>CM075857.1:57521574-57739074 GCA_037975125.1 Latrodectus hesperus
TTATTTCACATACAATACAATAGTCTTCATACGTTTACATCTTAATCTATATAAAAATTGATTTTCAATATTTTGTATATAACTATATTTTAAGGTAACAGAACTTATAGAACATGAAAAGGAAGTAATGTAAAAAGGAATATTACAAAATTATTTGTAATTTTTTAAAAAATTTTACGACAGCAAATTTATGGAATAATGATGCTGATTGAGACATTGATGATAAAATTGATATGATCAGTAATATCAAATCTGGTGAATCCTTAGGATCTTGAACAAATGCAAATTGGTAATTTACCCCCAATCCTTTTATAAAGGAAACGAAAAGTTTTTCAAACTTCCTTTTATTTTCTTACATATTTAAGAAACTACTTTTACAAAGTGAGTAAATTTATAGACTTAATTAATATGATTTTAAAATTTAAAGAACTTTCATTTTGCTGTCAATATGTGAAAGAATCGTCATCTATAGCTGATGAATAAATTGCGTGTTGATGAATGTAAAATTTTGGATGCAAAATAAATCAAGGAAAATTTCATAGCATTTTTAGAATTTAATTTTCGATCAAGAATTATTTAACTGTAGAATTATAAAAAAATTTCATAAGGGGAAACATTTTATGAAATGCAAAAAAATTAGATTTCATTACATTCAATTAAAAAGATTTATTTGATTCTTTTTATGACAGTGGTAATTTATTTCTTTTTGTAAAGTGTTATGTTAGTTAACCATCAGTACATAATTGTGTGAAATGTAAACATTTAAAAAGTATTTAAAGGGAAGAATTGAGAGTACTGAATGAAAATTACTTATATATAGAATCTTTTAGACATCAAAATTATTTGTTATTTTGAAAAACAGAATTTTTCCCCAAAAGTTAGTTTTAGTAGTTCAAAAGTTACTTTCCCCAAAAGTTACGGGAAAGATTTCAACTTAAGCCTAAAGTTGAAATCTTTGCCGCTGAAAGTTCGAATCGAAGTAGTTGCCTCAGAAAGAGGCAATTATTAGGGAGAGAGGCAATTATGCCAACTAATATGCACTTAAAATATATTCTCAAATTCAAATTATTATTATTTTTAAAAAAAACGTATAACTTCTCTGTTAAGTTAACTATAAAATTAAAATAACTCTTTAAGCAATTTTAATATAAAAATTCAATTGTTTAAATAATATTTGACCTAGGAATACATTAAAATAATACTAAGATGTTGCACACTATGAAAACTTAACTTTCGATTAATCTTGAACATGACATTCAACTTATTTAATATCTCATATTTTTAATTGTAATTACATTTTATTAGAAATTTTTCTGAAATTTATGGGGCAATATATTCATCGATAATAATCCGAAATGAGAGTTTGAATGTCTTTTTTTATTATTACATATATTCAGTCTTGTATGCTTGATTCTTGAGATCCGCTTGTAAGTCTTCGTCGATAATAGGACCAATACCACAATGACAGATGTGCAACCCCAGAAGGATAACGAAGAAAACATCCAGGGCTACGGTGGGAATCGAACCCACACTCCTACGCTCTCAAGTGACTAGCGGAGTGATACTTTGACCACTCAGCTACGGAGCACCCTTGAATATCTTAAAGTGCGAAAAAAATAGTAAACAAGCACAAGAAATAAATGAAAACTTTTGGCTCGGCTTACATCTCTAAATTATCTTATAAAAAACACTAAAGCAATCAAAATATCACAAAAGATACCATTAATTCAATTTTATTGGAATAACTTCATAGATGTGAAACCTGGAAAACATATTCAAGTAAATACATAGTAGATTAAACTGCAATCTTATTTTAGTTTTGAAAAACAGTTTTATGTAAAACAAAATTATTACATGTAAATCAAAAGCAAAAGGAAAACAGTGTGTGAAAAGATAAAATGATTTTATAAGGAAAACAGTTTCTAAGAAAAATTTATAATTTTAAAGTATTCTTTTAAGGAAAATCATTTATATACTTGCCTATTTGTGATTTAAATTTCTCTAACTCATATTATGAAATTAATTATTTTATTTTCATGATAATAAAAATGAATTTTATGTTTACTTATACCTAAATTTTACAACTGGATAAATAGGATTAAAATATTTCAAGAATTATTTTTTAAATGATCCAAGAAATATTCCTCAAGTGAAATAAACGCAAGATTTGTTAGTTTTATGTGTACTTATCATGCACTTATATTTATTTATGTATACTTATTATGTGCGCTTATCAGTTTTACTTAATTAACTCAGGAAATAAAGTTTGAATGAAAAAAGATCTTAGGATTACATAAATTAAAATTCTATAGGACTTTGTATGAATTATTAAGGAAAACATAGAAAACCTCTTGTTAACACTATTTTTATTTTTTCTGTAAAATATTGTATGAATTAAAAAAATCTCTGATATAAAGAAAACATATTTGATGTAGAGCATAAGATGATATACATTGAAGCCCTTTACGATAAAAGAGAAAGAGAACGAGAGTTTCAGCTTATTTTTAAAAAAATTACAATTTAATATGTATTAACAATAAATAGATCATAAACAAACGAGCATTTGAACCAAATGATTAATCAAAATTCTCTACAGATTCAAATATTTCTATTTCGAATACTCTTAAGTCAATTTTGCATAATAATTTCATCATTTTTATGTAGTGAATTTGATAAGCAAGATGAAATATCATTTAATAATAAGTAATCTTCCTATGACAAATAAATCTCATGTGTATTCAAACCTTATAATAAATGTATCGATAAAACAGTAAATCTTGTATTAAATATTAGTCTGAATTAAAAAATTTTAAAACAAATAGAAAAAATAATTAATTTGATACTATTAAAAAATATAGTCAAAGAATGAAACATTTTGAAGTGAAGCTAAAATATGTATTCAGTGTGTTAACAACAACTTATTAATGATTACTATGAAAATATATTCTTTTTGAAATATGTATGTGTGATCATTAATAATTATGTACCTCTTTGTCAGAACGTTTTCGATGTTCATAAAATGTAATTTAATATTTTAGAAAATATTAGGTGAAATAAATCAGGTACTAATTATTAATTTTCGTTGCCGGTTTTATTTAAGGTCTAAAATACAAAATAAAAATATTGCAAGGCTGATGGGTATACAGAATAATAAAGAAAATAACTAGTGTAATATAAGATTTATAAGAAATCTACTTTTCCTACAAAAATGTTCAATAAATATTGAAGTTCGAATAAAGTATTATGTGAATGACTGAAAACATTTATCTTGATCTACTCAAATTTGAATTTTACCTTGCTACGTTTTGCTTCTTGAACTGTAGTCTGTACCTCGTTTTAATTTTATTTCTTATCAATGCAAAACCATCATGAGCTTTTGGAATCTAAATGTATTTAGTCTTCTATAGCATGTCTTTTGAAAAATATTCAATTTTCTTACATATAATATATGTCATATTTATTTAAATCCCATTTGTTTTATTATGGAAAATTTAGACTTTTGTATTACTTATAATCATGTTTTCCAGAAATCCTGATTTAATCGGAAAAGACTCACTTTTCAAACAAAGTATTCATGTCCCAGTCGGCTTACATTATTTACTGGTAAAAATTAAATATTATCGATGAAGAAAAAATTATAAAAATAATCAACTGTGAAGGATTAATTACAATAATTTGTTATTCATTTCTGTACTGTGTTTTTAAAATCACAGAAGAATGATGGTCTGCTAACAAGTATTATTTTCTTGTTTCACAAACCGTAGCCATGTGTGCAGTTGTGTTTGCTGAGGAGTATTTGCAGTCACATTGGTAAAACAGTGGAAGCAAGAATAAACTACGAGAGATTTGAGTAATTTATGTGAAGAAAAATGGCTCAGGCTGTGTTTGGTCCCTTATCGTCTCCCAATCGGATTAAGATTGTGGAAAATGTCTTCTGCTTACCTGGGACATCATAATCTTTAGAGAGTACTTTCTTTGTTTAACAGCGCATAGATGGAGTCTAGTGGTTTGATGAAAAAATCGGCATTTCACGGATTATCTTATAAAGAGTTTTACAAGATTAAAACTAAAAAAGATTTCCTAAATATCCTTATCATTGACTCAATGATATATAATGCAAGTAAGTGTTGCTCACATTTTATTCCTTTATTCAAAGCAATTCATTAATATTAAATATTCAAATTTAAGTGTACTACAGTTATTACTACAGTAAGAAATATGGCTCAGGCTGTGTTTGGTCCCTTATCGTCTCCCAATCGGATTAAGATTGTGGAAAATGCCTTCTGCTTACCTGGGACATCATCATCTTTAGAGTGTACTTTCTTTGATTAACGACGCATAGACGGAGGCTAAAGGTTTGATGAAAAAATCGACATTTCACGGATTATCTTATATAGAGTTTTACAAGATTAAAAAACTAAAAAAGATTTCCTAAATATCCTTATCATTGACTCAATGATATATAATGCAAGTAAGTGTTGCTCACATTTTATTCCTTTATTCAAAGCAATTCATTAATATTAAATATTCAAATTTAAGTGTACTACAGTTATTACTGTTATTCCTGTGACTCTGAAGAAAAGAGGGATTACCCTGGTTGAACTTTTCAGAAATCTTATAGTGATAAGATTTTCGTCACTGCATAGCTTTCAGGATGCAGTTTATAACATGATCTGTATAGTTGTATTCTGGAAATCGTTTGATTAATTATTGGATTGAATTCACTTGCTGCAAAGAGGAAACCTTGAAAATTCTCAAAGATTTTTCTGAGACAGATAATCATAGAAAAAAAGGGCAAGTATGGATACATATCTTATTCAAAAGTGATTAGTATCAAACACCATACCTTTCACTTCGAAGATTTTTTTAAAAAATTTCAAATGACCCGACAAAATAAAAAGAACTAAATGTTTTAAAAAAGTAAACTACAGAAAACAGATCGAAATCGTATGCTTAAGAAGCGATCCTGCTGCCCAATACTTCACATCCCCCGTTTAGCAGCAAAGGGTCCCACACAAAGGGGCAGAGGGTCCCTGTCCAATACTTCTCCAGAGCGGTAGGGTGGACAAGTAAGAATGCCCAAGCGCTGCAAATGAGAGACTAGACAGTCATGTTCTGTGGTTAGATGAAAGGTGGCAGCTGCATTTCGTCTTGGTAAAGCAGAAATAAGAGAAGGACCTAAATTATTCCAGCGTTTTCAAGCTATATGAGCCTGTGGTTCCCGAGAGGTATCAGAAGTAAATCGAGGATTTAGAAACAGTTTAACCTTCCAATACGAGACGAGTACGATAGGATGCTGAAGAAGACTTTCTTTGCAAGGATATCTTCATTCTGAAGATATTGACTTACCATTAATTTATGTTAAGCCTCAAATAGGAACTGACCGCATCAACTTGGGAAGTCAGCAACATTCAGAATTATCAAATTGATTAAACAGATTAACAAATTGATTAACCTGATATAGATATATAAATTTCTATTGCACCATTCTTAATTATTATTTAAATAATTTTTATTAAGTTATTAGTGTTCAATATTTCATGTAAAGAAGCTAGTTCCAAATATAAATAACAAAATGTATTAAAAGTTAAGTTTATACCCAATTTTAATAAATGTTTCATAATATTAATCAAACATCAAGTCAAATGAAACCTCAAATATAATATAAAAATTTTATTTAACACATAATAGATGTGATAAATTATTACTTATTGTCATGTTTACATTTCACTCATATAACTATAATCTGAAATTCTTTTTAAAATCTTATGTAATCTTTATTGCTTTGCTTTGAACTTTGGAAAATAAGTCCACCTTCAGGTTTATTATAGACAGTTGAAAATCTAAAAAAATTAAATATATATTACTGGATAAGATTTTTCTTAAGTAACTCTTAAAAAAGTGTGTTTCAGTGACACTAAAAATAGAATGACATATTTTATATGTGCTTAAGTATAACATAAATTTCTTATTCCAATTTTTATATAAGCTGTTTAATAATTACTAAACAATTTACCTTGTGAAATTTGAAATAGGAACATTTATTAAAATTGTCTTGTAAAATTCTTTTTCCAAAATTATTATTATATATTGATAATAACTAATTTAATATTTAGGAATAAAATAGTCCAAATTCTTTTCAAAGTTAGAATGTTTACAAAATAGAGTTATGTACAAATAATTACATGAAATAAGATGAGTATATAATATGTTCATTATATAATATTATATAATTAGAGATTCATACTGATTTCCATATTAGCTACTCACACACTCAATAATGTACTTTTATGCAATTTTTCCAATGAAATAAAAATGGGAACATGTGTTCCAAATTACCTTACTAAATTCCTTCTCGGAATTTCTAAATATTTCTGTATGCAACTTAAAACAACACATAACCCATATTATTATGATACAAAAGAATGCAATTTCATGAACTTTTTTTCTATATAAAGCATACAAATACATTTTTGCGCACAGAGAGCTTTATGAATTATTTAAATTCTGACATTAAACTTTCGAATAGTTTTCAACAGAAAGGAAAATATTTCTAAGCGATACCAGAAAAATGTATGCACGTTACTAAGCTATAAATGTGATTACGTTTCAGTTTTTTGAAATGCTGATAATGTTTACAGAGATATTTGGAAATGGAATTTTCCCAAAAAAGGATTGCGATGCTCAAAGCTTAGTTGTGGCACTCCTGTAAGATTTTATTACCAAATAACAGAACACATTTGCAACATTGTGTACATTTCCTTTACTTTTGCACGTTTATATACAAAGAGTTTTCATTTTATGATATTTTTCACTTTTAAATACGTTTGCATTTATTTTTATTCTGGGGTATATAGTGAAATAAAGTTTCAATTTAACGTATAGAATATACTCAAATGCTGCAAAAATATTTTTTCCTATATAAAGGGTAAGATTTCAGCATATCATTATTTTAAATCAACACATTTTTGTTGTGTCGCAAGTCAATAATGAGTTATTAACTAAAAAGGCTTTAAAATTATAAAGCCCTTAATTTATACATCATATGCTGCCATGTAAAGAAATCTCAAAAATAGATTTATTTTTCTTACGTAGATATGAAAATCTATTCTCATCACTGTTATATATATCTATAAATAGTAATATATATATATATATATATATATATATATATATATATATATATATATATATATATATATATATATATATATATATATATATATATATATATATATATATATATAGCGTTCTTCCATCGTTCGGCTGTCTACTGCGTGATGACAACATGTTTGAAATTCCAGTTGTCTGTATTTATGAGATTTTACAGAAAACTGGGTTTGTTTCGTTTCTCGCTCTACGGTAATTTTTTTGCACACGAGGGCTAATTAGATCGGTACCTACTGTTTAAAGTGGATTTCGAGCCACTACAAACATCCATGCCCAAGGTGGGATTCGAGCCCACGAGCAGTTAAACGAAGGCAAGAGCACTAACCATTCGGCTGCCAGCTTGGCCAATCAACTAGGATTATTAATATCTAGTTATCGCGTAACGACCGAAGACCATTATGAAACACTCTAATAATCGCGGTATAAATTGTTTTCCTGGAGGATTTTTCGTTGATAGTAGGAAGTATTCAAATATATCATGAGATGAAACCCGGAAAACTTTCTAGAGCAGCTGACCCGAGGCCCAATATTACGACACTGTTCTTTGTAACATACAATCCTGATTTCGATCCAGCCACTTATGAACAAAAAAGGATAGATTTGTGCTTCAGCTCTCAGCATTTACATCTGTCGGGGTGCATGCGTTGAAGTTTTTGGTTTTCCTCCCATGAGACAAGTTCTTGCAGGTGACAAAATAATGGGAACATTAAAATGCCTTACAAAGATCTTAAACCGTTACGCTGTCCACTACTTAGTGCCAAAAGCATTCACTACTAAGAATATGTATACATAAGTCGGAAGTGCAATATCCATAACACATTGTTCTACATTGGTTGATATTAAAACCATGACATTATGCTTCGATGAGCACTGTCACACCAAAAGAATATGGGCCGTGGTGCTCTGGTCATTAAGGTGTCGTTATGATTGTTCGAAAATGGTGGATTCGAATCCTGTCATAACCTAAGTTCCATTGTGTTCATTAATGATTAAAATATGCCCTGGTTGTAATGTTCTCTATATGAAATGATTCTCTTTGGCGAAGTATTGGAAGTTTTTCTTCTTGGTCTCGGCCTAGAAATAAGGAAGTCTATCACCTAGCGTATGCTCGATGAAAGAACATTTGCCCGATTGAAGCTTCCTTTAAAAAAATTTTAAGAGTATACAACTACATACAATGTGATGGTAAGTTACACAATCAGTTATCAAAATTGGTCTTTCAAAATTGCCCTATAATATCCCTATAATTACTAATAACATTTATATCTTATTAGTAATATCTAAATATATTTCGTTTGCTCTTTTCCTTTAAAATGATACTGCCAGGGACACTCGTCGGTGATAAGGCATATCATCGGTCTCATAAGAAACATCATCATACTACACTTATTTCCAAAAGTTAAGCACGGAGAGGAAAACGCTAATTTCCGGAAGCCAATCAGAATTGAAGAGGATGCAAATCGCTTCAGAGGTAGTAGGAAGTATGCAAACATCCTGATAACAGCCAATCGCGCTTTCATGTCAAGAAATATTCAAAAAAGATAAGTCTTATAAGATACCAGCTTTATGAAGTGTTAAAGAATAGGATTGTAAGTGCTGATAGAAAGTATTTAAAACTTTCGTACAGTTTGTTTTCAAGACATACGTGTTTCCATGAATTCTAAAAGACGAGTGGAAGATGTGAGCGCTGGCGTGCTGTGGAGCACATTGAAGCAGGACAGTCGATCTCAGGTGTTGCTCTTTTCTTCGGCTTTCAATATTCTGTAATTTAACGTTTATGGAAACAATTCCATACCACACAAACAGTTCTTCGAAGGCTCGTGGCCAGTCGCCTAAGGGTTCCAAATCCCGCGAAAGATCTAGGTATTGCGATTTAAACCAAGCGGAATCGCAGAGCGACTTCCACACGTGTGACACCTATGGTTACAAGGTCCATTGGTAATGTGATATCTGCAGCTACTGTACGCGGAAGAATACATTATGAGTGGGATTGTACGCCGGGGTACCTCGAGTTTGTGTTTATCTATCTGTCAAATAAAGGGGGACACGATTAAAGTGGTGCCGGGGAACATGTCTGTTGGACTATGTCGGACTGGGGCAATGTCATGTTTACTGATGAGTCAAGATTTGCTCTGGAGCCAGATGACAAGCGTATGAGGAAATGGCGTGAAAAAGGAATACGCAAACAGCCCCAAAACATCACCGAACATCACGCATTCCGAGGCGGAAGCATTATGGTGTAGGCAGGGATTTCGTTAGGATATCGCTCCGACCTGCATATAATTAAACAGGGTTTTATGATGGCTGTCCGATATCGAGATGAAGTCCTAGAACCCAATGTGAGATTGTACGCTGCTGCAGTTGGTCCTGCTTTTGTTTTAATGGACGATAACGCATTCCACGTAGAGATGACATCCTAGATGACTACCTGGAGAGTGAAGAAATTGCGCATATGCCATGGTCAGCAAATCCGCCCAACCTTAATCCCATTCAAAATCGTTGGGATTCTCTCGGCCGTGCTCAATCTTCACGTTTCCCACCTCCAGCCACTCTTATTGAGCTGGAAACTGCTCTACAAGAAGAATGACTATTGCTTAATTCTGCGGTGGTTGACAAACTAATTGAAAGCATGGTTGAAGGGTGTAAACTTTGTATACAGATGAGGGGGGAGTTCACACATACCTTATAAATGACTTTTTTTCATTTTATGCTGTTTATTGTCACTTTATACATAATTCTATTTAAATCTCCAGTTTGTAATTAATCTGATAACATACAAAAATTTAATATTGTGTTCATTTCTGTATATAATTATTGATTTTATTTTATGCATCAATATATATGCTACTTTCCTGCCGAATTTTGTAGTCAATCAAAGCAGTATTTGCCGGGTTTTTTGCATTTAACATCTTCGTGCTTTATTTTTGGAAGTGAGTGTATTAGAAATTGAATTCCATCGTAAGTGTTGTGCAGTTGCTTATTTTAGAAATCCAATATATTTTAAAATATATGTTATGAGTACAGGATAAAATTTGAAACTTGTTGAGATTTAACATTGATTATCAAGGCAAGTGTGTATATTATCTCTTAGTTCTGTGAGTAGAGCTGACTTGAGTTGAAAGTGTTATAATGAAATTAAGATTTGAAATAAAACAAATGTTAAAAGTATGTTATAGCTTCCCTTAATTTTTTCATTAATGACAATCAATACTTGCCCAAAATATGGCATTGAGTCCTATAGATTAATTCTTCATCTCACTTCATACATATTCAATTATTGGTCAAATTATATCGAACGATGCGTGCATCATATTATACAAAAAAGCACGTTGAATGAAATTTAGTAAAATATTTTTAGCGCAACAATATAGAGAAAATATCACAGTTTTCGTGTGAGTGAAAAAGTTAAACATGAGTTTCCACATTTATTTTTCGTGCTCATGGTTCGAAGGCTATTTTTACTAGAATTATTTAGTTGAAAGCTCATTGATTAATTTTTCCTTCTACGATCACTTACTGAACATTAAAAACTAATTCAATTGGTTTTCTAAGTTCAAAAATACTCAAAGGCACTGTGGACAAACATACCTAAGGTATAATAACATTTAAAAATCTTTCAACTGTATAATCTTAAACAAATGTTTCATGTTTAACAAAGAAATACACTAATCAGGGACTAAAAATAATTACATTAATCATAATAAACTAATCATGATTTTGTGATACTTGAATATTGAATAAAATATGTGATATGTGTGTTCTAGTTTACTCAAACTTCAGACATTGATGTTATATTTCATTATTGGCTACACATTTCAAATCACTATGCAAGTTATTCTGCATTATCTTTAAAATCCGTAATCAGTAATGATTTAATTTTAAAAATCAAGAGTAAGTAATTCAAGTCAGTAATTTTTAAAAATTATGTACTAACTTCCTGGACCTACATTCTAAAGAGAGTCCTAAAGTACATCAAGCACATGAACGATGAACCTACGAAATTATACTCTAAAATTCCAAACTCTTACCATTCATCTTCCAACTCCGAACCATTGAGAACAAGATTGGATTTTTAGTGTTGAGGTTAATCATAGAATCACAAGTTTTATTTGTAATTTTTTATCAAACATACAAATGAAATAAATCAGTATAAGCACTAGAAATACAAATTAATCATGAAATTACCACAACACTGTAGGACAAATTCTTTGTTCTTTGTAATTGATGGCTATAAAAATATTTCCTAATACATTTCTTACCTAGCATACTTAATTCCTCTTTTAAAATGTTTTTTCTTCTATATTTTACTATATTTACCTGACCATACGGTAATTTATGTCATTTCTTCGAGTATTTTTCAGTCCTTGCCAATACTCACATGATCCAGACATCAATTTTTGAAATCATAAGAGAACCCAACTTGGGACTAAAACTAGTAGTGCAATCAGGCAATATTTAGAAATCAAAAGCCAACATATCATTCAAATATCACAAAATTCAGCTGAACAATTCTTCAAAAATGCCATTTTACTAAACATAAATGCTTATTCAATATACGACTATGTTAAAAAGAGTTCCCTACATAACATTTGTAAGTACTTTATTCGCCTTTATTTCATTTGTTATAAATAAATTACTTAATTTTTTGCAAAAAATATTTGAACTTATATATTATTTATAAATATAAAAGCAAAAATAAATTATTTCTTTATATTTAATATTGGAATGAGAATCATCACCATGCTTTTAAAATAGCCTAAATATAAAGCATTTACATCATAAGTTGTTTGTACCTATTTTAACCTAGAGAGTAAAATTATGTGCATATATTGTACAAACGAATGAATTGCTCTGATGAATGTTAGCATTAATGAATATTCTACGAATAACATGCAAAATATTTATATGTCCAGATTTTCATATGGCTATGTGCATACGAGCAATTTAAAATTAGATTATGTTATAAAGTCGAAGCTAAAATCATTCATACAAGCATACATTATATATATATATATTTATATATATATATATATATATATATATATATATATATATATATATATATATATATATATATATATATATATATATATATATATATATATATATATATACACATAATTTATAATTTATTACACATATAATGCAGGTATTCTTTTATTTTTCAATTCATTTACATTTCCAGTTGTTAACATGTTGATTAATTTTAATGTATATTGTTTATACCAAAATAGTTTCCGTTCTCGTGCAAAATCTTTAAATAATGTTAGTTAAAATTAAAGTGTTAGAAAGAACTTTTTTATACACAATTTCATTTTACGTCATATTTTTTAAAAGCTAATATTAAAGTTATTAATGATTTATGAAATCTTATTATATAGTTAAACTGACACTTTGATTCTGCGTTCCTTTTCATGATGGTGAATAGCACCGCATTTAACATAGTATATTACTGTAAATTATTATTTTGTCATTTAGTGAAATATGTGAAAACGCATTTTTTTCATTTTTTTATAAAAGAAATGTTTGTTATATTTGTATATGTAATTCAATGCAATTATGTGGGCTCACACAGATCAATTGAATTTCAGTAGATGTATGATCTTATGAATCATTCGAACACTGCACAGTTAAGCTTAAAATATCTTACATAAAATAAAACTCATAAAAAAAATTGTTCATAATGAACATTGAATAATAAGTTTGAAGATTTTAAGTACCATTTTTAAAGGATTAAAATAAATGATTAGCTACATTTTAAAGGATTAAGGATCATAAACAATATTGAGTTTTAAGTAACGTAAAATGTGCTAAAAATGATAGATTAGGGAATGTTTTAAAATTTCTTTAAAATATTTTGTTCTGAAATATTAGTCTAATAGTTACATTTATGTTCTACATTATATCAATTGTTTCACAAATATATGAATTTATTATTTTTTCAATAAGTTTATAAATGAAGTAATGTTGTTTTCTAAATTCTAACATCTAATCAAAGTACAGCAACTAAGAAAATTCATTTAAATCCACGTCATTCAAATCTGTTTATAAGTTTATTCTTTAAGGAGATTTTTTATTAAGTTAAATCATAACATTTTTAGGACTTTGGATATAAAAGAAAAATTAAACACTTTGATTTTGAAGCATTTAATTTCCTTGTCTATTCCCCAATAATGTATAATACATGCAATTAAAAATGTTTCTGACATTTTACTCAGTTGAAAAATCTTTAGGATTATTTATAGATTTTCAGAGATACACTGAAATTAAATTAATTTAAAATATGTTTCAATTAAACAAAATTTAATAATAATTAATTAAACATTTTTAGTTCTTAAAATGTTTAGTTTTAAAAATTAAATTCAAATATCAAACATCAAAAATGAAAACAGAAATCAAATTAGGCCATTTAAATTATTAAATTTCATTTAGGGAAATGTGGATACATTATTTATTAGATTATTAGCACAAAATGTAGTTTTATGCTAATAATCTGAAAAATACAATTCACAAGTACAAGTATTTTGCATATTTGCATTTTTTCAACATTTCTATGCCCGCACTACACGAAACCAAGCATATATTTATAAATATATCTTATATAAGCGTTATATATTTATGAAGCACATTTTTAACAAAAGATTTAAATCAAAAAACATTTCCGTAGGCTATGAAATATATTAAATAAAAGAGTAGTTTTATTTAATTGTTTTCATTTGACGAAATATAATTATTTCCATATTTTTACTTCAAAAAAAATAGTTTTTTTCAGTAATATATGAATTTTATATATATTACTTGAAAAACTATATTTTTCAGTAATGTATATATAATTCAATATATTACTTTATTATTATTTTTATTGAATTTTATATACATTACTTTTCAGTAATATATACATATATAAAATTCAATAAAAACAAACTATAAAAAATGTTAATGAAAATAGTAGCTTTATGTAATTGTGTTCATTTAACTAAAAAATTATTTCCATATTTTTCGATTAAATAATAGTTTTTTTTTCAGTAATATATTGAATTTTCTCAAAAAAATGAATTATTGCAATTCTAATAAAATGAAGTCAATGCGTGTATTTGAAAAAATATCACGGCATGAATTAAACAAATAATATTGAGTGTTGAAAAGAGGAGATATAAGATTTCAGACATGGAAAAAATGAATAAATTGAACGAAAATTATTCATGAAATTTTAATGATTTCGTGATACTTAATAATTACTCAGTTTTAAATATCTTCGCAAAATGAGACACTTTTTTTATACATGAGAATAAAAGTGCGAATATGCTTTAATATTTAATTAGCTAACGTCTGGAATAGGAACTTCCAATGTTTAAGTAAAGAAATCGTCACTGAATTATTAATGTCTAAAATGATTTATATTCTTTTTGCAAGGAAAATAGCAATGCACATAAAATAATAATCTAAGCTTTTCCTAGTTTGTGTCAGAATATTAAATTTTTAAAACGTTTTTAAGATTAAGTAAAAATTAATGATACTAAATAATAAAAAGATACAATAATTTTAAGTATTAATGTACTATTGAAAATAAAAGTAACTTTAACTAATTAAGATTAATTATATATTTATTCATCTTTAAGCAAAATAATTTAGAAAAAAATTAAAATGTTCGAAAAAATGTCATGTATATTAATCCAACGCTTATAATTCAATTTTTCTTTGATTTCTGGAAATCCAAGCAAATACGTTTTTACCTTTGAAATTAAAAATAAATTCCAATTTTTAGAAATAAACTAATTAAAATGAAATAATTAATTAATTAGTAGCTCAAAACAATATATTTATATTTTAAAGAAGTATAAAATAAAAATTATTTTTCAGAGGATAGTTTGTATTGAATACATTCTTCAGATTTAAAATTTAAAATTTATCGATTTTATACTATATCAAAAGTATATTAAAATTCATATCAAGAACTTTAGACTTTTTGAATTAAGTTTTTATATTTCAATCACAATTGTTAATATATTAACTATTTTCTACACATTTTAAATGAATGTAAAATCAGCTTTTAGTCAAACATTAAAGCAGGTTCTTTTTTTATAACTTTAATTATAACTTGAAAATTAGTTGAATTTATTTATTTTAAGACATTTTCACTCTCTATTTTGAAATATTTATGAAACTAAAATAATTTATTCAATCACTAAAAGTTATAAAATATTCTATTTTATCCAGTTTAAAGAAGTTCCAAATTTCAAGCTTTAACTACCTCCACATTTTTCTTTTGCGATTTGTAGAAAACACTTTACATATTGTAAAAAAATAAAACAAATTGTTTTTAATAGCACATAGAAACATGTAAACAAAGGCATATATATACGTTTCAAATATTTTTGAATCAATGAACTTTATTTTGAACAGAGTATTTAGTGCTTCAGATCTGACCAAATAAGTCAATTCAAAATCATAATAAATGATTATTATGATTGTACTTTGACATTATAACCAATTAAGCAAAATATAAGTTGTAATAATTCACAATATATACATGAAATAAAAATCAATAGCATAAATAACGTTTTCCTACATAAGTATCACGATTGAGTTTTCAATAAGAATTCTTATACTTATGGTACTCATTTTAAATTATTTCTTACAGATAAATTCAATGCATTATATTTTACTGCTGCCGACCAATAACAGAGTGGTTAGCGTTCCTCACTCCTTAGCTGTGGGTAACGGGTTCGAATCCCAGTTTGGGCATAGATGTTACTTTCTCTCTGTGTTTCTCTGTCTTTTCTTCTGTGATGATGTATGAATATGGTCCACCCTATAAAAGAGCTTGTGGTGGTATGGAGTGGGTATTGCAATTCGCCTCCGTGACTTGGTTCACTGGTGCCCGCTGGGTAATGAAAAACGAATACCAGTTTCTGGCATTAATTTGGTGAAGGGTTAGTGACCCAAGTGCCCAATGTTATTACAAAAACTTATCATTGCATTTAAAACACTGACCAATGAATATTATTCGTGATAAAGAAGTTTTAGAATAAAAAGTTAATAATAGAAAACAAAATACTTTTGGAAATGTGATACAGACTTCTAAAATACTCATTAAATATAAAATGTTATAGAATCTTTCATTTTATTTTTATCTAAATTTTTAGAACTGCTTATCGGTAAATGACACAAATTGTCTTTAGATGACCTTATGTTAATGAAGAAAACAAAACGAAAAGTTATTTAGTTTAATTAACTGTTATTTTACAAACGCACACAGCAGAGAATTATCATCACTAACAATACAAAAAATTATACAAGTCACCTAAAATTCATCAATATAAAATTAAAAATTTAAAATGCAAATAAAGTTCTATTAAATTCTCCTAAGCATAGTTAACATATATAATATTTCCGCTAGTGATTAAATTAAGAACAAACAATTAATCACATCCTTTCATTAAAAATGAATAAATATGGCAACGATGTTAATTACATTAACATGTAGAATTCAACACTAAAAAATTGAAAAATAATGTGGATAAGAGGATAAAAATGTGAAACTATAAAAGAGATTTGAATTTTTTTAAAGTAAATGTTCTTTAGATTGCAAAATATATATTTCTCGGTTTTTTCTAGAGATAAAATTAAAATCTTGATAACTATATTATTAATCTTAAACTTAAAATTATAAATAAGTAATATTGGATACAATATTATAAATATTATATCGAATATTATTTATAATTTAAAGTTTAGAATTAGTAAAACAATCTTGATAAAAATTCTTCATGATGAATCACGTGTTTCAAATCAAAATATTATTTACTTGAAACACGTGAATCATCATGCGGAATTTGATTCCGGTATAAACCGATTCGGTAAATTTAAGAATGAATTTTAAAAATCAAATATTTATGGTTTTGCAAGAAATATTTTTTAAGGACATTAGCTCTAACTACAAAAATGCGGTTTTCAGTTTCTTGCAAATAATTTAAGAGTATTGAGAAAAACCAAACACATTAATCATTAATCAAACACATGTTTCTTAGCACATGTTAACGCCAAATGTCGTTGTCACAACTATAATGCAGTCGATTGATAAGTTAAGATAGTTTTATGATCAGACAAATAAGTTTTCTCACTAATAAAAGAGTATGAAGCGAAATTTGGAGTGGATCCATACAAACACATAATGATGATTATCTCATTCCAGTTGAAAATCATAGAGGTGAATCTGTAATCATATGACAATCCCTATTCGGATATTCTGCGAGCCCTACCCTCAACCTGAGTTTACGGATCAAAAATCAAAAGTGAAACCAATATTTAGACAACAAAATTTAAATATTAATAAAATCTTTACTTCCTACAGGATACAGATTTTTTCAGAATCATAATGATCCGTTTCATGCAACATGGTAATTTTTTAAGTAACTGTCTAAAACATTAATCTAGTCTTATTCTTTTATTTACAGATGAACCAAACCTTGCATACAGAAAATAGTACATCAGATTCAAAATCACCATTTACAAAATCTAAATTCTTCAAAACAGCAGCCATCTACATAGTAGGAAGAGTCTCCATTTTTACTATTTATAAATTAATCACAAAATGTGAAATTAATAACTAGTTCTTTTTATTAAATTTCAGCAGCTCTGAAGAACTTATCGGCTTCCAAAATTGCATCCTTGCTTTTGTTAGTAAGCGGACTGCAGTTTGACTTCTGAGAAGGTGTGTGAGCTTCCTACCACCTGAAGCACCCACGTCCGCCCACTTTGTGCGAACCACACATTCTTCCACGCCTGGCTCCCATGCTGCAAGAAGGCACAAATGAAGACTGCGCACGCTGCAACACCACCCGCATCACCCACTCTCCCCTACTTTGGGCGAGATGCGCAGCTTCCACAAGACATCATCTTCGACACAAGAAGAAGAGCGAAGTAATTACTGCCTTAAATTCTGCTGATTTTTCAGCTCCCCAAAAGAAAATGGGTGCAATTTTGGAAGCTGAAAAGTTTAATTTCAATCATTTTTTCAAAAATTTATTCTCCATTTTTATAACCTACAATAGCATTATTCTAAGTGGCAAGAAATCTCATTTATAAGCTAGAAAAACCCTGATTCAATTTTCAAATATAATATATAAAAAACCCCATTATTTACAGAACTAAATATTAAGCATTTTCAAAAGAATAAAATTGCACTATAATAAAAAAGGATCAGCATTGGGAAGATATGCACAATTTAATTCAATTCAAGAAATACGACTAACAAATTTTTTAAATTTTTGAGATACAGCTAGGTTTTTAAAGTTATGCTTACAAAATTTTAGGTATGTTCAAAGTAGTCTCCTCCAGTATCAATGCACATTTGTAGACGAATTTTCCACAGATTAAATGCCTCAAGCCATTCATTTCTTCGAATAGATGAAAAACATGCATTTATAGCCCTATCAATCTCTTCTTCTGAATGAAAACGACGTCCAAGTAAGTTCTTTTTTAGATTAAAGAATATCCAAAAGTCGCACATAGCTAGATCAGATGAATATGGAGGATGTTCGACCACTTTAGTTTGTTTTTCTTTAAGAAACTCAACTCTTAATCCGGCTGTATGTGAAGATGCATTGTCATGGTGAAGCATTAGTCCTCAAACATTCAGTTCTTGTAGAATTTCTGGAAGACATTTAGTGGTATACCAGTTTGCTGTTACTGTCTTCTGTCCTTCCAACTTGATGGCTTTGACCGATCCCGTACTTCTGAAGAGAACGGCATACATCACTTTTTTCAGTGCGCGTTGTTTTTTCACCATTGTCGGCGAGGGATCATCTTCAAAGACCCATACTTTGACGTGTTGAAACGTCAAAACACGGTATGTACGTTTCATCACCTGTTACAATTTTAGAAATGATGCGGCGTCCACCATCATTCAGCATATTAAGAGTTTCTTTACTGATTCTGACACGCTCCTCTTTTTGATGCTCAGTTAGATGATGGGGAACCCAACGGCAAACTATTTTTTACATATGTAATTCTTCATGAATGATTTTGTGTATGGCTGCGGATCCAATGTTAAGTTCCTTCTGTATCATTTGATAGGTACAGCGATTATCATCCATTAACATTTTTCGTATGGCAGACGAATTATCCGGGATGACTGTCGACGGCGGCCTTCCTGTGTGTTCTTCATCCTGAAGAAAATTGCGACCTCTTCTCAATTCTCCAAACCATCTGAATACAGTAGCACGATCTGGAGATTCATCACCCAATGCTAAGTGCAACCGTTGAACGCATTCTTCTTGATTGAATCTTGCTTTAAAATCGTAGAAAATCATAGCGCGAAAATGTTCTCGCGTCAACTCCATTTTCTCTTCTGCTTAAAATTTATTCCACTCTAAGCAAGTTGAAGTAAGTCAGCAAAAAATCGTCTTCTGTGTTAAAATACTTTGTACTTTAAAATTAAACCGTTATTTTTATTTTGTAAATTCTCGTCTGTGCGTATCTCAAAAATTTCAAAGTTACCCTAGTTATTATTGCTTAAAGATTACAAAAGAAACGGCATCTACTCTTCGTACACAAATTTCCAAAGATTTATTCAGTTATCTCTGCTCTCGCAAATTAATAAATATCATAGTGATATAATTGTTTTAGACTTTTCTTTTTATAAAAGAAGATTTTAACTAATACAATTAATAAATATAGGGCTTAATTCGTGCTGCAGTATTAGATTTTATGTGTAATTTTTTGGAAGATGATTTTAGAAGATGGATTAAATGATGGATTTGATTTTTAAACTTTTTGACGGTCTGCAGAATTTTTTCAAATTAGTATGCTTTAATTATCTTTCAACGAGGATATTCGGTGATAGTTATTAAATATTAAAAATGGTGCTCCTTTAGTATTGGTTACTTAAATAAAAACTATAAAATGTCATGTATGTTTTATACTACCAACTGATGCTATATACAGTTATGGATTTTTTTAGTAGATATAAATTGCTTTATAAAATTTAAAAACACTTTAAACGTATTGCGAAAGTTTCTGTTATACTTAGAAACTGTAGGGAGGACAATCATTAAACCGTTTTATGTAAGGAAAACTTCAAGTCATAGAAGTGAAATTTGATATAAGCCATTTCATTTAATTTATTATTAAAATACGTGAACTAATATATTAAGCTACGCGGCAGTTGCATAGCAGAAATTATTCCAGGTCTATACTTTATCCTTAGAAAATTTGCAGACATCATAAAAAAGGAATGCGAAAACGTGTAAATTTAGATTTTCAAACTGGATTTGAATATTTCTGTATTCAAAATCATATTTAATTGTTCACGGTTGATATTGTTTTATTATAACATTTCAAAAACCTATTTTTCCCAATATTTTTAGCTAAAAGACGATTTATCATACTTTGGGTAAGGTTAAAGTATTCAAGAAAAAAATATTTAATGATCTTTAAAGATGCTAAAATGTATCTGTAAAGTCTTATATGTGTTTTGTATAAAGCAATTTTTAAAATTAAGACAATGAATCTAATTAATAGTTGCTAAAACATAACCAATAAAAGCAATATGAACATACAAACATCGATAAAAGCTTTGGAATCTTGAAAAAAATAACTTATCAGCAAATTAAATCTTGCGCCACGATTTGTATTTACGAAATGGTTTCTCAAAATACTTTTAACAACATGCGTTTGACATACTTTTGACTCCCACATGAAACTGTAATTCCTTAACCAAGTTGCTGAAAAATTTATTTGGTACTACCAACTCACATTGACCTTTAAAATCACTAGCCTCTCAGAATTGACAATAATAGTTATAATCCCACGGGTACAATGCAAATTGAATATAAGTTTCTTAAAGAAACTTTTGAGATCTGCAAAAGACATTTAAATCGTCTTGAAAAAACTTTGCAACTCTTAATATCACCACCTTCCCTTTCTAGTATTGCGCTAAATCCTCTACTGTAATATGAATTAATAAATTTTTGTTGAATATTTGCTCCCAAAATATTCAACAAAATCTTAATTTTGTACTCCTTCGGAATGTTTTTTTATTTTTTTATCTGAAATGAACTTTCAAGAGACTAAAAATAAATTCAGGAATTGGGATAGCTACAGTAGTGGCATAGCTAGAGCTTTAACACTTTTGGTATAAAAAACGTCGGAACTGTATAGGTTTGGTGCGATTTCAAATTTTCTCGCCTAGCGCTGCACAGCTATCTCGCCAACCTAAATTACATCACTGCGCACAATATCCGCTTACTAAATAGCGATCGCGTTCGAACTTCAATTTTTGAATCACAGGCTATTACGAATTCCAAATATCCAAATTTTTAATATTTCATTATATAATTACGTTCAATAAAAGTACTAAAATTATAATAACTGGAAACAATTTTCTTATTAAAAGTCGAATTTTAATATACCGGGCAGTGCCCAACTAAAATTACTTCAGTGTAGTGCTACCTACTACAGAGACGACCGGGTAAGAAAGATAAGTTTATTACGTAATCGAATTGCATATTTTATTCAAACTCGAATTTTCATGAACCGTGCGTGTGTCGCCCACCTTCAAAAAATTTCAATACGGCACAATCTAACCCTAACATGAAGCATGCAACAAAGGTTACTTAAAATGTATTTACCAATGTAAACATACATTTTTATACAAGCTAAGCTTTCTTACTAGCATTTTGAATGAAATTTTAGTGAAAAATACAAGAATTCACATAATTTTCACCGCTTTTGCGATCATCGCCCGTGAATGAATGATTTTAAGTGCTTCCCTTTTACTGTATTTCCTTCATGGTTTCTTCGATGCGATATTCTGCAATGTATGAATCAAACTGACCAGGTGCATGATTACTAGACCGTATAAATCTTTTATTGGCTGTTTAAGCATAAATTCAAAATATTATAATTTTACAAATATTAAAAGCAATTTAGATTTGAAAAATTCAAAACAACATTTTTAAAAATTATAAACAATTAATCTTCCGAAAATTCAAATAATATAAATTGAAAAAATTTATAGTCCAATAATTGGAACATTAACATAAGAAATTCTTAAATTGTAAACAAATAAAATTACTCATTAAACGATTCAAGGGTTGCACAAAAAAAGAATTTCACGCATGTCATTCGATTACCTTATGTCATAAAACGAAATCACGTCATGCAAACGCATATTCAGCACTTTTCAGCCAGTTTGGCGCACTTAATTGCATGACTGGCGAATTTTAACCACTGTACGGTTCTTTATTCTGAGGCGACAATTTTCATTAAAAACTATAATTTGCTCACATTACTTAAGAAGTCTTTAATTTTTTCCGACGATTTAGAATCTGATTCAATTTTATTAAGCTCTAATTGCTTTTCTACTACCGTCAATTTAATGCATTCTCTTCACCTTCTAAAAGTTTAATTTCAAGTTCTTCATGATCTTTAATTTCGGATTTAACTAATTTGACAGTACTTTCAAATTCCTCATAATTATTCTTATACATATCCCTATTTTTCTCTGCCATAATGATTCTTTTTAGTGCCAACAGTCGCAGAGGAGTGTGACGGTATTTTCACATTAATCCCCTTTGTGATTTTAATTAACGCACATTTTAAAAGTGTTAAAGCTAATATGCCATTAGACTGTAACAAAAAAATAAATACGAATTGTTTCATTTCAGGACACTCAACGTACACTAATGTTGCATCAGGTTTATAATTGTTAAGAATTTCCCTTAAAATTGCTGTTAGATTTAGAAACCGCAATGCCTTTACAAAAGCCTCTCCTGGACTGATTTCACACACTGGTTTCATTTTCTACGACAGATCATTTGAAAAGAAGCAAGCTACAAAATATAACATTAATAAAACTATCTGTTAACTCATATACTCCAGTCATTATAACATCTCAGTCACAATCTCTTTTTACATTACTCATAAAAACCCTGCATAAACTCCAGTCTCTATAACATCTCAATCACAATCTCTTTTTAGATTAATGGAACAAACATTTACTTAATATCAGTTCCCGAGCGTTTTTAGACATTTTCTTCACTTCAATTGACTTGTGTTTACCATATATATATATATATATATATATATATATATATATATATATATATATATATATATATATATATATTATAATAATCATACAGACGGATTCCATAATTAAATGCTTCCTGTACGTATTCATGCTTGGTAATAAGTATATGTTTTCAAGATTCCATTTTCAAGAAAATTTATTTTTTAAAATATTTTCCAGATGTTGGAGCATAAAATCATGTTTAATAATGCTAAATTTGTAGCCAGCCAAAATTTGATTAATATTTAAGAATCTTTTAGGAAATATCGTAATAAAAAGAGATATATTTTTCCTCCTTACCAAACTACTGTAAATTATATAACTATGGAATTTATTAAATAAACACAAAAATTAGGTGGTTAGTAAATTTATGACTAAAGGTAGATGATGCTTTAAGCACTATGTTTAAATAAGGAATGTTACTTATTTGTTGAGCATAAATAAAGCACTTAGAAACGCCAATGTTGTAAAAAAATTGTGAATAAAATGGATATCAGAATCTCCTTTGTTAGGATTAGAATACAAACTTATTTACCAATATATAATAAAAAAAGTAAATTTAAGGCTTTGACAAAAGTGTTGGTTACATCTTGAATTATCACCTAAATTATAAACCTCATAGAATTTCAAAAGATTAATTAATACGCTTAATATAAATATACAGTTGTGACTGAAATATAATCAATTTAAAGCCTTATTGGTTCTCTGATGTCCTGACACGGTATTTTAAACCCTAAAATACATGCTCACATAAAATATAGCTGTGTCAAACTCATTACAATATATTTGCTCACAACATGCCCTTTTGTGTTTAGCTAATCCCTCTAACTCTTTGCATCCAGACTCCTTTAGTAAAGAAATCTTTTTCCTACTACGAGCTTTGAAATATTTTAAGGTTATTTATTTTAAAATTCTGATCAAGGTCTACTATCTAAGAAAGCACATTTCTTGATGTTTTGCCGAATAGTTCGTCACACAAATTTATGTAATGTTAGTTCCTGTTTCACAAGCTTCTGGTGACTCCAAGTGAAGTGGACCAAATAGAGTTTCTGTTAACTATTTTGTTTATGATTTAATTGTATTTTTCAAATTGTTTTAATGCTTTGATGGTAAAAGTCCAAAAGTATTGAATTCTAAACTCTTTTCATTTCCTCGGAACATTATATTAAATACTGTATTTTATTTGAGAATTTGTTTCATTTAGCTTTTTGACAATTAAAATTTTTTTGACATTCAAACAAATTATGTAAAAATATATTTTAATATGTTCAATTCTTAAGTTATGCTTATAATTAATGTCTTAAAAATCTTTTTTGCAAATCTAATAATATTTAATTTGTTTACTTATCTTAAAAAAATATATTAGGTATCTCTTGCTTATGTTTTTTATAAGCAAACATTCTACAAACATTTTCAACCATTCGTGCAAATTTTTAATTTTTTAAGCGTTATTATATCCTATATGTCTCTGTAAATCTGTGAATTTGAATTTTAGTTTACTTTGAAATTAACAGTATACAAATACATTACACACTTTTTTAAATTTGGATTTGATAATTTTGTGGTGGGAATTTACATTTCACAAAACTTTGGTAAAATTTCTTGTAAGAGAAACTTGCTATTCTAGTATTTTCTAGGAATGTATATAAATAATCATGGTAAAGTTGATATAATATCATATGAAATATGTTTGAATCGCAACTTTTACAGATTGAATTCGAATTTAAACAAAGCAATTTATGATTATAAGTCCAGAATACGTAATATAATAATAATATCTAGAATTTTTGATTTTCTATTTATTTTCCTTTGCATTTCATGACTTTCACTTAAATAAAGCTTTTTATTCGTTAAGAATCCTTACTGAAGACCGTTAGTTATGGATGCCTCTAAACTTTACAAAAGCATTCCCAATTAATTGTTATAATGACCAGGAAAAAAAACAAATTATTTTGTATTAACGAAAGAATAAATTTAAATTAAACAACATGCTATTGTCTTATTGATCTAAATAAATATTTGTCATATATAGTTTAAAATCAAAGTATAATTTCACATTTCCAAAAGATCTGTTTTATGTCATCAAATGCAACAGGTTCATTTTATTTAACTGTATTTTTTATTTAATTTGAAATTAATTTTCATATAAGTAATTATGTGTATGTTATGTCTGTAAATTATTGGTGACTTGTGAATACTGTTAAACTAATTATCTCAAGAAATAAACATAAAATTTTGTAAACTCTTTATATTTAAGATACAAGATGAAGAGAATCCAGAGATAAAATTCAAATAATCATCTGTATGATATCAAATGAATAAATTTTTATTATTTTGTTTTTATCCTTAGACAGATATTCAGTTTTAAGAAAAACATTAACAGAAAAATTCAACCAATAAAAAATATTCACATATAATGAATGAATTATAAGATAGCTATAGAATTTGCTATGCTAAAGCCCATCGTAGAAGCATGCTAGATAATAAAATTTAGTGTCTTGTAAATTAGTATGAGTTTCACCGCATCATAATTCATACTTCCAACAGTAAATATAAAGAAACATTCTCTGGCAAACATGCCGTACAATCCAGGATTCCAAATTCTAAATTTTTTTGGCGATGAAAATATGTTGTCAAGATGACGTAAATACTAGGGTTGCCAAAATGAAGTTTTTGACATAATTCTTATAGGTCTCCATATCTATGAGGTAATAAAAACCAGATTGCCTGATACATAAAACAATCCGCCAAAAAATCGCAAAACTCAGAATTGGAGTCCTGGATATTACGGTATCTGTGCCCATTCTCCAACCGAAGATTAAAAGTTTGATTTGTGTATTTTAAATGCAAATATCTTATATCGACTGTGATACTACTTCGAAGCAAGAAAATTTTGAGGTTTAAAAAATATCCAATTATTAAATAGAAAAATAACTGGTTAAATTTGAATATTGTAGCATTCGAGGAAATATTAATTCCTATTTATGAATATTTTAAAATAATATTTGAGAAATAAATAATGAAAAATAGTTTTTAAAAACAATTAGAAAAACGTGCGTGGTCAGTATTTTGTTTTCTTTATAATCATTTTAATTATAAGATTGTTTCTAGATTTTTTAAGTTTTAAAGTTATTAAATACGTTGTTTGGATTTCACATTTGCTTTGAAATATAAAAAGATCATCACAATACTTTTTGAAATCTATATCATTATATCAATAATAATATTTTATTATAAGAGTCTTATGTTGTTTCACATTAGGATTTCCCTTGTTTGGGATATATAATCTGGTGAGGAAATTTATGCTCTTTTTATTTTCAGTAATTAATTATAAGGCGTTAATGAGTACACTATGAGCTGTAATTTATTTATGAAATATAAGGAAAATGATAAAAATTAATCTAAAGTGGATCAGAATAAAATAATTTTATATTGATTCTTTATACTAAATTATGAAAAGAAGTCAGTAAATTTTCAAATTAAACTACAAAAAATGTTTTTTGAATAATTTTATTCAATAACTGAATTTGCATATTAAAGATCAATAAGTAATAAATAAGTATGGAACTGTCTTTTATCTTATTACCTGATAACCCCGTTAAAATGAAAATTATGGTCACAGCTTGCACAAAAAAAAAAAGAACGATAAAAGTTTGTGATTTTTTCAGTAGCCAAATAAATTAGCCAAAAAAATGTAGAAATTAATTAATTTCTACATTCAGTTTGGTGCTGTTGCCATGTCTTGATGGAATTAATTCATTACTGCACGTGTATCGACACTTAGCTTACTAAAAATATCAAGCAAAGGCTGTTGCATTACATATTTGTGTATATTCGCATTTGAATTTTTATATATATATCCAATTTTATCAAGAGAAATAATTAACAATTTTTCATTGCAAATTTATATGTTTTAGTGTGCTATTTTTATCTAAAAAGCAAATTTATACGATTGAAAAGTTGCACAAATCTTTAATGGTTTATATAAATTTTTCTGGCTAAAATTTTATAATTTTAGTCATTTTGATTTTTAATTTTAAATGACAAGATCAAATATTATTTTAATGTTTTCAAAAAAAATGTTCAACTCAATTCATCTAAAATGGGATTGACTGTTTGAAGAGCAATATTTTGATCGCAGTCTACACAGACACACTGCTTTGAATATTCTCAGACCTGTATAATGAAACTTCACTTCCACAATTGTGTTACCAATTTGAGAGATAGATGTGCTATTGAAAATATTAATAGATGAGAATTAATTATTTAAAAGATTAAAGAGTTTAAAATATAATAAGAAATAATTAAAAACACATTCACTAAAACCTTTCATTTTTAGTAAATGTTTTAATTATGGAACTGATATCCGAGAATAAATAAAATTAACTCTTATCAATAATTGCTTCTGTTTTAACAGTTGCAAAATAGTTTTTATTATAAACAACTTAAGTACATTCGAAAATTAATGTATGGTAATGCTAACATAAATTCATTTTTCATATGTTTTCATACAAATATTTCTGAAATTTTTAAAATGAAAATTTGCAACTTTTAATTTATAAATTTCTATTAATTGTTTGAATTAAAATATTGAACAATATGTAATCATGGACCATTTACCAGTAACCGACAAAGGATCATAATCTGAACAATGTGTTATGTGTATCATTGTTTTAAATATAAATAAACTGCTTATTAATATAGGTCTCAAAGACACATTGTTGCTTACAACAATGAAAATATTCTTTCATTACAACATATATTTTATTTCAATTGCAAGTAAAACCTCCGACTTTAAAGTTTAAAGCGTTTTGACGAAATTTATACAATAGAAAATAAACTTTACAAACACAAGTGCATTTTCTTTCCCAATTGCAACGCTAACTCATACAATAGCTAGGTGAATATTGACAATAATGGCAACCATCATAAAAACAAAAAAGTATAATAAGAAGAAACTTGTTCCAGCAATAAAATCCTCGAAAAATAGAAGTTCGGCCAATAAACAATTAAAAAGACCCAATTCCGTCCAAAATTCTGACAATCTTCCTACAGGACAACCTCAAAAAATAGCCCGAGTTTTGTACACGATTTCAGAAGAAGATGAAGACATACTTGAAATTAACCAAGAAGAAGAAATCCTCAAAAATGAAACAGAAACCAAATTTAGTTCAGAACAATTTTCAACAACAGGTGAGAAAAATACATTTTTGTATTTACACTAATTAGGTTTATAGCAGAAATATAGTATATTTTTAATAATAATTTCATATTAATATAGACTAATAATTTATTATTAGTTATTATTAATTATTTTTCTCTAATAGTCTACTACAATTTTATTCTTTATCACTTCTTTTTTTATAACTATAAAGTAAAAGCAACTTGAAAAGGAACGAAGGGTGATTGTGGGAGATAGTATAATAACATTTTCAAATATATTTTTATTTACAATTATAAATGATATGCATCTACATTGAATCCCGATCTGTAAGTTTGAAAATGTGTAACATAAATTGTTAACCCTAAAAAGGGCACTGGTGTCTTATTATCCAGAATACCAAATTCTGTGCTTAAAAAAGTGAAAAATAATTCAATACGTAGCACCAATATATCCAAGTTTTAAATAATTGCTTTATTAATTTCAGAATAATAATCTGGGATATTGGTATTACTATAAATTTACCTAGAAATTATTCAGTAATATATTTTTATTATAAATCAATGATAGATAATGAATATATTGTATGGAAAAAAAGCAGAATATTTTTAACAACATAAGTTGTCCCTTTTTATTGTACAATTGTTTTCGAAAACGAAGGGATATTATTTTCTATTTTATATTTAATTGTAAAATAACTATATATTAACTATTTGTTAAGTTCCTTCCATAATTGTTTTAATTTGTGGAACTGTTAATTTTTAATTTAAGTTTTCGGTATGCTTTAGAAAATGTTTTTTCGGAGAAATACGTACAATGTAAATTTTTAAGTAACTTTCTAAAACATTAATGTGTTGTTATTCTTTTATTTACAGAAGACAAATTCCTACAAAATATTTCCTTGGACAATAAAAGCATTACAGCAGAATTAGAAAATAGTACTTCCGATTCAAACCCTCCACTTTATAAAATCCAGATTTTTCAAAACAGCAGCCATATGCATAGCAGGAAGCTTAACAATATTCACCATTTACAAATTAATCACAAAATGTAAAATTAATAACTAGTTCTTTTTATTAACTTTCAGCAGCTCTGAAGAACTTTTCGGCTTCCAAAATTGCATCCTTGCTTTTGTTAGTAAGCGGACTGCAGTTTGACTTCTGAGAAGGTGTGTGAGCTTCCTACCACCTGAAGCACCCACGTCCGCCCACTTTGTGCGAACCACACATTCTTCCACGCCTGGCTCCCATGCTGCAAGAAGGCACAACTGAAGACTGCGCACGCTGCAACACCACCCGCATCACCCACTCTCCCCTACTTTGGGCGAGATGCGCAGCTTCCACAAGACATCATCTTCAACACCAGGAAGAAGAGCGAAGTAAATACTGCCTTAAATTCTGCTGATTTTTCAGTTCCCCAAAAGAAAATGGATGCAATCTTGGAAGCCGAAAAGTTTAATTTCAATAATTTTTTAAAATTTATATCTCCATTTTTATAACTTACAATAGCATTATTCTAAGTAGCACAAGACATCTGATTTATAAACTAGAAAAAACACTGATACAAGTTTAAAAAATAATCTATAAAAAAACCCATTATTTACAGAGCTAAATATTAAAACATTTTCAAAAGAATAAAATTGCACTATTATAAAAAAGGATCTGCATTGGGAAGAAATGCACTATTTAATTCATTTCAACAAAATGCTACACACAAATTGATTGATACAGCAAGCTTATTTACTAGCAGGTACAGCATATGCATGAGCTTCAGTTGTGTTCAACAGATTCTTACAGATGAAGTTGATATATTTATTTTATTCTAGATAACAAAATTTAATGTATTGATTTTTTCGACTCAAAATTTTTATATTTAATATTTATGAATAAATTTAGTTAGCTGAGCGTATGTTGTCATTATTTATTGTTTATATTTAATTAATTTTCCTCTTTTTTAAAAATTTGGTTCAGAAAAAGTATGTAAAACTATTTATTACTAAAAACATGAAATAATTTGGTGAATGAATGTGTTTACAACTTGTTAATTTTAGAAATTTAAATTAATTGCCTAAAATATGACGAGGAACAGCTAACTAATGAGATAAATTTAAATACATCAGTGATTTAAAATAGCGAAATAAAGATTAATGGCGCTTAAGATTAAAATAAAGACTTATATGATTACACTTATACCGATGTAGTACAAATACATTTAAAATTACTGGTAATTAATTAATTATTTTATTTTTCAATAAGAAAAGTAAGTTAAAGAGAATAATTAATTCCTGTTAATTTAATAACACTTTATTCTCATTTCATTTAATAATTTTCAATATAAATTTTATATGCATTCATAGAAATGGGATTGAAGATGCGATTTTAAAGAAAAAAAGCATTGCAGTACTTATTACATTTACATTGTATTAATTGTCATGGTACATTAAGAATTAAAAAAACCTGTGGAATTCTCTTTATTAGAGTTATCGTTATGCAAATAAAACTTTTTGCCACAAAATATCATGTCCAAATTTATGCATTTTAATGAGTATCATAAAATGCATAAATTTAATTCTGCATATATAAAATTCTAAATATAATTCTTCATATGGACGTTTGATAGAAAACAAATTGAGTGATACCAAGGAAACAGTAACACATAAAATTTTCCCTTCTAATATTACACCTGAACTTTAACCAATAAACTGTGAACATCTGCATCATTCTTAATCATGAAGTTTGCTCAAAAGCATATTTTCTTAATAAGCAATGAAGTTTTATTTTAAATAATGAATAACTCAGCACTGTTAACAGTAATATCTGAATTCCTGGAATATATAGTAATATGCATCATTCCCTGAATCCTAAAGCTTACCTTAATTCCAATATCAACTTCGTTTTACTTAATTTATTTCAGCATTGCAAACAAAATTAAAAACACTAGAAGCTGTGTAGAAAAAAGTTTAGAAATTTTAGTCTTTGTTTCTTGTGAAGATGACATTAAAAGAAAATGTGTTGTTGAAAAATAAGTTTTTTTTTCAAACTATAGAAAATAATTCTGCAAGCTGATATGGTTGATATTTTGTTCACAAGTGAAACATTTTGGTGAATTCGAAGTGATTTCCATGGTCCATAAGGATTCCGATACATCTTTCACCACCTTTCTGATTCTGCCCTACAACCTAGTCACAATTAGATCGGCTTTTAATCAAGCTCGGAACTTTCAGTCTGAATTCCGAATAAATCAAGAAACGTATGCACTAGGCAGAAATGATTGTTCCAAAATAGCTGGTCAGTGGATGAGTGGTTGGCGCCCCTGCCTCTTGGGCTGCTGTTGTTGTCGCAAAAGCATGCTTTTCATGCACTGAGTTGGGCTCTAACAGTGAGCCCAAGCTCAAAGCAATGATTCTGAATTGAAATAGCTACTTCAATCAAACATAAATTTAAAATTCCAAAACAAGAATTTGCCCGAAACTGAAGTGACACTTTTGTGTGATACTTCAGATAAAAAGATCCGCCTGAATCTTCCCCAGAAATTTCGAAGTATTACATTTACAACTTTACATAATGTGCTTATCCAGAAGTAAAATCGACAGTAAAACTCTTGACATCACGTTTTGGGCCAAACATACGAAAAGACGTTACAACTTCGACACTCGCGTGCATTCCATGCCAAAGAACAAAGATTCATCGGCATACTATCAGCCCAACAAACAGAATACTCTGGTACCGGATAAAAGATTCGATCACATACACATAGAACTCATCGGACCACTTCCGTATTCCGAATTATACATATATTGTTCAACAATGATTTATAGTTATACAATGATTTATAGTTGAGTGGAAGCGTGTCCTATTTCTAACACAACTGCTGAAACAGTTGCTAAAAACTTCTACGCAAGTTGGGTAGCTCCTTTTGGTTTACCCAGTATAGTGAGTACTGATCAGGGCAGACAGTTTGAATGTTACTAGTTCCGAGCTCTCACACAGCTTTTAGGTATTAAGCATATAAATACCACTGCACACCACCCCAAGTCTAATCGCTTAGTGGAAAATTGGCATAGATCCTTGAAATTTGTTCTTAAGTCTAGACTATCTGAGCTCACCATTCCTTGGACTCACCAATCGTTGGAGAAAAGTCCTACCAACGGCACTACTATATATATATATATATATATATATATATATATATATATATATATATATATATATATATATATATATATATATATATATATATATATATATATATATATATATATATATATATATATATATATATATATATATATATACATAACTTTATCTAAGGCATCTTTAAATTTATAATATTATAATATTAAATCTGCACTATGAATTAAAATAATCTCTTAAAATTAAAATTTACATCTATACAATAAATTTCTCATTTTTCAAATGAATACTTCTGATATACTCGTTTGACTTCATCAATAAAAAGCCAAAACTGTTTAGATGAGATATTTGTCCTTTTACAATTGAAGATGAATTATTTTTTCATAAAATAGTAATAAAGCTAAAATCGACTCTCTCTGCATCTAGGTTATATATTAAATCAGATAATATAAACATATGTAAAACAGTAATTTTCTGTCGGCAGTGTAGACTGAACACTAGAATGAAACACACAATAATTCAATATTGTAGTAATTATACGCTATAGATCACTATTATAGTAGTTATGCGCAATTCATAATTATATGCTTCACGCACGAATTCATGGTTGATAATGATTATATGTTTTCACTATTACAATTTAAAGAAAATTTATTTTTTAAAACAAATCATATTTTTTAGAACAATCCTGATATTTGAGCATAAAATCAATTTTTAGAATGCTAAATTTGTAGCCTGACAAAAATTCGCTTAATATTTGAAAAATTTGTATGTAATATATTGATATAAAATACACTACTGGCCATTAAAATTGCTACACCAAGAAGGAATGCAAATAACAGAACGATATTTATTGGACACATAAATTATAGTGGAAAGAACAAGTGATTAGATTTACAGGAAATTAGGATGTATAGATCTTGAGAAATCAGTACTCAGAGCAGCCATCTCTGGCTGTAATAACAGCATTTATCCGCCTAGTCATGGAGTCAAACAGAGATTGTATGGCACGTACGATGATCTCAGTCCATGCAGCTTCAACACTATGTCCCAGTTCATCGACAGTAGTGGATGGTGAGTGATGGCGTGCCAATCGCTCGGCAACCATTGACCACACGTTCCCTATTGGTGACAGATCAGGAGAACGTGCTGGCCAGGGTAACAGTCGAACCTGTTCCGTATCAAGGAAGTTCAGAACAGTACGTGCAACATGCTGTCGTGCATTATCCAGTTGAAACAAAGCATTAGGGAGGCCCCGAAGATAGATCAGTGCCACGGGCTTTAAGACATCGGAAATGTAACGGTTGCTGTTCAAAGAGCCGGTAATGCGAACAAGAGGTGATTGAGACGTGTATCCAAAGGCACCCCATACCATCACTCCAGCAGATGGGCCCGTATGGCGATGTCCAATGCAAGCTGGCAATGCGCGTTCTACACGACGCCGCCAAACACGGATGCGACCATCATGGTCCTGTACAGAACCGAGATTCATCTGTAAAGATGACGTGATGCCATTCCAGCGTCCGGGTTCGTCACTGATCACACCATTGAAGGCGCTTCTGTCTGTAACGCAGTGTCAATGGTAGCCGAAGTCATGGTCGCCGTGCAGACAATCCATGCTGCTGCAAACGTCGTCGAACTGTTCGAGCAGAAACTTGTTGCCTTGCAAATGACTCCATTTCTCGACTCAGGGTTCGTGACATGGCTGTACTATCCCTTGTGACCATGCAGATAAGAAGTCTGTCTTCTCTGCTGTTAGTGATGGGCGTCGCTGACTTTCCGTATGATTGTTCTGAACCCATCAATTCCATATTCTGCTAACAGTCATGGGGTCTCGACCGACGCGAGCAGCAATATTGCGGTACGATAAACCGCAACCCCGGTAGGCTATAATTCTTCCTCGATCAAAGTCAGACACGTGCTGATAGGCATTTATTCTTCTTACACGAGGCATTACAACAACTTTCTTTGACGAAAACAACGCTGAAACGGAAATAGAGTATGTGAAAACTGCAGTCAAATATCTGGTCTTATACACATTGTAGATGGCGCTACTGTCGCCTGCTTTGTATGAATGCGCTGAAAATCTAATAATTTGCATATCACAGCAAGTTCTACCTGTCATGCAAATTTCACGTTTGTAGTGTGCCGCTTTCCTGGTGTAGCAATTTTAATGGCCAGTATTGTATATAGTCTTATATATTTATATAGCTACAAATTTCCTCCTTTCACTCCTACTATAAACTATGGAATTTATTAGGTATTCCCAAAAATTCTATTAGTAAATTTGTAAATGAAGGAACATGATGTTTAAATAAGCACATATTTATGCTTATCAAATAAATGCAACAAGTTACTTATTTGATAAGCATAAATAAAACACTGAGAAGTGCATCAATGGTGAAAAGAAATTATGAATAGAATTAATCCTTTTGTTTACCAATTTAACCTTATTTAACTATTTATAATTAAAAAAATAATTTATGGCTTTAGTATAAATATTGGTTAAGTTTCTATTTTCATCTAAATGTCAGACAACATAGAATTTCAAAAGACTACTTAACACGCTTCATATAAATAAACAGTTGTAATTCAAATATCGTCACTTTAAAGCGTTATTGATTGTCTGCTGTCGTGACACGGTATTCTTAACCATGGAATACAAGATTAATAAATCAAAATAGTAAGAAAAGTTGTAATTGAGTAAAAAGGATCGAAAGATATGGAAGTGTATTTTTATATAATGTCTAAAAGCAGAATAATTTTAGCTAATGTTTGCAGTTGACCAAAAAGCTCAATAGTGTTTAGGATTCTCTAATGTCAATTTTCGAAGACGTAAGGCAAACGTAAAAGCAGAATTTTCATACAAATTGTAACTGGTTTGATCGATGCATTAGAGTTCATTTTGAGGATAATTACGTATTTAAATGCTTGTAATAATCTTTATCAATCAATCTTGTAAATAAATTTGTTATGATAAGCAGTGCCACCTCGGGATTCTCGAAATAATCCAGAAATTAATCATCAATAGGTCAAAATATACAGAATTTTTGTGATAAATCGATGCATTATGAATTATTCAGTATTAGTAGAATTCAATTCCAAGGAAAATCATAACTGTGTTTAACTTCAGTGGCAATAGTATGACTCATAATTAATGAGTTTCATTTAGTTATATAACAGTATATCGTTGTATGCACACGCATACTTACATTCATACAAACACATTTATATGTATATATTAGGTCTATCGATAAGTTAAATACATTTTTGGAATAAAATAAAATTTTTAGTAAAGTCCATAAACTTTACTAAATAACAGAGTATTAAAACGTTCTCAGAAAGATTCGGTAAAGAATTTTTAAAAAAGTAAAGGTTTAATAATGAAAAAACTTTTTGGCAGTAGCTTATTATTTAGAATGAGAAATATCATCTGCTACTCATAGTTTTATTCTTCTTCCAAAATATCACATGTAAACAACCTGTGGATTGATGGATATGTTTTTAAGCTTTCCGAAGAGAAATATTCATAATCCAGATTTAAAGAACAATTTGAAATTCATGGTATTCTGAGAAAAATCGTAACTGTCTTTAACTTAAGAGGAAATGATATTGCACATAATTAAAGAATTTCACACACACATTTAGATATATAACAATATATTATTGTATGCACTCGTATAGTTAGATTCATACTGACATATATAATATTTGTATATATTAGGTCTAGCGGAAAGTTCTAATCATTTTTGAAATGAAACATAATTTTTAGTAACGTCAATAAACATTATTCAATAATATTATTGCCACTATTATTATTAACTTTTTGCCAGCATAAATTTGTATATCCAATTTTTTAAAAATGTTCAAGAGAAAAATTGAAACAATGCTTGATTGATAACTTCTTAATTTTTTTGATTTTTTGTCCTAACAAGTGATAATTTGTGGGTTTTATGCCCTGGGAATATATATGTGGGTTTTATGCCTGGGGAATATTATAATAATCATGCGCAATTCATAATTATGTGCTTCACGAACGAATTCATGGTTGATAATGATTAAATGTTTTCACTATTTCATTTTAAAGAAAATTTATTTTTAAAACAAACTATATTTTTTAAAACAATCCTGATATTTGAGCATAAAATCATTTTTAAGAATGATAAATTTGTAGTCTGACAAAAATTATTATTATATTTGCAGGAATTTCTCAGCCTAATTCAGCAATTTTTTCCCGAACATTTGTTTTGAACTGTTCCTTCTTGGAACAATGTTGTCTCTTTATCGTGGACTGCTCCTTTAAAATTATCCACTTAATTACAATATTTTTCTCAGAAAATCTGAAAAAGATATTCCTCTCTATAGTTTCATTAGCATCATCACCAATCAATGTACAGAACTTTCCGCTAGACCTAGTATATAATTTTGAGAATTAATGTTTTAAATGAATAATTGTAAATAGAATAATGAAAAAACAAAAATTTATAAATAATAAATTATTAAATGTCCAAATATTTCATTTTACAATTAATAGTGATCATTTTAAAAAATAAAAAACATTCGATTTACACTCGTTACATGCCACTTATAAGCCATACATTGTAAGTTGATATATCATTTGATTAAAGCAAATCTACGATTAATAAAAGCAAATTTAAGTGTATTTTTTAATACACTTAAATTAATTTTCTAACACTTAATTTTAATACACTTAAATTAAAACACTTAATACACCATGTAAATAACGCAGTATATAAGAAAATATCCACTGGTAAATTTCCAATAAATATTTATCTTTGGCAATTGAATATACAAATGTTTGAAAGAGGATTCAGTTTTTTGTCAGTGAATTGCAGATATTTTGTGATGTTAAAAAGAATGAATCAACAAAGACAATTATCGACGATAGTTTTTCAGTTGTCAACTAATGAAGAAAGGTATTGCGATTGTCTTGTATCGTACATTTAACTTTAAACTAGGTATTGTTATTAATGCAAAATATAAACTCCTCGCATGTTTTGAAGGTACTTAACTGTCCATAGCCGTTGAGGGAGTGCAATTTAGACAAACACTTATTTTTACACCATTTTTCATTCACAGACGTGTACCATGAAAAGACTTATTGCCGTTTTTGTTCCACTTAGAACTTTTCAGACGAAAACAGTGACAAAATAATGTCTCTATTCAATATTTCAGTTTCAGTACTTTAATAACATGATTCGCTGATGTATCTAAAGATGTTAAAAGCAGTGTATAAATTTTGATCTTACTATCTTCTTTGTTTTGCATTACGACATGTATTGCTCCGTTCAGAAAACATAACTTCGTCAATCTCATTAAACTTTATGTGTCCATAACATGTCCTTTTTTATTTAATCCGTCTAACTCTTTGCAACCGGACTCTTTCTCTGAAGAAATATCTGTACGAGTACGTGCTGTGAAATATTCAAAGGTTCTTCATTTTAACTACTATCAGTGAAAGCACTCCTCTTGTTGTTTTGTCGAATAGCATGATTAAGTTTTTTATAAGCATCTACATTAAGCAGCTAGGACAGAATATTTGCACCCTATTCCAACAAAAGTTAATTTAAAACCTTAGTTTGACTGATTCTGCATTTAATCACTATGTTCCGTTCCTACCACGTATCAATCTAATAATCACTTCCCTCCCCCGAAAAAAACACTAAAGAGATATCCAACCCTTAGAGACAAACACTAGTCGAGCAACTTAACAATAATCAAGTGCTTCACGGACATTTATGTAATGTTAGTTCCTTTTTCATAGTTTTCTGGTGACTCCATATGTGCAGTTGACAAAACAAATCAGTACTTTCTGATAACCAATGCTTAGTCACCTGAAGCTTGAGGCAAATAGTAACCTCACCAGTGAGTTTAACAGGACATATCAGTGCTTTCTCAGACAGCTAAAGCAAATCATCTTTTACTTGCGTGTCAGAATGACCATCACTTGTTGCTTTGCCCTGCTCTCATTTTCAAAAAAACAATTGTCAGGTTGAGACGTGACTAAGTTCCTCGTTGGTAATATTTGCTCTACTTTTCTGTACACTGAGGCGAGTACCACGAAAACTATAATGGTATTAAAAAACTATCCATTTTGACCAATGCATAAAATGCATTCTCAAAAAGTTCTGTTTTAGTTTTGCTATTACAAGTAGAGGTTTTAAATTAGTAAAATATTATGACACAATTCTACAGCATAAATTTCTCCATCCGAATATTTATGTTTTTAAAATACCAGCAGCTGTGTGTGCTGTTATGCTAGTAATTGCACTTGGTATACATTAAGTGATTGTGATTTATTGATAGTAGGAAAACAAATTTCGCTTTAAGTAACTAGAATTTTATATCATTGCAAAATTTATCTCCACCCTAAATTAAAATAAAAATAGCATGTTTAAATAAAGTGTAGAGAATTTCAAGTTTTTAAAAGAATTCTTTAAAAACATACATTTTTATGAATTATCTGCTATCTTTATATTTTAAAGTATTATAATTCTGTATTTAAAACTATGTAATCTATTTAACTAATGCAGCAGAACCTACATATTTATTTTATTTTATTTAGAAGCAGATAACACATACGGATTGAGTTTCTAGAATGATATAAAATCATATTTAAAAAAAAATTCGCGCAATCTGTCAAACATTTGCTTAAAACTTGTGATATCTGGTATACATTTTTGTATTTCTTGCCATGGAAATAAATTATCTTCGTAAATAAAATTATAATTTAATATTGATTACTTTGTCCTGTTTATCATTTTATTAAAATCTGTTAAAACTATATTTGTGTCTTGGGTTCTTCCTACGTCTTAATTGTCTGTTTCAAAAGTTTTTGATGCTTTGATGGTAAAAGTCCAACAGTATTGGGTTCTGAACTCTTTTCATTTCTTCGGAAATTAAATATTTAAAACTGTAATGTATTTGAGAATTTATTTTATTTAGCTCTTTGACAAGAAAAAATTGTTTCCGACTTTCAAATAATTTATATAAAAATATTTTTTAACATGTTCCTTTTCTAAGCTATATTTGTAAGTGATGTCTTGAAAATTGTTTGCTAATCTAATATTAATAATTATGTTATATAATCTTAAAACAAATATATTACATTTCTCTTGCTTTTATGTTGAGAAAACATTTTGTAAATATTAAAAATAATATGTGCAAATTTTTAACGCTTTAAGCGCTATTAATACTAGATTATCTCTACAAATATGTAAACATGAATAATACATTTACTTTGAAATTTCCTGTATAGAAATACATTACACATTTTTTAAATTGGTGTATTGATAATTTTTTGGTGGGAATTAAATTGTTTAATGCTCTGATAAAAAATTTCTTATAAGAGAAACTTGATGTTCTATTGTTTTCAAGGAATATATAAATAATCATTGTAAAGTTGATATAATATATTCTGAAATATATGATTGAAATTTTTCTAGATTCAATTAGAATGTAAACAAAGAAATTTATTGTTTTAAGTTCAGAATTTGTAATATAAATCCTAATATCTTGAATGAAGATTTCAAAAGTGAATCCTCATAACTGTTAAATAGATAGAAAGGAAAATTACATTTTAGTTTAGCCCAAATTCAATTACTGGGAAAGGAAATTTTTTGATTATCTGTTTATTTTCATTTGCGATTCATGACTTTTTCTTAAATACAACATTTTAATCTTCAAGAAACCTCGCTGAAGTTCGTTCGTTATGGATGTCTGTAAACTTAACATCAACATTATATTCGTATAGATAATTACATGTATTGTTATGTCTGTAAAATATAGGTGTCTTGAATACTGCTAAACTGATGAGATTAAAAAATAAATATTAAATTTAATAAACTCTTAAAATTTAAGATACTAAAAAAGAAAATTCAGAGGTAAAATTTAAATAATCATCTGTGTGATATCAATATGAACAAAGTGAAAATTTTTATTATTATGTTATTATCCTTAGAACAGATATTCTATTTTAAGAAAAATATTAACATAAAAATTCAACCTATAAAAAATATTTACATGTTATGAAAGAATTGTATGATGGTTGTAGAATTTGCAATGCAAAAGCAACTCGTACAAGCATACAAGATAATAAAATTTAGTGTTTTGTAAATTAATATGAGATTCACTCCAACATAATTCATGCTCCAACGTTAAAAAAAGAAACATTCTCCGGCGAACATGCAGTGCAATCCAGGATTCCAATTTCTAAATTTTTTTGGCGATAAAAATATGTTGCCAAGAGGGCGTGTTATGACTTGCGAGATTACGTAACTGCTAAGGTTGCCAAAATGAAATTTTCTCCATAATTCTGATTCATAGATATGATAGGTCTCCATATCTATGAAGTAATAAAAACCAGGTTGGCAGATACATAATACAATAAGCCAAAAAAATCGCCAAACTCGGAATTGGCATCATTGATTTTACGGTATCTGTGCCCATTCTCCAACCAAAAATTAAAAGTTTGCTTTGAGTATTTAATTGCAAAGATCTATCTCGTTACAAACTATCTACGACTATCTCGAAGCAAGGAAATTTTTAGGTTTAAAAAATATCCAGTTATTAAATTTAAAAATAACTGGTTAAAGTTTAATATTGTCGCAATCGAGGAAATAATTATTCATACTTATGAATATTTTCAAATAATATCTCAGACATAAATCAGCAGAAACAGTGTTTTAAAAATAATTAGAAAAACTAATTGCTTAAAACATTAATAAGATTATATATCCTTCAATAATATTTTGATTTTTTTGAAGGACAGACGGCTCTGTTTATAAAAATTTTCATTATTTTGTTATTATCCTTACACAAATATTCATTTTTTCGGAAAATAATTAACATAGAAATTAAACGTATAACAAAATATTGACACATAATGATGGAATTGTATGATGGCCATAGAATTTGCTCTGCATAAGCTCGTCGAACAAACATGCAAGATAATAAAATTTAGTGCTGGTAAATAATAATGAGCTTCATCCCATCGTAATTCAAGCTTTCAACGGAAAATATAAAGAAACATTCTCCGGCAAAGATGCCGTATAATTCAGAATTCCATATCTTTGCGAGGAATGCTGAGGTTTAAAAAAGATCCAGTTATCATATTGAAAATAACAAGTAAGGTTGATAATTGTAACATTCGATGAAATAATTATTCATATTTATGATTTTTTAAAAATAATATGTAAGAAATGGATAAGCAATAACAGTATGTGAAAAAAAACTAGGGAAAATAAAATTTCTTAAAAGATAACAAATTCTGAATCACTGAATACTTAACTAGATTACATGGTTTTAAATATTTCGACATATAATCTGGGAATTAATCCTAATCCCTAGGAACACGTTGAGCTACGTACCCCGATAATGGAGACAAACATTTTTATCTTTCGTCCGTTTGACTGCCCCTCTTATATGCGTGGTCAGTATTTTGTTTTCTTTTAAATTATTTTAATTTTTAGATTGTTTGTAGAAATTTTAAATTTTAAAATTATTAAATACGTTTTTGTATTTTCGATTTGCCTTGAAATCCAGATAACATAATACATTTTTAAATCTATTTCATAATATCAATAAAAATATTTTATTATAAGAGATTTATGTTATTTCACATCAGGTGTTCTCTTGTTTGGGAGAATTAATCTTTTCACGAGATTCATGCTCATTTTGTATTTTCAGTAAATAATTATATGTCGTTAATGAGTATCCCATGAACTATAAACTGTTTATGAAATATAGGAAAAATGAAGAAAATAAATTTTTAAATAGTTCAGGATAAAAGAATTTTGAAATGATTCTTTATAACAAATAATGAACAAAAATCAGTAAATTTTCAATGCGATTAAAAAAATGCTTATTGTATCATTTCAATCAAAAATAAATTTATATCTTGAAGACCAACAAGTTATAAATCAGCATAGAGCTTAATATTATCTTTTCTCCTGATAGAGCAATATGGTTAAAGTGAACATTACGGTCACAAATTGCCAATAGAAAAAATAATGTGGTAACATTGTTGTTTTTTTCCGTTAGCTAAATAATTTCACCAAAAACAATTAATTGCCAAATGTAGTTAGGAGTTGGTGCCATATCCTAACAGAGTCAATTATATATATATATATATATATATATATATATATATATGTTTATCCTTTGATATCAAAAAATCTTAATAGCATTTCTAATAGTGAATTTATATATTTAATTTAATCTCGCTATTTAAATAAAAAGGAAATGTATACATTTGAAATATTTGCAAAAGTATTTAATGGTTTATATAATTTTTTGAGTAAAATTTTTTAATTTTATTCAATTTGAATTTTAGTTTAAAATTATTTTAATGTTTTCAAACAATTTGCTCAACTCAATTCCTATAAAATGTGATTGAGTGTTTGACAAGGCAATATTCTGATCGAAAACTAGAAGCTCATTGCTTTGAATATTCAGACCTGTATAATGAGCCTTCACTTCAACAATTTTGTCACCCATTTGAGGAGCCGAGCTGGCAACCGAATGGTTAGCTCTCTTGCCTTCGGTTCAACAGTTCGTGGGTTCGAATCCCACCTTGGGCATGGATGTTTGTAGTGGTTCGGAATCCACTTTAAACCGTAAGTACCAGTCTAATTAGCCCTTGTGGGCAAAAAATGACCGTTGAGCGACAAACAAATCAACCAAACCACCCGGTTGAGGAATAGATATTTATAAATGCAAAAATACTATTGAATGAGATTTAGTTATTTTAAAGGTTAAACAGTTCAACAGTAAAATAAGAAATTTTTAAGCACAATTTTACTAAAACCACTTTGTTTTGGTAAGTGTTTTAATTATGGAACTGATAACCGAGATGAAATAATATTATAATGGAAATTAATTGTATTTACAATATTATTTATCATAACTCTAAAACATATTTTTAAAATAGTTTTGATAAAATGGTTTTGTTAAAAATAATGTTTTGACATGTAATATAAATCTGTCCATTCTGGTATTATATGATATTATATTCTGCAGTCAGAAATAAATTTTTATTCTAATCATTAATTTATTTGGTTTTAACACTTGCAAAATAGTGTTTGTTATAGTATCATTAAGTACTTTCAAAATTTAATGCATGGTAATGAGGAAATAAATTCATTTTTCATACGTTTTCAAATAAATAGTATATTCTGAAATGTTTAAACTGAAAGTTCAAATTTTTATTTAGAAATTTCTATTAACTGTTGGAAATTAAACAATGAACAATGTGTAATAATGTATGTTGCAGAAGTAAACCTAAAAAATTCATTCTAAACAATGAGTTATATGCAACATTATTTTATATATAAATCATTTGTTAATTATTAAAGAAATTATAATAATGAATAGTTTATTATTACAAAGACACATTGTTTTATACAACAATACAAATACATTTTCATTAGAATATATAATTAATCTCCATTGCAAGTTCAACCTCCAATCTCTAAGTTGAAAACAGTATTGTCGAAATTTACAAAATAGAAAATACGTATAGTTTTTCAAACACAAACGCTTTTTATTCCCAATTAAAACGCTAGCTCTTACAATAGCCTGATAAATCTCAACAATATAATGTCAACTATTTTAAAAAGAAAAAAGTACAATAACAAAAAGATTACTCCAGCCATCAAATCGTCAAAAAATAGAAGTTCTGCCACAAAACAACAAAAAAAACCCAATATTCCTAAACAACAGCCTCAAAAAATAGCCCGTGTCTTGTACACAATTCAAGAAGAAGATGAAACCATAATAGAAATTAACCCAATCGAAGATATTACCAAAAACAAATCAGAATCTAAAATTGAATTAGTACCATTTTCAACAGCAGGTAAGAACAATTAATACTTATTTAGGCTTAGTTTTACTGTACGGTCACCCTTGGCGCGTTTTTTTTTTTTTTTTTTTTGTGAAGCCAAATTTGGAGAACAGAGCCTTATTTTTGTCTCATGTGATTATCGCGAGATGCTTGTTATACAGATGAAGACAAATAAGAATTAAGGTGAAAATTCAATTTTAACAACTCTAGTGTTTACGTCATCGTGATGAAATTTAAAACATTTTGTTCCATTTCCGCATTTTACTAGAAATTTTTTCGAGTTAACTTCGTAAGATTTTTAGTGTGTTTTACAATTTGCTTGACAGTTTGGATAATTAAATTCCACAGGTTGTATTGCTCTTTTTCATAAATTTAAAAATTTAAATTGAATTTAAAGTTACTGTTTAAAATTTTGTCTATACATTCTTTCTTTAGTTTATGTATATGGCATTCTTATAATTTATATTATTACTATAAAATACTATATAATTTGTATATATATTTTTAAAATATTGTATCTGTATTTAATTTCTTAAAGATATTCTATTTAACAGTTTAAATAGTACTTAATATTTCATATTTATTTTTTCCGAATGTTGCTTTATTTTTTATTGTTATTCGTGTTCGGATTCTTATGGAAATTTCGTTAGAAATCGTATTCTGATTTTCTTAAAACTGATAATTACTTTTTCGAAGTTCCCATATTTTCCTTATTCGCATTCGTTTCCGAAGTAACTTCTTTTTTTCAGCTCTCTCGTTCTTTTCAAAATATTTTTATGAATTAAAATATTTTATCAAAATCAAAATATTTATTCGAAATATTTTTCTGTTTTGTTTCAATCAAAAATTTTTATGGATAATTTAACATATCAACTTTATTATTTTACCATTGATGTTTGAAATCTATAAATTTGCGTTTTTTGTTAATTTTGTAAAATTACTTGAGTACATTGATAGATACCAATAATGTATGAAATTTTTGTCACTATTTCAGCCCTTTTTCCTCCAGTTGTTTTTCCCGATCGGAAATTCGCCATAAGTATGACGTCATACGACCTTGGCAACTTTTTGAAAATTTCGCCAAGGGTGACTCTACAGTAAATTTCAACCCATTAACTAAATTTATTAGATATATTATATTTTTTACAATACGCTCACTTAATAATAAAAATTTATGGTTTACTAACATTCTTCTCTAATCGTCTACTACATTTTTATTCTTAATAACTTTTTTTTCTTTAAAACTATAAAATAAAACGAACTTGAAAAGGAGCGATAAATGATGGTTAAAGACAGTGTAATAGTATTTTGAACAAAATTTTATTTACACTTATAAATGACATACTTCTAAATAGTATCCCAACTATAAGTTTTAAAATGTGTAAAAAAAATTGTTATTCTTTAAAAAGTCACAGATGCCTTATTCTCGCGAATGCCAAATTCTGTGACATAAAAGGTTTAAAATAATTTAATAGAAAACACCAATATCAAAATTTTAAATTAGTACATTATTAACTCCAGAATAAATATTTACAGTATTTGGTGTTTCAATAAATTTATAAAAATTAATTAATAATAATATTTTTTAATATAACCAATATATCGGTTAGAACAAAAATATAGAATTTTAAGCAATAAAATTATCCCTTTCTTTTGTACAGTTAAATATCAGCAAGAAGTGATACTATTTCCTTTTTCATACTTAATGGTAAAATAACAAACTATTAAAACTAACTTTTAATTTGCTTCCGTAATTATTTTAATTTGAGAAATTATTACATTTTAATTTACGTTTCCGGCTTGACTTAGAGAAATATTTTTTCGAAGATTAAGTTCAATGTATTTTCTTAAGAGTAACTTGCTATAACTTTAATCTGTTTATATTTTTTTATTTACAGATGAACCAAAAACTTCAATAGAAAATATATCTTCAGATTCAAACACTCCGTTTATAAATTCCAGATTTTTCAAAACAGCAGCCATCTGCATAGCAGGAAGCTTCACAATATTTGCCATTTACAAATTAATCACAAAATCTAAAATTAATAACTAGTTCTTTTTATTAACTTTCAGCAGATTTTAAGAACTTATCGGCTTTCAAAATTGCATCCTTGCTTTTGTTAGTAAGCGGACTGCAGTTTGACTTCTGAGAAGGTGTGTGAGCTTCCTACCACCTGAAGCACCCACGTCCGCCCACTTTGTGCGAACCACACATTCTTCCACGCCTGGCTCCCATGCTGCAAGAAGGCACAACTGAAGACTGCGCACGCTGCAACACCACCCGCATCACCCACTCTCCCCTACTTTGGGCGAGATGCGCAGCTTCCACAAGACATCATCTTCAACACAAGAAGAAGAGCGAAGTAAATACTGCCTTAAATTCTGCTGATTTTTCAGTTCCCCAAAAGAAAATGGGTGCAATCTTGGAAGCCGAAAAGTTTAATTTCAATAATTTTTTTAAAATGTATTCTCTATTTTTAAAACTTACAATAGCATAAGACCAAGTGGCAGGACTTCTGATTTATCAATTAGAAAAACCCAGATCAAATTTAAAATAGCATACATAAATACAGCCATTTCCATCCATAAATAGTTAAACATTTTCAAAAGCCTAAAATTGGACTGTAATAAAAAGAGGAGCGCCACATTGGAAAGAAATGCAAAATTTAATTCCATTCAAGTTTATTTCATAGCAGGTACAGGATATGCAGCAGCTTCAGATGTGTGTAATTACAGCAGATTATTAAAGATATGTATTCACGATGACAAAATTTAATCTATTACTATTTTTTCGGCTAAAATTTTTTTCAGTTGATATTTATAAATAAAATAAGTTAGCTCAGCGTTTGTTGTAATAATTTTTTTGATTACATTTAAGAAATCATAATCGTTTTTGTAAATTTAAAACAGGAAAATGTTTGCAAAACTATTCTAAATACATGAAATAATTAAGTGAATACATGTGTTTTCAACTTGTTAATTTTATCAACATTAATTAATTTGTTATGCATAATGCACAACGAATGAGATAAATTTAAATACATTCAAGGTAATATATATAGAGCATATACAATTATATATTTACACTTATACCGATATAGTATTAATACATTAAAAATATTCTGGTAAATAATCAACCTTTTAATTTTTCAATAAGAAAATTAAGTTAAAGAGTAATTAATTCATTTTTATTTGATAACATTATAAAATCATTTCATCTTATAAATTCTAATGTAAATTTTAAATGCATTATAAAAAAAATGGGATTGAAGACTCGATTTTTACGAAAATGTATTATAATACTTATTACATTTGCATTGTATATTTTCTAATAGTACAATATGAATTTATAAAAAAAAACTTGTGGAATTGTCTTTGCTAGAGTTATCATTATGCAAATAAAACTTTTTCCGCAAAATATTAGTTCCGAAGTTATGGATTTTAATAAGTTTCTAAGTATAATTCTTCATATGTACCCTTGACAGAAAGCAAACTAAATGATACTAAGGAAACAGTAACACATAAAATTTTCCATTCTAATGTTACACAAGAAAGCTATCCAACATAGTGTGAACAATTGAATCATTCTTAATCACGAAGTTAGCTCTAAAGCATGTTTTCTGAATAAGCAATGAAGCTTTAGCTTAAGTAATGACTTAAATCCAGGAATATATAATATTATGCATCATTTCTTGATTTCAAATCTTATTTTTGTCCCCTTAGAAATTAAGTATGAGTGAAAAGCATTTCAGTAAAAGAAAGTTATATATCAGTTACGTATTATGAATATATTGTATTTTTAAATTAAATGTATGTAGATACATGTCTTACATTTTTATAATAAAATAGACTCGATTCAGTTTCGAAACTTAAACAAACTATATTACTGAAATGAATTAAAAATATTTTGTAAAAAGTTGACTCTAAGAGTATATGAAAGATTAATTGCTTAAAACAGAAATAAGATCTTATAACTTTCGCAACTTTTTAATTTTTTTCAAGGACAGATGAATCTTTTTTTGCATAGCAGAATACGGGACATCCAATTATGAAGATATACTATTCAGTTGGACATACATGCATACCATAAGAAATATTCCATCTCGCTTTGGATAATAGTATATGGCATTAAAATTGGAAAGCTATTTCATTTCGTTGAACTTGGTCTATCCAAAAGGCTTGTGTGAGGAAATATTTGTTTCAGAGTTTTAGGGCTTAGAAGCAAAGAAAAGGAAAGCAAAATTTTGATTTTAATATTAATGATACGTTTTGGCCAGAAAAGAGTTAAACTACAAAAAGCCGAAATAACAGAATATGAGTTAGAAATTCTGATGTGATTAGGAGTAACCATCAAGGATTTTCATTCGTAAAACTTCATTGCTTAGTTTATTTCAGCACTTCAAACTGTATTAAAAACACTAGAAGCTGTATAGAAAAAACGTTATGAAACTGTGTTTAAATTATTAGGTCTTTGTGTCTTAAGAAGGCTATCCAAACGAAATGTGTTTTTGAGAAATAAGTTTTTTTTCAAATTATAGAAAATATTTAAAGTAATTAACTTTGTAAGCTGATATGATTGATATTTTGTTGACGAGTGAAACATTTTGGTGAATTCGAAGTGATTTCTATGGTCCATCAAGATTACAATACATTTTTCACTAAATTTCTAACTGTGACCTGCATTCTAACCACAGTAAGATCGGCTTTTAATCAAGCTCGGAATTTTCAGTCTGAATTCCGAATAAATCACGAAACCTATGCTGCATTGCTAGGCAAGAATGATTGCTCCAAAATAGCTGGCCAGTGGATGAGTGGTTAGCACTTCTGCCTCTTAGGCTGTTGTTTTTGTTGCACCAGCATGCATCCCTGTACTGAGTTGGCCTCTAAGAGTTAGAAATAAGCATCTGGGAGGAGTGTTCGTGATTTTTATGCAGGGGTTAAGCAAGATACCCCCAATATTCATAGTGCCAACACCAGAGGAATCATTTCACTTGGAGGGCATTGCGATTACTCTTCGTAGCTGGTTCGAATCCCAGTCTGGCCATAAATTATTTTTTCTGTGTTTCTTTGTCATTTCAGCTGAGATGAGGAATGAATGTGACCTTCTCTATAAAGGGATTTGCAGTGGAATGGCAAATATAATGATACTCTTCTCCGTGATTTGGCACCCTGAATAAACATAAATTAGTGTTATTTTCCAGCCTTGTGACGAAGAGTTAGTAAACAAGATCCAAATGTTGGTACTTACAAATCTTAAAGAATTTAAATTAAAATTTACTTAGTAAAACTTGCCTTTTTCAAAAAGATTCTAATTGAAATAAATTATTTTGAAACTAAGGTAGCAGTATGCCCCAAAAAGGAAAACTAAGATTATTTTAAATAAAATAATAGGACGTTAAAAATCATTTGGAATTTGTGGATATTACATTTCAGTGACTGACATTTTGCATTGAATATTATTAAGAAGTTAATATTTAAAAATAATTTATTTTTATAATCTTTAATCAAAATAACCGTATTTTGATTTTATAAACATTAGTCATATTTAATATGTAAAATTGGTAAGAGCGAAAATATTTTAAACGGTTGCTTTTTAGCGAAATTTTTTTAAATATTTTATCCATTAGGAAAATAAATGAAATTCTTTGAAGTAAATTTAGAAAATTGTATTTTACGAATAAAATCAAGAAACCAATAAAAGTTAAGGAAAAATCACTTTTTAACTATTCAAATTTTAAACAAAAGTTTACTTCATTGCATGTTTAATGCCGTTTATTTAAAATACACATAATGTCAAGTATATAAAAATAAGTTGATTGCAAGAGCAAACTGTGTTATATTAAGGATTAAAAAGAGTAAACTTTATCGTGTCAAATATTTGAGTAATTTTTTAAAATACCAAATTTAGATAGAATTCTTAAAATATTTTGGTAACAGTAAATTATTCTGATGAGATATTATATTTAAGGACTTATTTCCGAAAATATTAAAATTCTATCTGAATATTTTGTTTATTTTCCTGGAATTATTTCCTGGGCTCAATATCGCAATGGTATATAACACTAAATCACCAAGCACTAATAAAATCTACGGCCATGAATCAAAGCATTATTTCCTATTATTCTCATTACTTCCATTTGAATTACGATTCACGTGTGCAGTGATCTGTCAAGGGAGCAATTGCGTGAACCTGCATTCTTTTCCAGGGCAATTGCTCTTTATTCAATTTTTCATTTTTCTATCTTGGGCACAACATTTATTCACATATCAAAAAGACCTGTAAACTTACCACACACAGCTGTTAGAGACCACAATTTTATTTATTTTTGAATTTCTCAGATGAATTTTGTAATTATGAAAATAATATATGGATCTAAAATTTACAAAATCAAGATTATACTAAGAATAGCTGTCAAAACTAGTCAATAATCTATAAGAAAATTCCTAAGAACCTTTTTGAATGTAAGTAATTTATATTTTTAGGTCATAATTATCGTAGGATGCATTAAATATTCATATACACAAATTGTTTTTTGATAATTACTATACATTACATGAATTAATTAATTTTGCATTTAGAATTATATAATAAATTCATAGCATGAAAATTAAATCAAATGTGGAACAATTGGGGAAATTTAATTTTTTTTTAACTTTTCTTCTTTTATATTGGGTTTTTCTAATATAGGGCAACTCTGTTTAAATCATTATGTGTGAAGTACACCAAAACCAAGTAATTCCACTTTTCTAAATTCATACTTTCCACTTTTTGAGGTCATTTAGTTTATTTATATATCTGACAATTCATTAATGGAACTCAGGCTAACTTTCCAGAATAAGAATTGTCTAATATTGTGAATTGAATAAGCAAGAGTCATATAATACTGTGTGTTGATTCTACATACTTGTCGCATTTCCTGCATTTCGGTTTTCATGGAAAGATACCCATTTCAATTAGGTTTTTTCTGAAATATGTATATGTATATATATATATATATATATATATATATATATATATATATATATATATATATATATATATATATGACTCCTCTTAACCCGCTGTATACATTTCATGAAAGTAGAGCGTCATGTGAAACAGCGTTAAACGATGTTTTCTCATCATGTAAATAATATGGTTGGTGAAGAAAGGTAAAAAATGGTCAAACATTATTATTCAAAATTTTTTAATTATGTTTTTTATATCAATGAAACAAAAATTTTATTTTTTAAATTATTAAACTTAATAAACTAATTAACACATAAAAATAAATATAATTCCAAGTCCGTATGCTTACACTTCATACCTATCAGTCTCTTCTGCATTTCCAATTATCAGCTTTTTTATCAAGAAGATACCTATTGTAATTTGTGTTTTCTTTTTTCCTGCTCTGTAAGAACTTGTTGGTTAGTGGATAAGACATCCAAAACAGCCAGTCTTGCTTTTCAATTCCTGTAAAATTTGGGTGATTTACAATACATTGGTCCATAATTTCTGTCATAGTAGTCAAACTTTTATTTAGAAGCGCTGTTGAAAGTTATTTTTGGTCTTCTTCAGAATCACTACTTTCAATATTTTTGTGCTTTTTTACCGCTCATCACGAGAAAGACTTTCTTCTGTTTGTTTTACTGTTTCTCCGACACCTTCCACATTTTTCTCATCTAAACTGGTTTGTTTCGCTAATTGCACATTCATATCGAAAGAATGTCCAGTGTCATCGCACTTTCTTAGATCTGGCCAGATGTTCTTCCACATCAATTTAAAACATTTTTCTGTTGCTTCATTCCAGGAACGGTTTATATTTACTACAGCATACATGGAATTGTAGTTTTTCATCATATATATATATATATATATATATATATATATATATATATATATATATATATATATATATGATTGTTTCTCTTTGATGTCAGTTTTTCTAAACATTTATCTGAATGTTGACTGCAAGCAATAAGCCTTAAAATTTAATACAACGCCTTGAACCGTAAATTGGATTAAGGCAGTTTTCTCAGGTGGCAAATGTTTGAAAGGACAAAAATGTGTTCACATAACTTTATTCAAAAGAACAAACAGAAATAATCTGCTTCGGATATTGTGAAGCCCAAAACTGCTTGCAATTTCGGTGAATCCCAGCAGTTAAAATAACAGAGCGTATAACCAAAACAGCGCTAAAAGAAACAGCGTTGAGCGGTATCTTAATATATATATATATATATATATATATATATATATATATATATATATATATATATATATATATATATATATATATATATATATATATATATATATATATATATATATATATATATATATATATATATATATGTTTAACATTTACAAAATAGCAGAAAGAATGTACCATAAATATAAAGCCTATTTAAACTGAAATCATTTTTTCCGTTTAGAAAGAGAATGTGTGTTACAATCACTTAAATTATTGTTTAATAATGTATAAATGAAAAATATATAATAACGTAACATTAAGAATACTAAAAAATTATAAACATATTATTTAAGGAAATAAAACAATTTCCTATTTTGTTGTTTTTTATGCTTAAATATGCAATGTAATAGTTGTTTGAATAAATGCCATAAATATAAGTAAGTTTTTTTACTCAAAATAAAACTAAAATAATGAAGTTTTACTTTTCACTAAAAAATTAACTGTGAAATATATAATTTTTTAACCTTTTATATTTTATTAATTCTTTTTGCAAACACTCTTATAGTTTTTTTTCCATCATTTTGAATTAAACTTATCTTTTTCTCCAGGAAATTTACTTTAAGATTTCAAAACACATAACTGCATATTAAAAACATCAGCTTTATATTAAAATAATATATTCCGAAAAATGCGGTAGCTTTTTTAAATTTAAATAAGGAAACAAAATTATTATTAGGAAGTAGTGCCCTGGCAGCTCTTTGGTTTGGGGCAGCAGTATACGAGTTCTAACTGCACTTATATTTTCTTTATTTGTCATCTGTAATCCATGACTTTAGTTGGAGGCAAAAAATAATTCGAAACCTAAACTAGGTGCTCTTTGGCACAAGCCTCCCTAGACAGATTTTTTCTTGCCTGGGTCTATCCAAGCAAGACCTGATTTGAGTACTCCTACTAGAACTGCATTTCAACAGTGTGAATGAATTCATGGACATGATTTAGCACTGCTGGTCATGGGTATGGGAACAGACAACAACAGCATTAACACTAGAAAAATGTCAGACTGTATATAAAAAGATTAATCATTACTAAAACTTATATTATGATTAAAATTTAATAATAATTATTATATTAATAAGTTTGGAAATAATTTCAATACTATATCACAGATGTTTATATAATTATGTTCTTTAATTATACACAATAAAAAATATTTATTAGAAGCAGATGTGAAAAACCCTTTTTTTTATAAAATCATTGCAATTGAAATTTTCTAATACTTGAAAACACAAAAAATTGCATAAAATTAAAGGAAATTAGGAGTAAAAACAATACTTCTATTGGAAGAATTTCCCTCATTTATAAATTTATGAATTTCAGCGAAATATATATTCGTATTTTAACTTGTTAATCATATATGTAACTTTTTCTTACTTTGAAAACAGTTTGCGCATATAGTGTGTGACACATAACCAACAATTACAAGAATTGTCTGTTAATTGAAGTGATTTCAGCGGTTTTGAAGGCTATTCTTTCTATCATTCCAAAAATTTAACTTTTATTCTGAATAAGTCCACAGAGAGAAGGGATCTTCAAAATCTTCTTTCATTTGTCCGATTAGTCATTATCATTTGCAGTCTTTCTTTAAAAGTCAGACTTTTTTCTTAAAAATTCCCGTTCTGAACACTGTTTCTTCGAATAGTGTATTCATCACAAAAAAATATTATACCATCTTTACCACTGCAGACCATGCATATTTGACAAATTTCAGACTCTTTTAAATTGAAACGATGTAAAAGAGTTGGAGTAATTAACAATCGTGTTATAAATCTAGCAAATAATATGCTTCTTTTACGAGAAGGAAGAGATTCACATATATTACTCTACGCTGTTACATTTTCAATTAATTAGTTGAATTTACTAGATAAATATATAGAAGCATGGGCATGATTTATGTTATTTCTGTGGTATTTCTTCAAATCTTTTGGTTAAATTCAAAATTTTCATTAGTTTACACTTACTTGAAACGTGTATATCTTTGCCTTGAGCTTAGACACTCCAATTTACATGCTGTCTCCAACATTCTAACATTCGTTCCTTTAATAAGTCATATATTTAAGGCATAAAACAAACGTAGTATTCGGTTTGGAAAGTAAATTCTCGTCATTTTTAATAATGTTGCTAAAAAGTAATTTTTCAATAAACATATACAAGTAGTTTAGAGAGTATTATCCTTTATTAGTTTACAATGTTTTCCCAAAGTTCCACAAGTATTTCGAACTCAACTGAATGGCCAGAATGGGCTGCGTCTTTGAGAAAAAAATTTACTTTTGGAAATTTGCATATCACTTAAGGGGATTCTTTCAGTTATAGAACCCACTTCATAAACAGCACAAATGTTGTGAACAACATTTGCAGCCTTTGCTCATTAATTAAAGGAAAAAAAAAGGTGTCGAAACTGCTACTTCTTTTCAATTTGACATTCCATGTTAATTATCTATGAGTAACAAGAAAATGAATCTCAGTAACAACGAAAACATATATTTAGGTAGAACAATCTATTCTCTTTCGCTTGATCTACAACTTTGTGCCAAAAGTATTTAATATCATTCATATTTTACCAATTTAATAAAACGATTTGAATTCAGTTACCAACCCAATCGTATAAAGAAAATTATTATATACTATTAAATGTAAATTTTTTTATAGAAATAGAACAGGGTAATATTGATTTGTTAGATCGATTATGCGCTGAAACATCAAATATATACTCCTTTTAATAAAACTTTAAATATTTCCGACAAAATCATGAAAACGTGGCCACTAAAGAAAAAATCTCGTTAATGAATTTTATTAAAAGAATATAATAGGTTAAAAAGAATATAAGACTTATAAAAATATGTAATTACATACATACGTATTAATTAACTATGAAATTCCTAATTAGACAAAATACTAAATTCTCTAAATAATATACAACTAAAAACATTAATGTTACAGATTAATATTAGTTTTATGAATTTAATTACACTTAGAAATAAATATTTATACATTTAATTATATCTATTTAGTATATGTTTGATATAAAAATAAAGCATATAAAGCCTTCCGAAGTATAAAGATGCATTAGCTTTACAGAATTGTAAAAGAAAATGAAAAACATATTATTATAAAAGCAAAATACTATATTCTAAAAAAACTATCAAGCTATATTCCACTGAAATCACTCTAAGGTTTATTAAACTTTCAGAAAACACGAAACATTTGCTTTAAAAATACGCTTAAATACCAAATTAAGAATAATTATTATAGAGATTTTTTCGGCAGAGCTGCATATGGTCAAAATAGGAATTGTAATGCCCTCGCTTCCATAAATTAAGGATAATGTATGTTCAGGCAGAGAAAGAGACAGGAGCAAAACAAATGTGACTTATTTGTAAAGTCTATTTATTAAACAAAAGGTAAAGAACAAAAAAGATGCTATTAGTCGATATCATTAATAAAAATTGCGATTTTTGCACCCTGGAGTAAATTTAAAAAAAGAACCTATTTACAAAAACCAATATAAAATTGTTCGTATGATGGTTAATACATAGTATGCCCCCAGAGGATGCAATACAGGCCGTACAACGCTTAGGCCTGCTGAGTATCAAATTATCGATCTGATCTTGTGGAGTATTACACCACTCATCAAGCAATACCCTCCAAAGTTCCGGTATGCATGTGAAAGGAGATTGATGGGTTGCAATTCGTCTGCCAAGCATGTCCCACTCAGGCTCTATTTGATTCAAGTCAGGTGAGTATGCTGGCTAGTCCATAGGGTAATATCCTCCGATTGAAACCATTAGTCTACAACATTTGCACGGCGTGGAAGGTTGTTGTCCTCCATAAACATAAATTCAGTACCCATGGCACCCTGAAATAAACAAACATGCTGATCCAGCATGACATCCTGATAGGTGTGGCCTGTCATGGTTATATTTTGAACATGCAGGTTAGTTCTGGAATCCAGAATAATTCCTCCCAAAATGAACAATTCTGCACCGCCAAAACGTTGTCGTTCAATGGTGTTCTCTTGGTGGTATCGGGTACCTTGGCCTCTCCATATGATAGTCCGGCGAAAATCTGAAACTAAACCTGGACTCGTCAGAAAACATCACACAAGACCACTGTTGCGGTGTTCGCAATGCATGCTCTCTACTCCAGGCTAAACCGCAGGTGACAGTGAGTTGCGGTATGTGGAACACATCTGAAATGCCTAGGAGCATATAGACCAATGTGCATTAAGCGTCTTTACATGGTCTACCTTAAAGAGAGCTGACGAGACATGTCTGATGCTGTGCTCCTTCTGTTTCTTTTATGTTTCTTTTGGCAGTAACTACCAAATACCGGTCTTCATTCGGCCTAGTAACTGAAGGATGATCTGTGCTGTAACGTCTACTCACATTAACAACACCTTGAAACCGTTGTCAAATCCTTGAAATAATGTCAAATCCTTAACTAAAATTAAGAAGTCATTATTGCTATAATGGTGTTCTTTTTCTGATGATTATAATCTTCCGTAATGTCATCCAATCTCTCTCAATGGGTTTTGATTTTCCTACTCCTCTTCTGTTTCTGATGATTATAACCTTTCTTAATGTCCTTTAATCTCTCTCAACGGGTTTTGATTTTCCTACTCCTGTTCTGTTTCTGATGATTATAACCTTTCTTAATGTCATCCAATCTTACCTACTCCTGTTCTGCTTCTGATGATTATAACCTTTCTTAATGTCAATCCTATCTCTCTCAGTGGGTTTTGGTTTTCTTACTCTTGTTCTGTTTCTGATGATTATATTCTTTCTTAATGCTATTCTATCTCTCTCAGTGGGTTTTGATTTTCCTACTCCTGTTCTGTTTTGAAGATGCTGTTTTGTTATGATTACAATACGCTATGATGGTCTTCAACGCGGGGCATATTGACATTACTTCCAATTGTGCCACTGTGGTTATCGATGGACCGACTAGACAAGCTAATACTATTTGCTTTCTTTATACCCCTTACACATTTCTCCACTTAGCTTCATTGGAAATAAAATTCATTATACTATGATGTACAATAATAGTACACACACGCGATCATATCTATAAGCAATAAGATAAACAAAGCACGTATCTTGTGTACATTATATCCTGAATTATTTAATTAAATTCTACACATGTAAAAGCCACTGTTTTCTGCAAAACTTTTCTATTACTTGGACAACTTTTATATGTTAATTTAAGTAAATAGTTCATGGTAAAAAAAGAATATTGCCACAAAACACTTCAAGATACTGCCATAATCTCAATAAATTATTTTTAAATTATTCGTTGATAATTCAAATAAAATATTTTTAATTTTAAGTTTTCAGTATATTTTCTACTCTGTTTTAAATGTTTGACTTGAAAATACTTAATATATGTAATAAAATAACACAAAACCCCTACATTTCACTTTTCATAATGTTTTCAATTTTTTTCGCATATATTAACATTTTTATGATAATATTTAATGCATTTTCCAATTCTATATTAAAATAACCTCAATTTTTTATTCTTGGAATATTTAAAATAATAAATATTATTTGGTTTAAATGTAATAATTTATATTCATAAGCAAACTTTATCACATATTTTCTGTTTTAAATTGTATTATTAGAAACACATTCCAGAATCTCATTTAATTAATACAAAATATAATATTTAAAGTTTCTTTATTTTTATTTTGATTTTCAATACAATAATTATATTCACTAATTCTCAAGTTAGTGAATATGTAAGTCTTAATATGTATTTCAATTTGTAAAATGAATTAACACCATCATATTTTGTCAAATAAAGAAATTTCACCAAAAGTGTCAATTAACTGTGAAATAAATATAAAGCAATTCATATTATATGCATATAATAAATTTTTTCCAAAATAATTCATTTTACAATTTATAAAATTTTGTTTTTTAATAATTCCATATAATTACGAAAATATTTCAAATGAGTTTCGATTTCCATAATAATCACCTAACTTTGTTAAAATGTTTCCGCTTTTACGAAAATGAAATTATTCATTATAACAATAGAAAATTACTTAAATTTTAATAATGTTTTACTTATACGACCCAACTATTCTAAACTTTTAAAATAACAGAAATATGTAATAAAACAAAGACAAACTATTATGTATATATTGAGATAGTTTAAATCTTCCTTTAAGAAATAAAACACAAGTTTTCATAAGCTAATTTCTTAATTATTTACTTTATAACATTTCGCAAGTATTTCAGCTTAATTTCAGCGTCTCTGCTTAATTGATGAATAAAGCGTAAAATATAATTAAAATTGAAGACATAATGTAAATAGTAGTTGAAAATATAATGGTTAAATTTAAAAATGATATGAATATAAGAGTTATCGAAAAATATGATTCCTCATTTTCAAGCATCATTATAGTTATATAAATATTTTTTTACAAAATTACAAACTTAAATAAAAGGTTTCACTGGAAATTAAAAGAATACTTGGAATTAGATTTTAAATGTAACTGCACAAAACTTCAATTAAAGTATATTTTATTGTTTCTAAAACTGAAGCGGAATTTAATTATGCGTATTTAAAGTTAATTAACATTTTAAGAAATGACAGTTAGGTAAATTAAAATGATAACGATATTTTTCTTCTTATAAATTGAGACAATAATTATCATAAATACTTTGTTTATACTCAGATGCTTACATTTTTGCAGAAATATTTGAAATTAAAAAAATATTGAGTTACCAAATTTTGTAGTAATAAGAGTACTTAAATAATAAGTATTTTTATCCGAAATATTTCAATTGATGAAATTAAAATAAATCCTTATAACTATTTACAACTATTTAGTCTTAAAACATATTTTACTTATGTAAATTTTCTATGAAAATATAATAATAAAACCAAAATAAGCATAATACATTTTGTCATTAAAAAAGCTGAATTGTGTTTAATTTTTAAGTATAAAACTGCAAGTACTAAAATTGATAACAAATGAACAAGTAAATAAATATACTTAATAAACAATAGTTCGGTTCAACAGTTCGTGGGTTCGAATCCCACCTTGGGCATGGATGTTTGTAGTGGTTCGGAATCCACTTTAAACCGTAAGTCCCGGTCTAATTAGCCCTCGTGTGCAAACAATGACCGTTGAGCGACAAACAAACCAAACCTAATAAACAATAGAAATTAAATATTTAATTCTTTCGTAGACAAATGATTTCTGCAGTAAAATATTTTGTGTATCAATAATAAGCATAATTTTTTCATGATACATTAAAATTCCTTAAATAAATTTATATAAGAATTTTAATAGATTAGGGATGCATTTCAAACTATAAATAAAAATAATTTGAATTAACATTTTAAACAATCACAATTAATATTTTGTTAGAGTGAATTAATCTTTAATTTTATTTATAAAACATTTAAAAAATATGTTTAGTCTATTGTAAGCTATTTATAAATCTAATAGCACAGTTTTGTCGTTAATATTTTTTAATTTTAAAAATATTAAAATATTTTCAGATAATCTTGTGATTGCAAAATTAATATAATTTATCATTGGAAATAAATAATAACATGAAAGTTCTAAAAAGGAATCTAGATTAACATTTAAATAATTCTCAAAATTATTAAAACATATTCCTGTCAATAATTTTATTTTTTGGTTTTTCCTTCTTCCGTTTTTTAGAAAAATAATTAGCAGAAAGAACTCTATCTTTGAATTTCATAATATTATATGGCCTATATATAAATAGTAATTTACTTTTAAAATTTTACAAATCAATGCCAGAAATGACTCATTTTACTAACTGAATATTTTGTATCGTATTCATATAAATGCATATCGAAATTCCTTTTTAAATATAAAATAAAATAATAACTATTATAATCCAATTTTTGGTTAAAAATGAATTGAAAACTCATATCCTTACATAATAGCTAAAAAGTTAAGATAAATGTTTGTTGACCGAAATTTTATGGTGATTTAAAATATTAAATTAGTGAGAATTCATTAATCAAATATCAGAGAAATGACTAAATTGATATAAAAATGATATTATCATGCCTTAAAAATTACATTAATTTGCTTATTCTAATCGTGTCAATTAATTACGTAATTTTAAGTGTTGCAGTGTTTATAAACCTAAATTCCAGCTATCATATGAAATATATGATGATACAAATACTTAATTAAGTCTCTATTTTCTACCAAATCACAGTTAGGATATATTTCCCATTTAGTTCAATAAAATCATATATTTAAAATACATACAATAGGATACACTAGGATACATATTTCTTCATTTACGAAATATTTTAACCTTTTTTATAGTGAATGCACTTTAGTAGTAATCAATATTATTTTTCAGTAAATAACAATGACCTGTGACAATTCTTCGTCAGTTGTCACGATAATTTACCAATTATGTTTCAAGAGAATAAATCATTTCGTATACTTGTAAATTTAAATTACTTAAATTCAAAATTAGGCCATATTGTACCGAGCTTCGTGGTTTGTGTTGATTGAGAGTCTATGAATTTTTCTCTGAACAATCACAGGAATTTTATTTGTGTAAATTTATACAAGATGTCGGAAAAGCCCAGCAGTTAAAAGTCACAATTATATACAAATAAATTCAACTCTAAACAGCTCCCCAAAACAGAGGTCTTCAAACACCTCAAGCAGACAGCTCGTATCCACTAGCTTATCACTGCCGCTGGAAACTCAGATAACTGACTCGGTCCATGGAACGGTGGTATTTATAGCTTGCTAGGCGAGAATGCCTAGGTCTTTCTCCAAGGTCTGAAAGCTTCCAGGCCATCTTTCTCAGTTAAGGCCTTAGAGCTTAGGTGGTGGAAGTTTCCAGAACTATCCATTCCTCGCCAAATCTCGCCAAGTGGTCACTAAGAACCTTGTTAAGTCACCAATTATCTCTCCAAGTGGCCGCAAAAAATTTCGTCAAATCACTGGATAAGTTGTTCTTAACGATTATCCAGTGATTCTATAGTTCTCGATTTTTGTCCCCGAACTGGAGCTCGGGTCTATCTGCGATATCTGAAGACGAATACAAAAAAGTATTTACAATCTTCGTAACAACATTTCGTTATATAATGTTATATATATTTTCTATATATTCTATTCTAAAACAAGCTGGCCTATTAAGACTCTTGAGAATAATAGGAACTTAAGAAAAATAAAAACCCTAATTTCGGGAGTTTTTTTTAAACATATCTCAAAACAAACAAAATTTGCAGTTTACAAAGCACTTCATTCGAAATTCCATATAAAAACTAGCAAAAGATGCAAAATATAACCTTTGCATTTCCTTAAATGTGAACACATGAAAAACTCAACAAAAGTTAAGACATTTGCATATTCTTAGTGAGAAATTAAAATGATCTTGAAAAAACATTATGGGGGTATTTTATGTTTTCTGCTAGCTTCGACACTATGTATCAGATATCCTATGGTCAAAAGCTTTTGTTGAATTCCTGCAATTTCTATCCGCATTTTTTCCAGAAAGAAGTACACTTTTTAGTATACCCAACATATATATGAGACTGAATGAAATAAAAATTCCTCATTTTATGCCTGTCTAAGCAAAAATTCATTTTAGCAGCAAAATCGTATTATATATAAGGTTAGGGAATAAGTTCCTAACGTTCTTAAAGACTTTTATTTAAACAAAAAACATTATTATATAAGTTAATCAATTATATATTCGCCGTTGCTGCTTACAACCTCTTCCCACCTCTCGACTCATTTGTTGATGCCGTTTTGGCAAAAATTGCCTTGTCTGGTGTCAAAGAAAATGTTGAGCCAGTTTAAGGACCTCTTGGTGCACTGGGAAATGCTCGAAAAGAATGCCACAGTCAACAAAGAGCTCTACACTGTCCAGCTACACCGCGTGAATGAGGCTATTTGACTGAAAAGACCTGATCGACATGGTCAAACCATATACCCCTTCACGACAAAGCCAGGCCCCATGTTGCACAAGCCGCCAAAGCAGCATCCAAGAACTCGAATGGGAGGTCCTTCAGCATCGCTTTATTGTTAATAAATAAATGTTTTTAGTATATAGCATTATTTATTTACGAAAATGTTTATTTGAGATATTATAATTCAATATCTCAAGAATTTAAAACAAATATAACGTTTTTGTACATGTAATTGTTTGTTAAACTTTGAAGTAACTAATAAATGTTCTTCAAATTCTAATTAGTTATTTAGATTTAAATAATTCGAAGTACGATGGTTGAAGCAAGTAACAGCGAATACAAATAAATGTGTGTTCCATTTCATTTATCAATCATTAAAAAATAGGAATTTTCAGAGTTTGTTCGTGACTTTCAAATAAGTTATCCAACCTATATTAAGTTTCAGAAGCACTTGATCTAGGACTTTACCTATTGCTGTTGCCCTTATGAGTTAGAGGTATTAATAAATGACAACGCGGATATCATGGATTAGCTAAATATTTGTGAAAAATAAATAACTGAGAATAAATGATAAAACATAAAATATATAATCTACAAAACTATGAAAAATATGTGACAAATGAACAAAATGTGCATGTGAAAAATTTATGTACAACATATCTAATATTAATATATTTACAACTATAGAAAAATTAACATATCTTCTTCCTCGCGAATTTGTAGATTTGGTTTCATAAAGATAATTCAAATATTTATTTGCATTGAAATATTTCGGTTACATAATCCATTGAATCTATATAAGAAATTTAAACATAAATAAGAGAGCAGAATATATATAAATAAATTATATGTATAAATTATATAAATACGTATCAAGTCTACCAGAAAGTTCTGTTCAGTTTTGGAATAAAGCACAAAATCTTTTCTTAATGTCAATTAATTTCATTAAATAATATAATTGTCACTATTATTAAGACTTCTTGCCAGCATGAGGGCAATTTACATAACCCATTTTTGAAAAATATTTCATTTTCTCATGCTAAAAATGGAAACAGTGCTTGATAGATTTCTTCTTAGTTTATGACTTTTTTGCCCTTTAAAACTTTTATAAGGACAAAAAGAAGTGATAGATCTAGGGTGATAAATCCGGGGAATAAGATGTATGGAACAGAATTTCCCAGCCTTGTTGTACAACATTTTGACGAACTATTTTCTTGGCTTCTTTCTTGGAACATCACCGGCCTATTTTCTTGGACTGCTGCCTTTAAATTATCCAGTTGCTTGACATTAATTTTTAAAACTGAGCTTTTCTTTCAATTTTTAATACTCTTAATCTATAGACCCTCAAATGTCCCACCATAAGCACATCAATTTATTATTCAGCGTCTCAATGCTATGAAATTTACTACTCAGAGATTATGCATTAAATTTTTATTTAAGTGTCTAGCTGCCTATTTAAAGCAGTTTTTTTATCTAAATTAATTTTATTGTTTCTACTTTTGTGTTTAGAAACACATATTTTTTTAATTCTTACTATTCTGGAATTAAATATTTAACACTTATTTTAAAGGAAAAAGAGAGTGTATTCATTCTTTTTCTGAAGATAACGCAAAATAGCATGGTAATATTAATTATCGTGGGCTTCAAAAATAAATTTTTTCCATAAAATCTCTTGATAAAAGAACGGAATTAATCATGAAATTTTAATAATTCCATGGCACTTAACAATTATCGAGTTTTGAGCAGTTTCAGAAATGTGGCAACGGTTTTAGAATCTGACATTAGGTGCGAATCGACTTTAATATTTAATTAGCAAATGTGTCACCGAGAAAATTGCTATGGCTCAGCAAAAATGTTCTAGATTAAATTATTAATGGCTGGTAATATTTTCATTCTAGTTGGCCTTATTGGTCCATTTCCTTGCAAAATATGAAAAATTAAATAAATCCTGATTTATGTTACCATAACTAAAGTAAACAATTTTAAAGCAAATTAAAATTTCTTATTTTTATAAAAGGTATTAAGTTTCTAATGCATTTAAAACAATTAAATTTTAAGGAAATCCATAAATATAGAAATTTAAATATATTTTAAGACATTTATTACGTGGTAGAACAATTTGAAAAATATTTTAATGACGAGAAAATAATTCATTTAGACAATAGTTTTACGAAACCCCAAAAAGCTTCTGGTAAATCCATACAATTAATTATTTGTTTCTCTTAGGATTCATGTCGTGTAAATTAATTCTCTTGAGCTTTTTTCTATTGTCATTTTACTTAGAAAAACTAAAATTGTTAATTATGAATAAAAAATTCGAATTTGAAATAATTTTTTTGTGAAACCGTATTTTTGAATTGAATATAAAGGCAGTTATGTCGATGTAACAAATAATATGTATTCATAAATATTAAATTTTTCTTTTAGGTATAGAAATATTTATTTGCATATTTACCATAAAGTTGTTGTTCCTTTCGTTTCAATTGAGATTATGACTACACGACTTTATTACAATTGTCATCGGTTTAATATACCCATGATGACAGATGACATTTCATTTAGGTTACATCGTACTGAGATAGTGTTGTAAACCCGACTTGTCGACGAATTTTATGCCTGCCTTCAAATCGCAATTTTTGAGAGGCAGCAAACAAGGCGAGGTTCATCGTTGAATATCTGAGAATAGTGTCGAAGTTCATTTTGTTAATAAAGCATTTTCTTATATAAGGAGCATAGCATCGTTTTGAGAAGCTGTTTTTTTATTGATTCAGATTTTATATATACAATCACAGATAAACAGATTTTAACAGATTAATGATAAAGAGATTTTATATATACAATCAGGATAATTTTGTAGAGACCATAACAAATAATAATCAGAAAGTGTATTTGAAGAATACGTTATATTTAGAATGATAATATAACGTATTCTTCAAATATATAGGCTGTAGAAGTGTTAGTGAGTTAACATGCTTACGTAAGATCGGGCATTATCATTTTGAAACACTATTACTTACAAATGATCAATACTGGCATCTTTATTTTAAGTAAAAAATTGAGTTATTTTAATTGGTGACATTACATTTCAGAATTTATCGTTGCATTGTCCGGGTAAAACAAACCTTTTCACATGAAATCTCACTAATACGAACGAGCCTTTTTTTGATGAATATTAGTTGCATTCGAAGTACTTTGAGTTGATTCATCTTTCTTACTGAACGATATCCTTCTTTAACATGGTTGTAAACAATTCATTTCTCATTTTCAGTGATGATCCACTTCAAAAATGAATCATATTCTTGACATTTGAAAAGCAAATCACATATTTCAATGTGATGATGAAAATTTTTTCCGTAAGAACATAAGAATCACATAATATCCTTTGGATTAAACCAAGATCAAATCGTTTGAGATGATTATGAAAGCTAGGAATCAATAACCATCAAGGATTTTCATTCGTAAAACTTCATTGCTTAGTTTATTTCAACACTGCAAACTATATTAAAAACACTAGAAACTGTATGGAAAAAACGTTATGAAACTTTGTTTAAATATTAGGTCTTTGTGTCTTAAGAAGGCTATCCAAACGAAATGTGTTTTTGAGAAATAAGCTTTTTTTCAAATTATAGAAAATATTTAAAGTAAATAATTCTGTAAAATGATACGGTTGATATTTTGTTGACAAGTGAAACATTTTGGTGAATTCGAAGTGATTTTTATGGTCCATCAAGATTCCAATACACTTTTCACTAAATTTCTAACTGTGACCTGCATTCTAACCACAGTAACATCGGCTTTTAATCAAGTTCGGAATTTTCACTCTGAATTCTGAATAAATCACGAAACGCATGCTGTATTGCTAGGAAAGAATGATTGTTCCAAAATAGCTGAACAGTGAATGAGTGGTTAGCACTTCTGCCTCTTAAGCTGTTGTTTTTGTTACACCAGCATGCATCCCTGTACTGAGTTGGCCTTTAAACAGTTAGAAAAAGCATCTGGGAGGAGTGTTAGTGATTTTATGCAGGGGTTAAGCAAGATATCCCCAATATTCATCGTGACAACACCAGAGGAATCATTTCACTTGGAGGGCATTGCGATTACTCTTTGTAGCGGGTTCAAATCCCAGTCTGGCCATAAGTTATTTTTTCTGTGTTTCTTTGTCATTTCAGCTGAGATGAGGAATGAATGTGACCTTCTCTATAAAGGGATTTGCAGTGGAGGGGCAAATATAATGATACTCTTCTCCGTGATTTGGCACCCTGGATAACCATAAATTAGTGTAATTTTCCAGCCTTGTGACGAAGAGTTAGTAACCAAGATCCAAACGTTGGTACTTACATATCTTAAACAATTTAAATAAAAATTTACTTATTAAAACTTACCTCTTTCAAAAAGATTCTTATTAAAATAAATTATTTTGAAACTAAGATAGCAGTACGCCCAAAAAAGGAAAACTAAGATTATTTTAAATAAAATAATATGACGTGAAAATATATTTGGAATTAATATTTCTGGATTTTGTGGATACTACATTTCAGTGACTGACATTTTGCATTGAATATTATTAAGAAGTTAATATTTAAAAATAATTTATTTTATTAATCTCTAATCAAAATAATCGTATTTTGATTTTATAAACATTTTTCATATTTAATATGTAGAATTGGTAAGAGCGAAAATATTTTAAATGTTTGCTTTTTAGCAAATTTTTTTTAAATATTTTATCCATTAGGAAAATAAATGAAAATCTTTGAAGTAAATTTAGAAAAAAGTATTTTACAAGTGAAATTAAGAAATAAATAAAAGTTAAGGAAAAATCACTTTTTAACTATTCAAATTTTAAACAAAACATTACTTCATTGCATGTTTAATACCGTTTATTTAAAATACACATAATGTCAAGTATATAAAAATAAGTTGATTGCAAGACCAAACTGTGTTATATTAAGGATTATAAAGAGTAAATTTTTTCGTGTCAAATATTTGAGCAATTTTTTAAAATACTAAATTTAGATAGAATTCTTAAAATATTTGGGTAACAGTAAATTGTTTTGATGAGATATTATATTTAAGGACTTATTTCGGAAAATATTAAAATTCTATCCGAATATTTTGTTTATTTTCCTGAAATTATTTCCTGAGCTCAATAGCGCAATGGTATATAACACTAAATCACCAAGCACTAATAAAATCTACGGCCATGAATCAATGCATTATTTCCTATTATTCTCATTACTTCCAATCGAATTACGATTCACGTGTGCAGTGATCTGTCAAGGGAGTAATTGCGTGAATCTGCATTCTTTTCCAGGGCAATTTCTCTTGATACAATTTTTCATCTTTCTATCTTGGGCACAAAATTTATTCACATATCAAAAAGACCTGTATACTTACCACACACAGCTGTTAGAGACCACAATTTTATTTATTTTTGAATTTCTCAGATGAATTTTGTAAGTACGAAAATAATATATGGATCTAAAATTTACAAAATCAAGATTATACTAAGAATAGGTGTCAAAACTAGTGAATAATCTATAAGAAAATTCCTAAAAACCTTTTTGAATGTAAGTAACTTATATTTTTAGGTCATAATTATCGTAGGATGCATTAAATATTCATTCACACAAATTGTTGTTTGATAATTACTATACATTACATGAATTAATTAATTATGTATTTAGAATTATATAATAAATTCATAGCATGAAAATTAAATCAAATGTGGAACAATTGGGGAAATTTAATTTTTTATTTAATTTTTCTTCTTCTATATTGGGTTTTTCTAATATAAGGCGACTCTGTTTAAATCATTTTGTGTGAAGTACACCAAAACCAATTAATTCCACTTTTCTAGATTCAAATTTTCCACTTTTTGAGGTCATTTACTTAATTTATATATCTGACAATTCATTAATAGAACTCATTCGTAACTTTCCACAATAAGAAGTGCCTAAAGTAGTAAATTGAGTAAGAGCAAGTGCCATATATATATAATGGTATATTGATTCCAGATTCTTGTTGCATATCCTTTATTTCAGTTGTTATTGAAAGAGTCTCAATTCGTGAAGTTTTTTTTTGATATATATATATATATATATATATATATATATATATATATATATATATATATATATATATATATATATATATATATATATATATATATATATATATATATATATATATATATATATATATATATATAAAATTTTCTGCTTTTAAAACATTTGCTTCACTTTAGTTTACTTGGGATGTAAATATATACATAACCTTATCTAAAACATCTTTAAGTTTAAAATATTAAATCTGCAATATAAATTAAAATGATGTGTTAAGATTCAATTTTTCATGTATGAAATAAATTTCTAATTTTTCAAATGAATACTTCCAATATATCCGTTTTACTTCATCAATTAAAAGTCAAAACTGTTTAGATGAGATATTTGTCCTTTTACAATTGAACTTGAGTTATTTTTTCATAAAATGGTCATAAAGTTAATTTCGACTATCTAGGTTATTTATTAAATCAGATAATATAAAAAAATGTAAAACAGTAATTTTTTATCCGCAGTGTAGACTAAACACTAGAATGAAATTCCCTATACTTCACTTTTATAATATTTATACGATATAGGTCACTATTATAATAATCATGCGCAATTCATAATTATGTGCTTCACGAACGAATTCATGGTTGATAATGATTAAATGTTTTCACTATTCCATTTTAAAGAAAATTTATTTTTAAAACAAACTATATTTTTTAAAACAATCCTGATATTTGAGCATAAAATCATTTTTAAGAATGATAAATTTGTAGTCTGACAAAAATTCGCTAAATATTTGACAAAATTTTATGTTATATATTGATATAAAATATATAGTCTTAGCTACAAAATTCCTCCTTGCCAGCCTACTATAAACTATGGAATTTATTAGATATTCAAATAAGTTAGATGGTTAAAAATTTGTAAATGAAGGAACATGATGTTTAAATAAGCACATATTTATCAAATAAATACGATAAGTTATTTATTTGATAAGCATAAGTAATGCACTATTAAATGCATCAATTTTGAAAAGAAATTATGAATAGAATTGATCTCAGAATCCTTTTCGTAAATATTAAAATGCAACCTTATTTGCCAATTTAAAATAAAAAAATATGGCTTTGACAAGAAAGTTGGATACATTTCAAATTTTCACCTAAATGTCGGACCACATAAAATTTCAAAAGAATAATTAACATGTTTCATATGAATAAACAGTTGTGACTGAAATATCATAACTTCAAGGCGTTATTATTGGTCTGATGTCATGACACTGTATTCCCAACCATATAATACGTGTTTAGTAAATCAAAATAGTAAGAAAAGCTGTAACTGAGTGAAAATGCCCGAAGGATATTGAATGGATTTTGATGTTTAAAAAGCAAAATAATCACAGCTAAAGTTTGCAATAGAACCTCAATAGACTTTTGGATTTTCAAATGTCAATTTTTGAAGCCATAAGGCAAATGTATAAGCAGAATTTTCAAACCAATGGTTACTGGTTTGGTTGATGCATTAGAGTTCAGTTTGAGAATCATTATGTATGTAAATGGTTGTAATAGTCTTTATCAATCAATCTTGTAAATGGATTTGTTATAAAATGCAGTGCAACGTCAGGATTCTCTAAGAAATCCTGAAAATAATTATCAATAGATGGAAAGATAAAAATTTTCGTGTAAATTAATCCATCATGAACTATTTAGTACTACTACAATTTAATTCTGAGAAAAAATCATAACTGCATTTAAGTTCAGAGTCAATGATGTAGCACATAATTAAAGAGTTTCATTTAGTTATATAACAATATATCCTTGTATGCATACGCATACTTACATTCATACAAACATATTTATGTGTATATATTAGGTCTATCGATAAGTTCAATACATTTTTGGAATAAAACAAAATTTTTAGTAACGTCCATAAAGTTTATTAAATACAGAAATTATTAACACATTTTCAGAAAGATTCGGTAAAGAATTTTTAAAAAAGTAAAGGTTTAATAATGAAATAACTTTTTGGCAGTAGCTTATTATTTAAAATGAGAAATATCATCTGCTACTCATAATTTTATTCTTCTTTCAAAATATCACATGTAAACAACCTGTGGATTGATGGATATATTTTTAAGCTTTCCGAAGAGAAATATTCATAATCCAGATTTCAAAAACATTTTGAAATTCATGGTATTCTGAGAAAAATCGTAACTGTCTTTAACTTAAGAGGAAATGATGTTGCACATAATAAAAGAATTTCACACACACATTTAGATATATAACAATATATTATTGTATGCACTCGTATAGTTAGATTCATACTGACATATATACGTGAATATTTGTATATATTAGGTCTAGCGGAAAGTTCTATTCGTTTTTGAAATGAAACATAATTTTTAGTAACGTCAATAAACTTTATTTAATAATATTATTGCCACTATTATTAATAACTTTTTGCCAGCATAAATTTGTATATCCCATTTTTTAAAAATGTTCATGAGAAAAATTGAAACAATGCTTGATTGATATCTTCTTAATTTTTTTGATTTTTTGTCCTAACAAGTGATAATTTGTGGGTTTTATGCCTGGGGAATATAAGATGGAATTTCTCAGCCTAATTCTGCAATTTTTTTCCCGAACATTTGTCTTGAACTGCTCCTTCTTGGAACAATGTTGGCTCTTTTTCTGGGACTGCTCCTTTAAAATTATCCATTTAATTACAGTATTTTTCTCTGAAAATCTGAAAAAGATATTTCTCTCTATAGTTTCATTAGCATCATCACCAATCAATGTACTGAACTTTCCGCTAGACCTAATATATAATTTTGAGAAATAATGTTTTAAATAAATAAATACTCAGTGATTTGAAACACCGGATAACCGCATAAATGAGTATGAGTTTCCTGCCTTGTGACGAAGGGTTAATCACCTAGATCCAACTGTTCTTACTAAAATATGTTATAAAATTTAATTAAATATCTACTTATTAAATCATGTCGCTTTCAAAAAGATTATTTTGAAACAAATGTACCAAGGTGCCTCGAAAAGGAAAATTAAGATTGTTTTAAATGAAATATTATGACGTGAATATACATTTGGTATTTATATTTCTTGATTTTGCAGTTGATTACATTTGCAGGGACTGACATTTTCTATTGAATATTATTAAGAATTTAATATCTAAAAATTATTTATTTTTATACTATTTATTCAAAATAATCCTATTTTGATTTCATAAACATATTTCACTTATATAGAATTGATAAAAGCGAAAATAATTTAAATGGTTGTTTTTTAATTATTTTTTTATTTTATGTATTAGGAAAGTAATTGAGATTCATTGAAATAAATTTTAAAAAAATGATGTTTTAAAAATAAAAATAAGTAATCAAATAAAATAATTCAAAACATTCTTTTTATTTACTTAAATTTAACAAATGATATTACTTCATTGCACGTTTAATGCCATTTGCTTAAAATGCATATACTGCCAAGTATATAAAAATTTAGTTCATTGCAAATAAATACTCGGTTATATTGAGAATTATAACAAGGAAATTTTCTTTGTCAATTTTTTGAGTAATATATATGAAATACTAAATTTTGATAAAGTTTTAAAACATTTAAATAAAAGTAAATTGTGCTAAAGTAATAATACATCTAAGGACTTATTTCCTAAAATAATGAAACTCTGATTAAATTGTTTATTTTCCAGAAATTATTTCCTGGTTTCAATATCGCTCTATCGTACATAACAGAAAATCCACAACCACAATAAAATCTACGGCCATGAATCAATGATCATCACCAATATCCATTATTTCCTTTTATTTGTGCACTTCCATTTGAATTACGATTCACGTGATCAGTGATGTGTCAAGTAAGCAATTGCGTGAACCTGCATTCCTTTCCCGGCATTTGCTGTTTATACGGCTTTCCATCTTTCTATCTTGGGCACAGCACATCCAAGCAGACGTCAAAAAACTGCAAAACAATTTTCTATATTTCTAAATTTCTCAGATGAATTTTGCAAGTACGAAAATTATGCATGCAATTAAAATTTATAAAATCAAGATTACTTATATAGAATTAGTAATATCATATTATGAAATTTAAATTAAATGTGGAAAATTTGAAAAATTTAATTATATATTTAACTTTTCTTCTTCTATGTTAGGTTTGTCTAATTTATAGGGCACCTCTGCTTAAAATCATTTTGTATCATGTACACCAAAACCAATTAATTCCACTTTTCTACTTTTTGTGGTGACTTACATTGTTTATATACCTGACAATTCCTATATGGAACTCAGGCGTAACTTTCTAGAATAAGAACTTTTAAAGAATTGAATAAGAGCAAGAGCCATATATGTTATGGTGTGCTGATTCCACCATCTTGTTGCATTTTCAGCATTTCGGTTCTTATTGAAAGAGTTCCATTTGATGAAGAGATTTTCTGTTATGTATATATATATATATATATATATATATATATATATATATATATATATATATATATATATATATATATATATATATATATATATATGATATGTATAGATAGATATAGATAGATAGAAAATTGGACAGATATTAGTTAATTATTAAATTTACTAATTATTTTTAGAGCAATAAAACAAAAATTTATATCTTGAAAATTTGGATATTTAATAAACGAATGAAGAAATAAAAAAAGTAAAATTCTAAGTCATTGTGTTTACACTTCACATCAATCAGTGTCTTCTGAATTTCCCATTATCTGCTTTATTATCAAGTAAGTATCGAATCTAATTTGTGTTTTCCTTTCGTGCTCTGTGAGAAGCTGTTGCTTAGTGGATAAGGCATCCATAACAACCCGTATTGCTTTTCAAATCCTGTCAAAAGTTTGGTCATTTTTCAATAAATTGGTCCCTAATTTCTGTCATAGTAGTCAAACTATTTAGAAACGCTGTTGATATTTATTGTGGTCTTCTTTAGAATGAAAATTTTTAGTATTTTCTGCCCTTCTTGGCCTGCTAATTCCTTGAGCGCCTCATTAGAAACTGATAGTTGAAAAGACTGAGCTCCAGTGGCTCAGTAGCTGTACGTAGAGATGTAAAATTCCCGGGAATTTTGAAGCTTGGGAATTTTGGGGAATATTAGGAATTTTTAGGGAATAAACTCAGCCATTCATATTTCGTTTTAGAGATTCTTTTTTCGCTTATATATGAAGCGAAGTGAAGTAAAATTTGGTATCTCTAAATAATTTTTAAGCAAAGTGTAGTTTTATTTTCTACAATAAGCATTCATAAAAGCAGTGAAAAGCATAAAATATGAATATATTAAAATTGTAAAAAATATATAGATATAGTATTGAAAAATTTCATCTCTAGGGGATATTTTTATATCAGTGTAGGGCGAGATCTGTCACTAAGATAGTTGGGAAGCCAATGTTTCTCACAAATATATATTTAATGAAACTATGAAAATAAACTGAAAATTATTATTTGATCAAAAATAATATTGTTTCACAGTAACAAATAGTGATTCTTTTTTTCATTTCTATTTTTCCATTTTCAGTTCTTTTATGTTGTAAGAGATTTATTATTTTTTGCGATCATTCTCTATATAGTAGATTTGTTTCTTATGTATTCGAAATTGCTTTATTTTTTTAAAAAATGATTTCACTTTAATTTTAATGTATTATATTTCTTAAAAACAAATTATTTGAAAAAAAGTAAGGTAGTACTTGATTTTTTTCAGTCTTTGTAATAAATTAAAAATTAATGATTTAAAAATAAATAATGCCAAGCAAATTGCTTTCACTTTTGCTTTGACTTCCAATTGACAAATTTTTATTTTATCAATTATACAAAAAGATACTGTTTCATGTACTACTTCTCAACTGAATCGCGTCAACATTAATTAACACAATTGCAATATATCTACAGTTAAATTATTCATTGAGTTTTTGAAAAAACATTTTTACAACATTAAAAATGATTTCAAAACAGTAAGGTAGAATCAAAATCTACTTAAATTATTGTTCATCATTTCTAAATGATAGGACAGAAAATGTGGGTGAATTAAAAAATTATTGATTATCTGTCATTTAAATTATTTCCATTTTTCAGACTTTCGTATTAGAAATGGAAATAACTTTATGATATTATGAAAAGAATTTATGTCAAGCAAATGAATTCTGAAAAAAAAGTGTTCTTGCTTTTTTAACATTTTGTATTCACGTAATCTTGTTATAAATTAAAATCATTTTTTAATTCAATGCATCTTGCTTTTCATAAAAAGGCTGAAATGTGTTATTCTTTTCAAAAGAAGATTTTTGGTTAAAATACTAGCTCTGAAAATATTAGTGCCAGATTGAAATAAGAAAATATAGGTATGTTATTTTTCTATAATCTTGTTATAAAAATTTATATTTTTTAAGAGTTAGTTCAACTTGAATTTTTACACACAAGATTGAAATTTGTACACAATACAAAAATTTTAGGCAATTGACAAATCTGTAGTTTTGTAACTTGTATATTTCATATTCAAAAACTTGAAGTAGCAATAAACAATTTGTTCAGAAAGGATTTTAAAAATTGTGCAGATGCATTTAGAATTCTACACAATAAAAAGATCCCATCTAAATATGTTTATACCTGTTACCTTGTGAAATAAAATTAGATATTATTTCTATGGTAGAAAATATCTAATATTTACAAATATAAAAATATTGTTTAATAAGTACTATTTGATTTTTATGAATATAGTTGTTCAACATGACAACTGAAGTGGATATAACAAAAATTATTGTAATAAATAATGCATAAAATTGAAGCTACACATATTTTAAATTAACAACACTAATACTACATTTAAAACAAGCAAATGACACTAAATATCTTAAATAAAAGTTTAAAAATATTAGTTTTTCAATGTTTATACTACTTCTTTCATGATGGAACACCAACTTGATGCCCAATGATATAAATCTGTCAAAACTTAAGCCCTTGTAATGCTGAAAGGTGAAAATCCTAGTAGCTAGGTATTAGAAACAATATCCTACCTCCTTTTTGGCTTCTTAAAATTAATTGCTCATTTTGAAATAGCAAGTTTCGAGCATTTTATATGCATTGTAAATTAATGCATGTCGGTCATAGATATGCTGTCAGAAGGAAGACTTGTGAACTTCAGCTCACTTTAAAAAATTTCAAATACATAGATAAAAAGTTTTTTTTTTTTTTGGAAAAAAAAAATAACCATAAAAATCAGACTAACTTTTCATAAAAAAATGGTATAAAAAAGCCTTAATTTTTCCACCCCCTTTTAAAAACAATGGCTCTTAAAACCCCACCCACTTTTTGAAAGTAATGACTCTGTTTCATCCATATACATTTTATAAAATGAGGCCCTCTTAAAAGTCGCTGAGACGGAAGGGTACTCCCTTCGGTGAGCACCCCCTTCTCCTCAGATAGGAGGTATTCACTTACAAAGGAGAAAATAAATACAATAATTAAGAACAATCTGTTTATTTTAAATATTGTATGCCATCCGTATTAATATGCAATTATGAACATGAATTAAACATATATCAAAAACAACGTTCCTTTTTTATAACCCTCGCCCCCTCTGCTTTTCTCATCTGGGAGTTGGGAACCAGCAACAATAGCATTTGACGAGGGTAAACCCCCAGAATATCATGAAAAGCAGTATGGAAACACTAAAAGGATATTTTTAATAACCATTGGTTATTAAAAAATTCAAGCTATGCTTTCACAATTGCGTAAGTTATCTTCTAAAGAATGTATACTGATTGAGGAGTTATCAATTTCCACTTCTATTGCTGTTAAATTTTCACACATTTTAATTCTAAATTTTAGCTTGCGAGCTTTCTCACGCAGCTGACGCTTTTTATGTTTCTTTTGAAGAAGTTTTTCTTCCCCAAGTTAGTAACAGAAGCATTTGATATAGCAATTTCATCGAGAAAGTTTTTAACTCGATCCACAGTGAGTGCAGATGTTGTGTCCATAATGCCTTCCTTGATAATGAATTTGCAACGTCTACGCAAATGAATTTGCGTCGTAAGCGGAAGTGCGTCACCGTCCACGAAAAAATAAGGACAGACGGATGGGTTTGTCTTTTTTCAACTTTTTTTGGGAACTCTCTCTCTCTCTCTTTAGAAGTTGGAACGCTCAGCTCGGAACGCCTGAGCTTTTCAAGGACAACTCTCGTTTCTCCCTCACTTTCCCTCTCGATCGCTTTTCCTTGCATTTTATTGATTGAAAGAAATGTGAATAATAATAAACAGAAATTAAAAATATTTACGACTTATTCGGTGACATGATAGCACTCTATGGGAGTGTGAACTGTAGAACGACTAGTTTAGCAAGAGTATGTCAAAAGTTATTCTTATGCATAAAAGAAGAAACTGATAAATATCAAGAAATTTATTCCCTAATTTTAAAATATGTTATCCAAATGCATCAAATACTGCATGAAGAGAAGAACTAAAATGTTCGGAAAACGGGGTGTGATATTTTATCTAAACTGGACAAACTTCTTTGATTTTAATGATTTTTAAAACCATTAAAATTACTGTTCGAATTGGAACATTTGCGCTGGTTGAGACTTTTCGACATCCTTACTCCCCAAATGCACAAAAAAAGAGGTTTCAAATCATTGAGTTTTAAATAATCCGACGCCATTTTATCACATCTTTGTGGTAGCGATACAAGACAATCAGACATTTCTACAACTATTCTATTTCCATATCTTGTGGTTATGTGTTTAATTTCAGTGACAGGATATTTTTCATGGATGTTGAGTTCCCTCATTTTTATGAAAGTCTTTGCTCCATCTTCCAATGAACTGAGTGCGTTTAATTTATTTAACAATTCCATTTTGTGTTTATTATATGAGAATTTTTTTTTCTTTCTTTAAATGCTTTTAATATTGCGAAAAAAGTATGTACTTATCCCCACTTATAACTTTGATTTGTTTCTCTTTTAATGAATCTACCTCTTCCATATTTAATATGCCCAGAGATATGTGAATCAGTGACCCATTTTCTAAGCGAATTAAAATTTTATCAATATGGACTGCAATATCAGAAATCGGATATGCTTGGTCCAACTCCATATAGGTTCTAATACGTAAAAAATTAAGTTTCTCCATTTATTTAAGGAGCTAAAAAAAATTCTAACTTTTCGATGTGTAAGTAGGGCTTCAACTTACATTGTCCTCCTGTCAATTTCAACTTCTGATTTAAAAGAAAAGAAGCGGTAAGCTTAACTCTTAGACTTAATTTTAATCTTTCTGATATAGTTCAACCGGATAATATGTTCAAACAAAGTGAAGAGTACAAGAATAAATTTAATGAATAATTTTAGAACAGATCGAATAATCATATGTCTCTGTGACCTCTATTACACATTACCTTTCACACATACCTTTTCTTTGACTTGCTGCTTAAAATTGCAAATTCTTTTATATAAATGCACAACTTAAATTTTGTAAATTTATTTGTCAGTAAGAAATGACAAACAAGCAATACAAAAAATTAATGGTTATTAATTGCATAAAACTTAAATGCAGAAAAAATATTTAAAATGTCTTAAATTTAAAATAATAAAAGTATTTACATTTTAAAAGTAAGTATTTAATCCATCAATAGTTTTGTTGATTATGAAGTCAATACGAGGACAAAAATTATATTATTTCTCAAAAAAACATTGCAATGTATTCCTCTCAAAATATTTTCATTTTCTTATAATTTAATTAAAAACAATGAGAAGAATCATCCAGACGCATTGAATTAATATTTATGAAGAAATGCTTCGAATATTTTATTAAATACCATATTTTGTTTCAATGTGATTCGCTAAAAGTAAAATATATTTTTTCCTCGAAATATACAATTAAAACAACCTGGACGGGGAAAACATGTCAAGTTCAATATTTATCTCATGACATTGTTCGTTAACTAATGTTCGCCTAGTCTTCCAATAATTCAATTGTTTTTCGTTTCTTTCGTAATTTCTTTCTCCTATTTTTCGGAAATTTAGAAAATAAGCTTAGAAACTCTTGTAAAAGTTAGTTTTTTTCTTACTGTTACAAATTATAACAATAAATTATTCTAATAAAATTAATATCTTTTAGTTTTATTATAATTCATATTTTAATTATAAGATTCGCTGAACACAAATCTGATTGTTACTTCTATTTTGGTATTTACGCATTTAATGAAAAAAAATATGTCCTTTAGTACAATTGAGGGAGACATTTTAAAGTCATGAGTGGATTGCAGCTTATGATTTAAATTTTCGTACCTTTTTGCTTTATGGGGACAGATGCCATATAATCCAAGGTGCCAAATTCTGAATTTTTTTCTGCGATGAAGAAATGTTGCCAAGTTGACGTATTGTGACGTACGCAATGACGTAAATACGTAACTAGTTTTGCCAAAATAAAATTTTCTGCATAATTTTTATTGGTATCTATAGCTATGACGTAATAAAAACTAGGTGGCCAGATGCACAAGAATATCCGCCAAAAAAACACCAAACTCATAATTTGGCATCTTTAATTATACAGCATATGTGCCTCCTTATGTAATGTTTATAGAATTTCATTAATTATTTTACGCGTATTCATAATAAACTATACTCCTTACACTCTGAAACATTTTATAGGATCTGTTGCTTATAAAAGTACATTTTAATAAAATAAATTTTCCCATAAAAGTAGTTGCATCATTTAAAAGTTTAATTGAATAAAATGATGGTCACTACATCCTGATTTCAAGTATTCATTACGTGTTAACATTGCAATATTTTAAGTCATTATGAGTTACATAACTTGGCACAGATGCCGTATAATCCAAGATTCCACATTCTGAATTTTTTTGGCGATGAAGTAATGTTGCTAAGATGAGGTATTGTGACGTGCGCATTGACGTAAATGCATAACTAGGGTAGTCCAAATAGAATTTTCTGCATAGATAATTTTTATTGGTCTCCATATATATGAGGAAATAAAAATCAGGTTTCCAGGTACATAAGAATATCCGCCAAAAAACACCAAACTCAGAAATTTGCTTCCTGGCTTATACGGCATCTGTTATTAGTATATATTTTATTAATGAATTACATTAAAAGAGGATAAATGAATATAATAATATATTGATTCTTTTAATGTAATTCATTAATAAAATATGTTCTTTTTTCATGTCACTGTAATTCTATTCTGTCTAAAATATTCTAAGCTATTTTAAAAGCAATAAAGATACTGTATGACAAGCGTAATACAATGCTGTTTTTATTTTCATTTTATTCTATTTATAATTTTATATGGTATAGTATATAATGTTACTCTTTATTCTGACTTTTTTCTGCTTGTATACGATAAGAACAAAATCGGTTACACGTTACATTGTTTGAAGGGTGCATATAAATGAGAGTGCGTGAACAAGACGTTGACGTACATTCGGAGGAAGTGTAAAGTAATAAAGTGCGTAATAAAACAAGATATAAAAATAAACAAATTATGATGTTGTTGAATATATTATGAAATTTGAACATTTTATGACAGATTTATACTCTCGAAACAGGAAAATCTTTTTTAATTTGCATTGTGTATAACATTACACTTCTTCTCAAGTTTACCATTTGTGAAAGAAGAAATTTTGTATTTCGTGAAAGCAATAAATTATGTATTGAATGTTTATTGAATTGATATTTACGGGAATAAAGCACTATTTTCAATATTTTTTCAGTTGAATTAGGGATTTGAAATATTTTTTTAAATTATAATTTTCGACGGAAAACCTGCTTTTAAAATCTTTACTTTGTTAATTCTGCATGCTTTTTTTGTTATGTTATTTAAAACTATAAGTTTTGAAGAAATTTATGTAAATTGTGTTTTTGTTTATTAATATATTTTTATTGACATTTATAGAAAGGTAATATAAATATGCATTATTTTTATGAATTTTTAATTCTAAATAATTATTAATACTGTTTTGTTAGAAATTTGAATATTTTTGATTTCAATAAAAAGTATTTATTTTTGTAAAATGAATTAAAACTTTCAGATTATTTTTAGATACATATTTTGAGTCCTATTTCAAATTAAAATTGCTGTAGCGGAAAATTAGAATTTCAATTAATGTTACTGAAGTACTGGTGACATTGATTCAATTGTGATTGACATTGTAGCATAGATTCAGTTGTTATCTTGATGAACCTTTCACGAGAACTCAATAAAACTCTTGATACTTTAAAACTGAGGTTTAAAATTAATACGATCCAGTATTTTTAATCTGTGCAATAAATATGATGAAGATAAAGATGCATAGTCAGCCACACACACACATATTACCTAAAAACCTCTATGTTAAAAAACGAAATTTGTAAAATTTCAACTCTTGTAGAATTTCGTTTTTCGTATTGTGACTATCGCGCATAAGCCAATGATTATGCATTAAAAATATTTTTCATTTTCTTGCAATCAGTAAATTTTTATAACAAATTGTTTAGAATATGAAACAAACATCACACACACACAATACATATTAACATTAAGAGATCAGAACTCGCACATAATATAACGCCATTTTTCACCAAAAATGTATTTTTACAACAAAATTATTACCTGAAACAACTATAGTGGTGCATTTTATTCTAAAAAACAATTAGTTTTAACTAATTAGGATATCTATTGACATAATGCTGAATGTTTTATTTTCTTAATCACGCAAATTTCTATGCCAAAGCCACATAAAGCAATGAAGGTATAACATCGTTCTTTTCACAAAAGCACTTATATAATAAACAATAAATGGAAAAGCTTCAGAAGAGAATTTTGTACTAGACGTTTTCATTAATTTTAATTGAGATATATGATATTTTTAAGTACGAGCCAACTATTTGAATTTTATAATATTGGAAATTTCGAATTTCCTTTTATGAGTTTGTATAAAAGAAGGAAAATAAAAGTAAGCAATTTCTAAAGTTTCTTTCAATAGAGTGTCTTTTTTGCAATAAATATCTTTGGCATAGATTCCGTTTAATCCAGGATTGCAAATTGTGAATTTTTTTAGCGATAAAGTAATATTGCCAAGATGACGTATTGTGACTTGCGCAATGACGTTAATACGCGGGCTGCCAAAATAGAACTTTCTGGGTAATATCTTTTGGTCTCTATACCTATGACGTAATAAAATCCAGTTTGTGAAATATACAAGAAAATCCGCTAAATAAAAGCACCAAAATGAGGATATGGCATCCTGGGCTAGGCGACATCTAAGCCATATCGTTTAATATATCAGTAAAATCTACATACCAAGCCATATGCAGTTATTTTAATCATTTCTCAGCCTTAAAACCTTTCTCAGCCTTATAATAACCTTAAAGAAACATCAGTGTAGTGCTACTTTCTACAGTGCCAACCGGGCAATGAAGCTAAATTTCTAAAGTTAACAAATTTCATTTTTCATTTAAATTCGACTTTAAATATACCGAGCAATGGTGCCCACCTTAAAAAAAAAAAACATCAGTGTAGCCCTACCTACTACAGTGCCAACCGAGCAATAAAGCTAAGTTTCAAACGTTAAAAAATTTCACTTTTTGTTTAAACTCGAATTTTAATATATCTAGCAGTTAAGCCCACATTAAAGAAATTTCAGTACGCGGCACATTCTAACACTAACATAAAAAACGCAATACACACAACTTAAACATTCATTTATTTATGGAAGCATTCATTTTTATAAAAACTTTAGTTTCTAAATATGAATAAAATTGTAATGAAAAACAAAATAACCTACCTAATCTTCATCGCTCTCCGAATCGTTACTTTTCGGTGAATATACCGTTTTTATTGCATCTAAAAAAATCATCTATTATGTTTTTTTTTTTAAACTTAGATCGTGATGGTAATAAGAAAGTTGTTGAATGGGTAATGAGAAAGTAAGTTTGATTGCATGAAGCAATCAAACTTACTTTCATTTCAACATTAAATCACTAAATAAATTTTAATATAGATTTAGAATTCATGAATTGAAGCAAAATGCTTAATGTGATGATCGTCTGAATGATACACACACAAGGAATGTGTATAGCAAAAAATAAATAAATGCTTTTTCTAGATTTATATTCTAGGAAAATCATTTATTGATTTTTTGAATTTATTTATTTTCCAAGTGGAATATTTCATTTTATCATAACTACATTTTTACATCAATAAAGTCTACAAACTAAATTTAATACATGTATTTAATTTACCTGACAAGGACGTTGAAATGTGATATTCATTACCATTAGGAGCGATAAAGACGAACGTAATATAGCATCATTTTTCTACAAAAGTTTATTTTCTATAATAAAATAGCTTTCTCGATATAGCTTTAGGGTTGCTTTTTATACTAAAAAAATCCATTAATTTTAATACAGATTGAATATTTATTGAGAGCCACACGCGCGTCTTTCCTTATTATAATCGTACAGATATTGGAAATCATTAAGATATTGCTCTTATATATGAAATGATCCAATATCGCTTAGAACGAATCAGATATGACGCCTTTTTCCTCAAAAAATGTCTTTTATAGTAAAATAAATATTTGTAATAGGTTTACGGTTGGTTGTGTATTATACTAAATGAACCCATTAATTTTGATATAAATGATACATTTATTGAATAAGAAACAATTGTGTTTTAGAATTTTGAAATCATGCATGTTTTCCTGTATAAAGGGAAAAACTGTATTTCTCAGAGTTTATATCCACAGGGGATACTTCCTATAATAATTATTTTTGTTCATATGAGAAATCTTGCATATCAAGTTTAATGGATATTTTTCAGAGGTTTTTCCTGACAGTGTTGTTGAAATTGAAATACACATTACAATAGCATATAAAGTGCTCCAGAAGAACCTGATGTAACTCTATTTTTTTATTAAAATAAATACCTAAAATAGATATAGGTGTACATTTAATACTAAATGGAGTCATTAATTTGAAAGTAGATGAGAGTTATTGAGCTAGAGCCAAGTGTTTGTCTTTCATAGTGAAGTAAGATTCTAAGTCATATACCAGGATGCGTATGATGTTAAAAGAAGCATTTGTTTGCTTTCAGTATTTATGTACATGAAATTATTTGAAAAGTATCTTTGTTTTTTGCAATGGCGGGCACAAGAGGGTTGAACCCTATGCCACAATAAAGCCAGAGACTGCTACTCATTGGTCGTTACCCAGCGAGCACCTGTGAACCAAGTCACGGAGGCGAGTAGCGTTACCCGTGCCATACCATCACAAACCCGTTTATAGGGTGGGCCACATTCATACCACATCACAGAAGAAAGGACAGAGAAACACAGAGACAACGAAGAAAGAAACTATCCATGCCCGAACCGGGATTCAAACCCGGGACCAACAGCTCAGGAGTCAGGAACGCTAACCACTCAGCCAATTGACTCACTTCATATGACGTCAAAGTCACATTTCAAGTACCATCGCTGATTCTTTTTTGTTTGTTTACTGCGTCCGTCGCTTAAACTCTTATTAAATTTGAATCTAATAAATTACAAGAAGTTTTGCACTGATATTTATTTCGTCTCTTTGTCAATTCGTCTCCAATTTGTCGTCATTTTATCTGGAGCTATATATGATAAGCCTTTTAGTGAAACTAATTTTTTTAAATATTCCTTTGCTCTGTTAATGTAAAATAGTGGCAAAATTTGAGCTACATGGTTATTTTAGCAAAACGTTTGGCAGCTGGTAATGATAAAATATAATCTTCTTCTACCATTTCTTACAACATAGTTCTGACGACAAATTTCTCTTGCAACAATAAAGTTCCTCTTTCTTTTCGTCAAAATACTACTTTTTCCTTATTTGCGAAAATCATACAACTTACTTAAGCAGAGAGAATTTATTATTAAATATGACATTTTAAAAAATTAAAAAATCATTCTTATCAAGTTGCTGCATAAAATTAAACTGCATACATTTACGAAATTCAAATATGAATATGTACAAATATTTATTGCAAACAATTTAAGTTTGGTATTTGTCACGTGATAAGTACCAAATACAGAAGCGCCGTCTATCGACGAATTGACTCCATTGGTTGGCAATATCTTTGCTTACATGGGTAAAACCTGCGTACTAAACTGTATGCATGTGTTTTAATAAATATTCATGATCGCGAGTTGTGAGAGAATCAGATAAATTGATGATGATTAGATCAAAATTATTTGGCCAAAAGTCTCGTTTTTCTCGTTCTTTCAATCAAAGGTACTAAATAAAGCCAATTTTCTTTTAAATTTCACTCACTTTCAGCGTTTCTACTTTCTGGATCCAGATATTTAAGTTAGTAAATAGGTATTAAGTTTGAGGTATAAGCATGATTTCAACACACTCCCAAGAGATTTCTCGGAAATCTTGGTCATTTTATTTTGATTACAATGTTGACAATTTGAATTTTTGTTGCCTAATTTGGTTTTTCTCGTGTTTTGCATTATTTTTACGCCGTATATATGGTTATTTACAGTGGCAACAGCAATTGAAGTTTTTGTTCTACGTTCAAACTCTAAGTTTTTCTATATACTTCTTAATTAATTTGTATTTTTTAAACCAATTTACTGCCATGAATATACTTTTTCTAAATCAATGGAGTAAAAAGTATTACATCCTAGCAGAAATCGGGAATTGAAAAAAAAAAATTCTTTTTGCAATTGCACATTTCATTGTAAGAAAACCGTTGCTGTTTCTTCCACGTTTATTAAATTGAGTATTTGCTGTCAATAAAAGAAAAATAGTATTTTAGTAAAGAATACCATTTTTCCTTTTTTCATGGATTTATCATGGAAATACTAATTTATAGTCAGAATTGATTTGTGAGGAATTATATACATGGTAATAAATCAATTTATAGTGTTACATTGATAATTGCCATTTTTTTTGCCAAAATAACTCTGTAGTTTAAATCTATTCAGCATTTAATTTTACCATAGTTTTACAAAATAAATTTCACTGAAATGTGAAACTAACATGCACGGATTGGAGACAAACAAACAAAATGGCAATATAAATTTCACCTCAGAACTACTTGTGTCCTATTGTATTCAAATTTAACACAGTTTATACAATGGATGCAACACACAGAAAATATCGCCGACATATTTGGCATGTGAGCATAACGTCATATGAAGTAAGCCCATTATTGTAAGCCGAAATTGCTGCTCATTTGTCGTTACCCAGTGGGCACCTGTGAACCAAGTGACGGAGGCGAGTAGCATTACCCATGACATCCCACCACATACCCGTTTATAGGGTGGCCGTTTCTAATGCAGTTGAAATCTCACGGTTGAAGTTAAGTTCTGGAACAGAGTTCTTATCTAGCTAGGGTATGATTTTCCGTCTGGCTATAGCATCTGCATAGGTAAGGGTTAAACTATAGCAGAGTTGAGGAGAACTTCTATGGAATATTAATATTAACATGCATGCGTAGTTTTAAGATATTTAAAATAAAATTGCATATTGTTTAAAAATATTTATTTGAAATCAAAGTATTTTATGTTTAAGCGTTTCGAAAATAATTTTTATTTGACTTATAATTTTGTTATCTTTATTTTAATACATTATATAGAAAAATTTTTTTTCGTACGTTATAAAAGATCAAATGTGTGTGTATTGAATGCTTTTTTATTTGTTTAAATACGCATAATATTTCTTAAAATGTGTTATTTTTTAACCCTTATTTCAATTTATATAATAATGCATGTTTTATCTTAAAAGAAATTCTTGGAGAGGTATTTCATTATATTTGATGGAATCAAGCACGTAATTGTTATGCATTTTAAAATATTTAAAATTAAAATAATCTTTAACTGCTATAAATTTATTGTCTGAAAAAAATACTCTTTATGTATGGCTTATAACAGTACATTGACAGTAATTAATAATTAAGAATGAAAATAAGCTCTTATTTTTTATATAAATAAACTAATACTTTATTAAATAAATATATTTCAAAATCATAAAAAAATAGTTTTATCTTGTAGTCTTAACTAGAAATTTTCTATTGGTAAAATATAACTAGGAAAATATCTAAAAATAAAATTATGAGATAAGAATATTAAGATTTTTTTTATCTGAGTATATGAAGTTCTTGGTTTTGATTTTTTACCTCTTATGTCATTTTTGAGACGTGAATGATAATTTGACAAAGACCTAATTTCTGTGATAATTTAAATCAATGAATAATTTTAAGAAGAAAAATTCGGTATATCAATTTTGAAAAAAAATTAATTATATTTTAAATTTACATTTGTGTTGGCTGATAATAAATCTAATTTCATTAAAAAGATACATAAATAAATATTTTTTAAGTATTCACTCTTAAAATCCATTGAATTCTTTTACCTTTCTTATATATACGAACAAAGATATTTTTCCATACACAAGGTCGCACTTGAAATGATCTTTACTATTTCAATGTCAATTTCTTATTGTTAACGTTCTTTCTCAGTAACTTAAAAATTATTCCAACCTATTCGCTGCAACCATGGGGCAAGAAAATTTGAGGGACTTAGCATTTTTAAGTTTAGGAGGAGAAAATTTTGAATTGATATACACTAATATAGTAAATAAACTTTCTAAAAAACAAAGGAAGTGCGTTCCGTATAATAAATATATAAGATTATGTTGTTAATAAATACATATATTTACATAAGCATCGAAACAATGCGCTTACTGAATGTCAACCTGTTTTTTTACTTTGTCTTACATTAAGTTAAAATCCAAATCTCATACATTGTAAAATTTTCTTCGTTATTTTGTAAAAAAATATTTACAATATTATTTAATTATTACATGTATTGATATTAACATGTTCTTATTACTGAAAGTTGTATGTTTTTAAAACAATAATATTTACACATCCTAAAATTAATTACACATCTTTTTTAACTTATTTTAAATTACGATTAAGTCCAATTATTCCCCTAACACATTTCCGTATCAATTTCTAGATTTGATTTTTTTAAACATATTTTTAATTGGATATTTAAAAGTTTAAGCTGAGCTTTTAAAATTATCATTATTTTAGATAACTTTGAAGTAAGTACTTTTCTATTATTTGCATTATTCTTGTTACAAGTTTGTTCTGTATATTGCATTACTACTTTTTTAGGTGGGGCGCTAAAATATGTGTCGTAACTGCCCATTAGTTCTGCTCGCCTCGCCACTGTACTGTCAAACACGTAAACATACAAACTAAAGTATTGCATTCCTTTAGGAATTAGATCTAAAAAGATGCCTTAAAATGGGTTGAAAAATATTTTTCCTATTTATGACCAATATTCTTCTCATTAAAATTTCGTAATTGAGAAAGTTACTGTAAACTTGTATTCCTTTTGGAATTTACAATTCTAAGAAATAGGAAATAAGAATTATACAAGGAATCCTATTTATGACCAATATTCTTCTCATTAAAATTTCGTAGTTGAGAAAGTTACTTTAAACTTCTAACGGGAACATTTTAATTGTTTTTTTAAAAGAAAACCCATGTTAATCTTAAACAAATGTTGAAATGTATTTTTTTCAAATGCAGTTATTTTCCTTATTTACTTTTTACCAAAAATGTAAAAGTGAAATCGCTGAAGAATGAATTTTAGGAAAGTTTACATCAATAACATAAAAATATGCTGAAATATTTCAAAGAATATTTTAAAAATGAAGAAACTTTATAATCACATTGGTGATGAATATTTACAAGATATATTCGACTAAATCAAAATCGAAAACATAGCATTATATTCTTAAAATCCTGCATTTTCCAGTATAGTCAAACTGGTACAAGATGGTTAGGTAATCAAAGAGAAACTTTAAATTAACCTAACTGTTTTGTTATATATTTTCTTTCTTTTGAAATGAATTTCAGGTTTAATTCTAGAGACCCATAAGAATATGAGTGTACACATATGTATATGTTTGAGAAAAAGAAAATAATTTTCATTTCTTTTTAAATAAAAATGTGAGCATAGTTTTAAGAAAAAATTGCAATGTATGTTACAAACTGTATTATGTTTACTTTCTGTAGGACAATGTGGGGAAAAAATACAATATCTAACCATGACTATTCAATTAGCCATCTAAAATCCATAACTAATTAAATGTAACCTATTAAACCAATAAAATATTCTTTGTCCTGTTGAGTAAATATGAAATCTTCAAAATTGAAAAGCATCTCTTCAATAGTATCTTCGCTACAAACTCGTCGTAAAATTTTTGATCGAGTCACCAAGCTTTTAAACGTCCTTCCTGCAACAGTTCCACACTTTAAGGCGATGTTTTGATAGATGCACGCCATCTTGTGGGACTCTTCCCTGAAAAGAAATAAGGAGAATTTTTATGTTTATGCAATATGCCTATTTATACAAAAAGGTTACACCCACTTATACATTTTACTAAAATCTAATTTCTAACCCCTTAACCGTCTAAGGTTCCAAGAAGAAAGTGCTTCATTTTTGCCTCGTGGTGGCAACATAGTTTTGGCTTTCACTGCAATACAAGTTTTTCCCTCTTTACCTCTTGTCAGGAATACAAAAGTTTCTGAGCTCCAGTGGCTCAGTAGCTTCACGCCGCTTCCCGTAAGCTCAGCAAAGTGAAGCATCATTTGCCGCGGGCAGTATTTGGGAGGGTGACCACGCTGTACTCTCCCTCATTAGATTGCTGGAACTCCGTGGGTTGGGGGACGTGTCCACGTTAATCTGTGACGTTCAAAGTCTTTCCACTAGTGTGGCGTGGATATGGAGAGGAGGGTGCCAGCTCAGGTGTGGCCTCGTCACCTGACCGTGGTTCAAAATTACGAGGCACCCTAATAGAGCAAAGTCGTACTTTCACCTTCGTGGTGCTCTGATCCAAACGAAAGACGTTCCTTACTGACCTAAATTCGCCGGCATAGCGAGCTTGGTTTGTCCAAGTGTCATATGCAACAACAATAAAAGTCTCTAATTATTGATGGGACGTATCTTTTACTTTAACCAGTACCACCTCACACTCTTAGGCTTAAGGAAAATTAATTAAAATTTGAGAGATTAAAATGATTAAATATTCGCAAAACAAAATATATAATTCAAATTTAATAAAATTTAAATATAAAAAAGAAAATACATATAAAAATCATTGGAGAATTGTTTGAAATACTAAATTCGCTTATAAAGTTAAAAAAATAACATCCAGTTTATTACTTATTTTATCCCTTCTAATTTTAAAGAAGATTCTTCACTTTTTAAAATTTCACACATGTTTTTGATCAAATTAAGTAATATAGATTTTTTATATTTCAACAATGTCGCGAAGTCACATATGAACTTAGAAATGTTAATAACTTAAAAATTAACTTGATCAAACAAGTAGAAAGTAAGTATTTTATTTGTTGACAGTTAATAATTAAAAATATGTTGCTAATGGTGAAAATCTAAATGCGAATAAATGTAGAAAAGTAAAACGTAATTAGAAAGCTGTTGCCTCCTTTAAACTGAGGATTCTGAAAATTGTGCCTGAAAACATCTCTCAATACTTTGGATTTACACTCCCATTAGATAAATAAATCATAAACGATCGGTAAATACGTTCCCAAGCCACGATTTCACAACAATCCGTTAATTTTGGGGGTTGAACTTAAAGTATTGCAGTGAAGTCAGTTGCCCCTTCCAAGAAGCTCGGTATAGCTGGTAAACGCACTGAATTTTTGTTCCGAGTTAACTCGAGAAAAAGAAAGAGAAAGTCTTTTAAGTTTCCCAGTATCTCAGCATTTGTACTGTCTCTAACGCATTTGCGTTGTTATTATAGAGGAAAACACTGTTGCTGCAGGAGATGAAAAGAACAAGAGAGAACACTACAATGAAAGAAGCAATAAACATGACTCTTATATTTATTTCTAAAATTATAAAAACAAATATAATTGTTTGCTTTATTAAACTGGATTCTGTGAAACTGGATTACTTAAGTTCTGGAAATAACCCATCCCATATATATTTAAAAGTAGAAAAGTGTCTAGAGAATTTGCATCTGATGTAAAAAAGAAGCAATTAAATACTTAATGATAATTATATTAGTATCAAATGATGAACTTGTACAAATAACAACGGTTATGAAAAATGCTATTAGCATTATTTATTGAATTCTAGATAAGAATCTTTAATCGGTAGCTTTATCAACGGATCTCTTAAGAATATATTAAAATAAAAGGGAATTACACCAAAACACAATATTTTTGTTCAAAAAATTGAAATGTCAGACGTTAAAAAGAATTAAATCTTGAAAGTAATTATTTTACTGGAATATCTTAAAATGAATTCGTAAATTAAATTAGCACCTGCCTTATTTCTTTAATTTTTTGTGTTTGGAGCATATTTAATATAAAACGTTTTCATTTAATGTTTTCCATTTATATAATTTATTCTATTTTCTTTATAAAATGGATTATAGAAAAGGCGAATAATTTATGTTTGAAATATTAATACGTTTTCAATACAGTAGCTGCAAATCTATTTAAAATATTATTAAATTAGTAAATTTATCAAATTTTAGAATAAATCAAGGCGCAAAAAAGAATAAAATCACATTTAAGAAGGTACGAAAAGTTACTCAGGGAAATTTAATTCACTAAATCCTAATTTTCGTTTAGAAAATTCTAAAACGTTTACATATGAGGGTTGCATAAAATTCTTCTTTACGATTTAACTCGAAATTGTTCAATGAATGCTCAAGTTGGTTTGATTACTTGGACGTTTTGCTCAACGAAAATAATGTGTAATCAAAGTAAAACAGGAAGCTTAACTTTAGTTTTGCAAAATATGTCTGTATCTAGCCAGAAAGATTTTATATTTGCTGAGATTGATTGTAAAATTATGCGTTTCCACTAGACTAAAATTTAATGAGAAGGAATAAAAGAAAAGCTAATGCACTTAGTTTAACAGAATAGCATTTAGAGAAACATATTGGGTTGTGTTGAATATTTGCGTATGGACTAAATAAATTAATAGCATATAATTAGTCATGTCTTTTTCTTAAATAGTTAAAAGGAAAAAATTAAAAGTATGATTTGAAACATTGAGTATTGGAAATAACTTTATTTTCTATGAAGATAATGGACTAAAGATGGCTTTTAGCTGTTAGTAAATTATTGGTGCTTATACATAGAAAACATTGTATAGTAAAAATCAATCAAATAAGCAGACGCGCAATATGCATTTGCATAAAACTTCGAGAAGAATTCATAGCGATATAAATAATTACAATTTTTATTTACATGAATTTACATTTAAAATTTTAAATTTACATGAATTATATATTACCCTACAAATAAGCTGCAATAAAAAACATTCGTTGTAGAAATAAAAAATGAATTTAATTCAGAAATATATTCAATGAATATCTTATTTTTCAATTTATATGAAAAAACCCTGAAGTATATTTTATAAAAATACATGCTATTTACTCAACATGCAAGTTGCTTTGAGATTTTATTGTTATCATTTTTGATTAGAAACAAAATATTGCAACAAATTTTCACAAATCTTCTCGATTCTTTTGATGGACATCCTTAAATTCAGACATCCAACAAAAACAGTCAATGAATCAGAAATTTGCACATATATATATATATATATATATATATATATATATATATATATATATATATATATATATATATATATATATATATATATATATATATATATATATATATATATATATATATATATATATATATATATGTATGTATATATATATATATATATATATATATATATATATATATATATATATATATATATATATATATATATATATATATATATATATATATATATATATATATATATATATATATGATATTATGTCATAAATATTCTTCATTCAGAAAGAAAATACGTTTGGCACAATGTTTGGCTCACGTTTGATAGCGGATGAAAATTATGAGATTGGGAAGTGACTTTAGTCTTCAAAAACAGGCATGATTTGATCTTAAAATAAGAAGAAAATTAAATATTTTAAAATTTTATTAGTTTTTAAAAAGCTATTATTGTCGTTTATTATTCAATAGCAGAGAAAATATGGAACAAATTACTTTAAATCGAAGAACATGTCCGGATTTTTTTATAAATGCTTTTAGGAAAAGAAAATAGCTTTCTTTTGATTAATTATGATTAAAATGCACAGTACAACAAAAATCTTCTCTGAAAAATTATAAAGCAAAATGCTTTTTCTGTAATTAAAGTTTGAAAAATATTCATTATTGATTTTTTTACACTCTTTTATTTATTATAAATTTGATGATGATGATGTGATTTATTATAAATTATGATTATAAATTACAACGTATGATTTGGCTTATAATAAAATAATATTTAAATAAATTAATTGTGCATTTCTGACAAACAAGGTGTAAAACACCACACAAGTAGGCCACACCTGGCTGAAGATCGTAATTTATAGTTATAAATGAGTATCATTTTCTATTGAAGAAGCGCACAACGATCGTTAAAAGTCTCAGTCTTTCTCGAGATGTTAAATGATGTCAATGATCTTCATTCGTAATGGTATGACGAGGGATATGTACTGATATATAACTTTTTTCCATTTTGCTAAAAGTCAGTGACGATTAATCAATAAATAGGCCACAAAAATGTTTCAAAAGTGTTATGCTTCCTTAGTACATACAAAAAAGTGTTTTGATAATAAAAAGTGAACCTAAGAACAGGATTAAAAATCTTTCCACACAAACGTACAAACAATCATGATCTGGGTAAAATACATTTTCCTGATTTTTTTGTGGAACAAAAAATATCTCCTGATTCAACAGACTTGAATCTGAAGTATTATTCTTTTTAGAGCCCTTTGGCAATCTCGCGTAAACTTTAGTATTCCTCAAAATCTCATAAATCGTAAGTCAAATCTAGTAAACTTTAGCATTCCTCAAAATCCTTTTGCAGTTATTGCGATAAAAGAGCAATAGGTGAATAGCTGCCTGTCTTAAAAGATTTTGTGACACGTTTACCACCCTGAGTTAAAGCCTGATGTAGTCAATTTGTTTGAAATTTTGTTAAATATATGACAAATAGTAATGAATGCATTTATTTTGAATTTTGATTTTAGTAGGTTTTGATACTTTGATTAGTGTTGACATGATGTCCCATTTATCTCTTACTACCCTATAAACCAGGAAACATTGCTGTACACCGCAAGTAAGGCAGTATTTTGCAGTTAGTGCTGCCTACTCTAATCATTTCAAATAGACTGAAAGAAAGAGAGTGATACTCTCGATTTTTTTAGAATCAAGCATTGGGAATGAAAATTAGTACCTTCCTGCAATCACATTAAATAAAAGCTCCTGCATTGTAAGCACCTAAGTCACGTGCTTACAATTCAAGAGCGTGTATTGATTATTCTTGACAACTAAGCACTAAATTCTGTGGCACGACAGCCCATATCGGCCAAGGTGTGTGTTATAGTACTCCTTTTTTTGACTAAGAGGCCTTGGGAGAGAAAAGCATGTATCCCAATTAGGGAGTCAACCTAACACGAAATCTCCAGTGTTTAGTTCCCAAACATGCTTGATACTTAGTTTATCGACCGACTGAAGAGGGAAAAACAGAGTTGATCTTGACCAGCTCGACGATCGAGCCTGCGCCTTGGAAACGTGAAACGCTACCACTAAGCCACGAAGCTTCACCCTTGGCAACTAAAATGATTTAACAGCATATTTAGTAAATATGATTTCAAAGTAGCAATTACAAGAATTTTTTTATTTTGTAGATGTCTCCCCTTCGAAAATCGCACCTTTCATCTTGTTTCAGTTTTTTGATAATTGCTAAGAAAATAAATGAAATTGTGGAGCTCTTCAAGTAAATGTAATATATTGATAAGAAATATTTGTTATAATTTATGAATTAAACGGAACGAAATAGATTGCCCCAAAATTACTGAAAATCAAAATTTGAAGAAAATTTCTAAAAGGCTGTTAATTTCAGTCTGAATTATGCGAAAACGTTTTATAGAAAAATTGAACAAATTTGTTAACATTCTTAAAGAAAATCTTTTATATTTCCAATTTATTGATTTCCTATAAATATTTTGAAGGAAACAGATCTGATATGTGTGGTTAAATATGTTCGAAACAAGTCGATAAGAACTTTAAAATTTTTTGTTTGAAAACATATATATATAGAAAAAGACGTAAACACAAAACAAGAATTCTTTAAAACTCAATATCATACATTCGACTTTTAGAATGTTAATATCAAGTATGAGATATTATAAAATTTTTAAGTAAATGATAATTAGGTGATAAATATGAACTAACATGCAGTATCGGTGTCGTGTTCTGTCTGAATCTTCCACTTCATCTGATTCTTCATTTCTATACAGTACATATCTGTTGTATATAATCTCTGCTTTTTGAGTGCATTTAAGACCAATATCAAGTGATGAAACGTTTTTGTAGCAGGGCAGACTCAAAAGATAAGCTGAAAAATAAGAACAAAACATTTTTAAGTTATAATTTTATAGTGGTTTTTATGGAATCTTAACTTAATGTCTTATTGGGTGTAGTTATTCATAGCGGATAAGAAACTTATCATCACATGCAGTGGAACTTCATGTTGCTTAACTGCATTTCCTTAGTATGAGATTTTTAGAACTAAAAATAAAAATCAAATTTTTAGAAACGATGATAAATTTTGATTTTTAATATAACTATTGATTTTTAAATTTCATCTTTGTATATATAATTTCAAGTTTCATTAAGTTTCAAATTTCCTTTTCAGTGAAAATTGTATTGTTTTTCTGTAAATGTTATCAATAAATATAAACAAACAGAAAATATATAATTTATTACAAAAAATTAGATTTTTGTAATCAATATTTTTTTATGTATTTTTTCAAAATTTTTGTTAAATTTTATTAAATAATGCAGAAAGTAATTTAAAGCTATATGTATTGAATGTTAATATTCTTATTATGTAAAAATTCAAATACCAGAAAGTGGAGAATACTTTAGAAACATTTTTTTAAAATATTCTAGATTGGGAAGATAGGTGTGATCTCTAAAAGTGAAGAAAGCTTGTAAATAAATACAATAATAAGTAAATTACATAAAATTAATTTCAAACGTAAATGGAAAAAAATCATTGATTCTTTCTAATTTTGAGTACCTTTACAAATAATAGGAACATTACTTTCATTAATGCATCAATATTTAATACAGAAAAATTATGTGTTTACTTTAAAATAATTCTATAAATAATCATCATTATCTTAAAATCAAATTATCTTAAAATCGATACTTAATTATTTTATCTTCAAAGTCATATTTTAGTAATATATTGACATTTAATGACACAAGTGATATTAAAAAATCAAATTTATAAATAATGAATTAAAATTCTATAAAATAATAAAAAGTTTTTTTTAAATATACAGTAATAAAAAAATCAAATTAAAAATTTGAATAAAAAATAAGCTGGAAAATTTGGATGGTTAACATTGCAAGCTTTCTACAATACGAGGTGGAAATTCACTTTTAGAAAACAGTTCTTTCCTACATAATTGTTTATTCTTAGAACTAAAATTACAATTAAATGCCATTTGACAATGACCTTATATTTTTACTAAAATAATTAAATATTAATTTAATAGATTTTTAGCATTTCTGTACTAACTTTATAGCATATGTATTATCAGCAGATATAAATGGGTGAAAGTTAAATTTTCATCTGTATAAATAAATAGGTTATAATTACCAATATTTTGGCAAAGATGTCACTGCCTGGCAAACGTCAAAAAGTCAATGGATAACTCTACGCAATCATGTACTGGCAATTACATGGGCTACATGTGGCTAAAAATGGCATTGCTGGCTAACAAGCATTGTGTCAGCAATGAACTGTTACAACGACCCGGATTCATTGCCGACGGACTAATAATTGATGCAGCTGATTGAGTCAAATACAGCTGGCCGCTTACGGCCAACATTCGCCCGAATCATGCCAGGTACCTTTCTGTTTGCTGGTTAACGATTTGGGAGCTAGCTCATCTCTCTTCATATGAAGTTTTTACAAGTTTTGATTCTTCATAAACATGAAAAAAATTTTTTCCAGTGGCGATCACTTGGGTGACGAACCCTATGACACAACAAGGCCAGAAACTGCTACTCATTTGTCGAGCACCTGTGAACCAAGTCACGGAGACGAGTAGCGCGTTGCCCGCGCCATACCACCACAAAGTCGTTCATAGGGTGAGCCACATTCATGCATCTCATCAGAGAAGAAAGAACAGAGAAACACAGAGAAAACACAGGAAGAAAAGAACATCCATGCCCTAACCAGGATTCAAACTCAGGAGTCAGGAGGGTTAATCACTCAGCCATCGGTCGGCTGAACATGAAACATTGCTTCTAAAGTATTCCTGTATTTTGGAGCTTCTAGTATATATCTTCAAATATTTTCTCGTATTTTTAATTATTAATTTATTAATTAATATTATTCACTTATTAGTTAATTTATTAATAACTTATTTTTTAACTAAACGCAACTGTACAGAGAATAAATAACATTAAATATAATTTTTCATTTTTAAAACCTTCTAAAATATTAAATATACGTAACAGAATCATTCTACAAATATTTTTATGGATGATTTTTACGATTCTTTATGAAAAACAAAATGTATAATTATTCATACTAATCAGTATTTAAAATAATATTAAACAAACCATGCAATATTTAAAATTTAAAATAAAAAAATTTATATGAGAGAATAGAGATGTAAGTTGTATTTAATTATTAAGTAAAAAACTAGAATTTTTTTCTTTGGAAGAAGTGACATTTTTAAATAGCCATTCATTACTAAATCAAGGATACAGCATAATAACACAATTTTTAAAATATGAAGTTACTAGAACAATGCCAACTACCATTAATCAATAAGAAATGCATTTTGCATTTTCTGCATGCATATTTGCCTAGGTAGGTTCTTGGAAGTTATCTCCAATAACCTATGTGAATATGGATCTCTATTTAATTACTGTTTTCCATAAATTCATTGAATAGTGAATGTTCAAATAGCATCCAGCTTTTATAAACTGCCTGTAGGCAAAGCATTGCACCATGCCATAATCTCAACTTCTATGCATATAATGCTATAATGATTTGTTATAATAGCATTAGTTTTCAATCAATTTCCTTTATTTATCTAAAAGAAACTTTATTTTAAAATTACATGATGCATCACTTACAGAATTTTTATCCTATAATAAGGGAACGTTGTCACATGTTTATTTTACAAAATGAAAATCTTACAATATACTTACATTTGTGTCAAAAAAGCAGTGGATCAAATACTTACATTTGTGTAGGGATGATTTAACATCGCATAGCTCAAAGGCTACTTCATTCGTGGCGAATATTGGTTCAATAACTTCTCTCTCGTCTAGAGGGCATTTATCAGCATATTCTCGCAGACAACGAAAATAAGTAAGAATTTTTCTGTAAAAAGAAGAAAAATAATAAACATGGCTAAGAACACTTTTAGTTTATAAATATAACTTTTCGAAATATCTAGAATATACAGGGTGCTTTAAAATTTATAAAACAGGTTTTTAAATGTATTTAATTTAAGCAAAACATAACTGATTTATTTTTTAGAGATTTCTGTTATAAGTGTTCAAAAACAAATTCTTTGTAACTTAATAAACTTTTCGTTTTATATTTGCATTGTATCCGAATATACATGAGCGAAATTATAAAAAAAATACTTAGGATTTTAAAAGTTAGAAAATTGGAATAAAAAATGATAATACCAAATTTCTAATCTAAAGACTCTTTAAAATGAAGAATTGCTTCTTAATTAAATATTATGTCTCACTTGAAAAATATTTTATGAAGTTCAACAAATATTAATATTGGGATATTTTGGGGTAGTGCATTTAAGTTTCACATAGTAAAAAGAACCAATCCATGTTTCTATTTTTTATTCAAACTAGTGAAACAGCTCTATTGTATAGCTAAAATAATTTCAAATAGAGGTGCCAGTCTCAAGTGACGTGTTAAAGACGTGAGCTCCAAGACAAATGCCCTTACTGAAACTATGTTATTAGTATCAATCGCCAGTGTCGAACTATCTTCATGAATTATTCGCCAAATGTTACTATCAGTGTGAATTGATTTCGCTTGGATGATCCACAGCTTTTTTGACATGTTTTCAGGTTGTTCTTTACAATACATCTTAAATTGTATTTATGCAAGATCTGAACAACTGCCAGTGGATCGCATCTACAAATTGATCTCACGATGTCTTTAAAAATATTTTCTCAATTGTTAACTTCTGGTATTTAGCTCACTATGCCTCCGAAGCATTTTCATACAATAGAACAATCTGCAATTGATAGTTGCTGTTGCATCAGCATATTGACCATGACAAAACGAGTCTTCGTAAATCAGTTTTAGACCAAAGTTGAACGAGTCATACCAAAAACATCATACAAATGGGCCGTGGTAACCTAGTGGTTAGGGTATTGGCCTTCCGTCTCCTTAATGCCGCCATTCCCAATGCTGCCGATTCCCAATGCCGCCAAAGACCAACCGAGTACATCCGATAAACTTGTTCGTTAAATCCATGTAATCGAAGTTCGGTCGTTCAGCTGTTACCAAGGGTGCAATGGTCTGGAGAAAATTCCGTCCCCTTTCAGATCAATACCGAAATTGAAAGAGTGGATACACTGGTGTTGCCATCTATCGGAGGATTTGAAGAGCAAAGTTTTATCATCACCTTCGTGGTGCTCTGATTAAATGAAAGACGCATCCTATTGACTTAAATTCACATAGCCAAAGCATAACGAGCTTGGCTTGGCCAAGTGCCATTAGTAACAACAACAGCACATCATACAAATCATTATACCTGTACAGCTCATTATACAGGTGGGCCTCACCCATTACAGCCTAATGGGAGTCTTCGTAATTTTGAAGCAGAAATCAAGCAGAAGACCTTGAGGTATCAATTCGCAGGGAGAAGTCATTTGGCGGTAGTTATTAGCGTGTCGTAGTCCTTTTTTGGTGAACTTAAGTAAAGTAGATCTTTAGTAAAGTTGCGATACAAACTCTGTAACTTTCATAATGGCAAAGATGCTACATCCAACCGTGTTAAAACAGCTTTATTCCAAGGATAGTATATAAAGAATGGGATAGCTCTTTCTTGCCAGAAAAAATATCTTGTGACCAGATCCACCCGAGACACTAATCATTTGCTCAAGAATCTACCAATGAGATTTTTTCCGTCATTACTCACATTTTTCCAGATAGTTACAACTTCTCTCTATTAAAGGATATCTCTTTAATTTTAGCAAATATTGTATTAAGCGAATTAGCATGCAAATCCCAAATAAAAATATATATTTATCACAGTTACATTTATATTTCTCTGAAAAGTCTAAATTTTGTTAATCTACGGAATATAAAATTTTATTTAAACATCACTCACACACACAAAATAAACATGCTTATATTAAATAGTCCGATGGCACAGTAACGCGCAATGATATCACCCTTATCCAGTCTATTCCTTTACATCCTTTAGATAAGTTGGTAATTTTGTTAAAAGATATTCTACTACCTTCTTGTTAATCAACAAGGACACCATTTGACTCTTCCTCGTTTTGCGTTGCTGATCTATTAATTTCTTTATGTTAGCCTCTTGAACTCATTCATACCCGATTTCTTTCATCATTCCTGAACTTAATTTTTCTTTTTTCAGCTTTTTTTCTGCATCTCCGATTTTGTCGAGAAGATCAGGGGACAACCGCATCATTTGGAAGCGGTTCATCTTTACAATGCTATTGTTAGGATTTATTTACTTTTCTGTCAGCAGAAATTCTCAATCGGAAACGAAAAGCAACTAACAAATAAGCAAATTTAATAAGTTTTGTTTTAGAGAATCATAAAGTACGTTTAATTTTTTTAGATTATTGTCAATTAAATAATAAATTTATTAAATAATACATTTATTTTTAATTTTGCTACGCAAATATATGTATGTCAACATATATATATATATATATATATATATATATATATATATATATATATATATATATATATATATATATATATATATATATATATATATATATATATATATATATATATATATATATATATATTAATATTAGGTTGGTGCGTATGAAATGGCATAACCTCATTCATACTCGTATTTTCCATTGCCAGAGACTCATTTCAGCAAAATAGGTTTTCTCGAAGGTCTTCCCTTTTTTATTTCTTTTGAGTTTATTGCCGATATGAATTCTGCCGACATTCGCGTCATTTTCTTATATGAGTACAAACTTGGTAATAGTGCTGCAAAAGCTGCACGCAACATAAACCAAGCGTTTGGGGAGAATACGGTTAACGATCGGAAAGTGCAGCGTTGGTTCGAAAAATTTCGGACTGGCGATTTTTCACTGCAAAATGAGCCGCGCGGAAGACCCAAAACGTCTGTGAAGAATGATGATCTGAAGGCTCTAGTGGAAGCGGATCCAGCCGTATCCACGAGGGAACTTGCTATCAGGATGAAAGTTGACCATACAACGATATTGAGACACCTTTCTGAGATTGGCAAGGTTAAGAAGATGGACAAGTGGATACCGCACGCACTGACAGTACGAAATAAGCTGGATCGGTTAAACGTATGCTCATCAGTGCAGCATCCACCATATTCACCGGATCTCTCGCCGACCGCTTTTCATTTTTTCAAGCATTTAGAGCTGTTTTTAAGGGGCAAACACTATGAAAATGAAGACAGTCCAAAAAACTTGATATCAGAGTTTATTAATTCTAAAGACCAAAATTTTTTAAGACAGGCATCTACGCTTTAAAATCTCGTTGGGAGAAGTGTATTGAAGCGAATGGAGCATACTTTGATTGAATAAACAGCTTTTGAAGAAAGATATGCAGTTTTATACAATCACTTAAGAATCCGACATTTCATACGCACCAACCTAATATATATATATATATATATATATATATATATATATATATATATATATATATATATATATATATATATATATATATATATATATATATATATATATATATATATATATATATATATATATATATATATATATATATAATATATATATATATATATATATATATATATATATATATATATATATATATATATATATATATATATATATATATATATATATATATATATATATATAATATATATATATATATATATATATATATATATATATATATATATATATATATATATATATATATATATATATAATATATATATATATATATATATATATATATATATATATATATATATATATATAATTTTGATTGTGAAATAGACTTACGGACATATTTCAAATAGCTGCTGTTCGCTAGGCACAAATCCAATTTCCCTTAATTTTTCAGCAGGCAAAAGATGATGGCAGTGTCTCCCAGGTGCATTATCTCTACAAGAATTGAAGGATTCTTCTTTTGAATCTTAATATAGAAATAAACAAAAACATTTTTCAATTAATGTTTTTTTTAGATTAAATTTACTTATAATTTAATCTCTTGTCACATTTGGATTTTGATATTTTTTAAATTGGATAAAGTTTATTGTCACAACCAGAAAACGGAAGTGTGTTTATTGAAAGATATAAATCAATGTTTATATTAGATTGTTCAAAAATATAATACCCATAAGTGAAAATACATAACTCTGATAAACTTTATATGTATGAATGAATTCTATTTATAAAACACACATATTCATCATATTTTAAAATATGTAAATTGAAAATATTTTAACAATATAATTTATTAACATTCGTATCTCGGAATACTATCAAAAGCAGATTGCATTCTATGGAATATCTAGGTTTCTGTGGAATATCTACGATAATTCATTGAATAATATAGGAACTTTAAAAATGGTCTCTCTCAACGGTGAGCTTTGAATTGCCTAAGCATTTCTGTAATGATTGATTTTTAGAGACCAGGAATACTATTCAGCTTCAAAAAGAAAGTTTCATTTTTTAATGCCTTCTTTTGCTCATAATTAGAAACACTGAGCTGATGAATGTTGTATTTAGATATTAATATAACTTGTTTTTCACTTAAGAGTCCAAAACTGGTTTGGAATACCAAACCAGAGACAAGTAAAAGTGAAATATATGAATATGTTTATCACTCGAATTAATTTCTTGTTCATGCATTAATTTCTACAGTGTACAATAAATTATAGAATACAGATGAAAATAATTATTGATCTTATATAATGAGCATAAACTATCTTCCGACGAAATGGTTGGTGATTCATTTCTTTAATATCGATGTCCACTATACTTGATTGCCGCCCACCCGGTCTAGTGCTTTCGTAGCTGACTGTGGATAAGGAGATCCTGGGTTCGAATCCTGGTTTGGGCATGGATGTACTCTCTCTCTCTCTCTCTGTCCTGTCTTAGTCCTTTCCTTCTATGAATGTGTTGTCAATGGTTGCCTACCCTATAAGCGGGTACCTATGGTATGTGTTTACTGAGGAATTCGGAACACACACCAAATTACGGTTCAGGTTAGAAAAGTGGAGTAGCGCATCCCATATTGCTAGCCTAATTGGCCCAAGACAACAACAACTAGTATGAAAAGATACTTGCCTGCACAGATTTAGGAGCTTATTTTCCTTACATAAATGTGATACAACGTTTTTCGATACGTTTAAGCAATGAATAATAGCTTTTCTAACTTTTTTTTTGAGGAATATGTGGCCTGATTGGTTATTGCCTCGTTATCATTATCAGAAGGTATTGAATCCAAATCCAGGCTTAAACGAAGATAAATCGTGTTCTGTAATAGTGGCTGGGGGATGTTAAAACTGATAGCAATATCCTCCAAGTGAAATGATACCTCTGGGGGTGACAGGGCAAATATTGGGGGTCTTTTGCTTGATCCCTGCTTCATAATCACGAAGACTCTCCCTGATTGCTTCTATCTAACTTTTAGAACCCAACTCATGGCTAGATACAGGGGGGCATGCTGACGAAAAACAATTTCTTTATCTGAGACACATTGTGGATTCCAAAAATGTTACCAAAAATCCCTGTTAGCAATTTTTATGGATTACACACCACATTAAAAATTTGGTATGTCGCATCAAAAAAAGGTCTTATGTGTTTACGTGTAACAAATAGCAGACCTAAAATACATTTCTCATTGGTTTATTTTAAACTTTTCATAAAATGTACGCTTTATCTTCCTCTTTTTTATCTTGATAATAGATGTGATTTACTTATTTGCATGCTAATTGACATTGGTATATTGTTTTGAATTCTTTTTCAATTATTTTAAATAGGTTTGTAATTCTAGGAATACTTTTTGCATACCAGGGTTAATTAGATTAGAGTTTATAGTATAAAGTGAACTACTACAAACATTCTACATCAAGGGGAAATTCAAATATAAGGATTGAAGACCAGAACACCAATCCTCTGACTATTTTAAGCTATCTGTATTCAATTAAATAATTGGATGCCTTTCGTGAGATGCACTTTGCTAAAAAATGAGTACAATAAAACAGTTTGAGTAAATTTTGTATTGAAATTAATATTAAGTTTCGTACAATATTAATCATAAAAATATTTTAATGAAAAATACATATTGTTGACTAAATTAATTAAGTATAAAATATCAATATTTTCTTCAAAATTCAAATTTTAAAAAATTATTGATATTTTATACTTACAATTATTACAAATAATATAAAATAAAGGTAATGCTACTTCAACATTTTAAATAAAAATTAGAAAAAAATTCTATAGTTGAGAAATGCAATTCAGAATATATTTATAGAAACTGCAATTTTAGAGATTTATTTATTATTACAGTTAGTTTCAGTTTTCAGTATATTTTTTGTAAATAATAATCTAATTGAGATACTATTCATTTATATATACAAATTCAAATTTTAGAGTTCAAAAAGTGTCAAAAAATATGATATGATATAAACATTATATACATGATTTAGTGTTTAAAATCTCATTGCTAAGAAAGAAAACCAAAATAATCTTATTTTAGCCTCCAAAAATATGGTAATTGTTTATCTTTAAAATTAAAAGTTATTTATTAATAATTTACTTAGACAATTATTCTTAATTGTTTGCTGTTCACGCATTTTTATGTGAGCAGAATTGATTAATAAAACAGCATCAATGGGGTCAAATATGTGTATCTATATATTCATATAAATACATACCAATATTTAAATATATATGTGAATGTGCGCTTATAGTAGTATTCTAAGTTATGCTTAAATAAAGACATATATTCATGCTGAAATGTTTCCTATTAAGAAAACGTGTTTTTATTAAATATAAACTTACCTTCTATCCAAACGAAAATAAAAATAGGCAGAAGCCAGAAAGTGACCATTTTAACTTAAGAAAATTAATTGAAGAATAACATAGATTCGAATGAACGGGGGCGGATCCTTTTCAAATCAAGTCAGGAAGTGTTTCGTTTCCTCCATAAATCCGATAAAAGAATTAATTACGAACATGTGAATAGCCTGTGACAACCGAAGTTAAAGGGAAAAAGCTCCATTAAAATATAATTCTATATGAAGTAAATACTGTTTTATTATTTTTTTTAGTAAACATTGCGTAATGCATAATTTCTATATATTAGCCTTGTTTTGAGTTCATTTTATTGTTTATTGTTATGTCTTTCGATGAACGAACAATTGCCTGCAAGCATTGATGGTGAAATTCCATAGTAGATGCATGTTAGTGTGTGAAATTGTTCAACAGTCATCACTTATCACTCCATGTTATAATTTATAATACATGTCTATGTTATACATGTTTTTATTTCTTTAATTAAAAATGTATGATTTTCGAAAATTCATGAGAAATTTTGCAGTTAAAAACTAAATGTCCAAATTTTTAAAAATTTAATGAAAAATTTATTATATTTCTGAACATGTTTACGTATTTCTCTCTCAGCAAATTACATAGAAAGAAATTAAACTTTATATATAGATTTATTTATTACTAGGACATCGGCCTCCCGTTATAAAGGGTTAGGTTTCGATTCCCAATGTCACCAGACTCACCAAGTACCGAGTAGCCACCAAATAAATATTATTTCACAGTTTTACTAAATAAATACTGTTTTACAGTGTTTATTTACTCACTCAGAAAATTTCATTTAAAAAATAAAACTTTGCAGTTTGAAAATGCATGTAATGTATTTGTAGTATTTAAATATATTTCCATTAATTGTGTAATGAAATCGTCATATTAGTCTCATATAACGGATAATTTAAGTATCTTATTCTAAAGAATTTCGAAGAGTAAAATATTTTATTAATAAAGAAAAAAAAGGTTACAAAACTTCACAGAAAATATTTTAAAAAATGGGCACAGATGCTATAATCAAGTATCGCAATTTCTGAGTTTGGTGGTTTTGCTCGCGGATTATCTTATGTATGCAACTACTGGGTTTCTATTACGTCATACATATGAAGACCTCTAAGAATAATTAAGAAAATTCTATTTTGACAATCCAAGTATTTACGTCAGTGCACATGTCCCAATACGTCATCTTGGCAACATTTCTTCATCGCCAAAAAATCTCAGAATTTAAGATCCTGGATTATACGGCATCTGTGCAAACAAATAAAATAAAATAAAATAATAGGTTCACGAGGCTACCTGAAGCAACTTTCAATGAGAATGAAAATTCTGATTGAAAGTTGAATGTACTAAATTAAAATCTCACAATCGATGCTAGCAAATTGTATGCAAATATAATGTTTGCCTATGGCTTAAAAATAAACCAATGAATTCATTATTGTCTGAGATTTGGGGACTCTTTTTACAGGATGTATTTAAATGTATATGTAAGAGTGAATAATGATTTAATATATTTAAAATTATTCTTCCATCCAATATCTTGCTAATTGGCGAAGAGTTGGTGATAGAGCTGGAACAGCAATTCTTATCAAATGTATATTGGTCTCGTCACTTTGCGAAGTGCACTTATAATGGATTCCATCACGTGTTGATATATAGAGGAATGAAATGGAAAACGTTCTGGCGAAGGAAGAACCATTACCAGTTACTAATTCATCGACATATCTTGAACCGCATTCCATTGGAAGAAGACATGCTGACAGGCAAATTTTGCTCATTCCTCGGAGTCATCCCTAATATCAAGCTGATTGTCCTGGAAAATATCTTGCTATTAGTTGCGATAGATATGTTCAGACTACACTTTTCCGTTTCTTCAGTGGCCACCTGAAGGGACTTACTTTCAAGAAAGATTTCAAAATATATCCAAATTGTCCTAAATGCTAGAATGAGCCGGCATCACCGGCACATATTCTTGTGTGCCTGGGATTATCTCTTGAAGACTTAAAACAAGACTTTTGCATTTGTTTTTGATTTTCTGAAAGTGAGTGAACTCGTAGACCTCGTCTTGTCTACTCCAAAACATGGAGATTAGTAACATCAACAGCATCAAAATTATTCTCACACCAGGACATAAAACAATCCTTAAGCGATTTAGAAAACACTTCATAGGGATGAGCATCCAAAAACGCTGATGTCAGTGAAAGGAAAAGAGTTTGAGATTTGGACTTAAAAGGGCTTCTTCTAATGATTTCATCTAGACTTTCTTAAAAGCATGCTTTCAAGAAATAAACTTTTTCTCAAAGTCAGTAAAAAATTACTTAAGTTTTATAATAATCGAGGAATCAAATTCTAGGACTAACAGTATATCATAATTTAAAATGAAGTGTAAAGTATACAAATAACTTTTTCTAGTATCTTAAATAAAAGCAAAGTTCATTGAAAAGGATTTTTGAACTAATATCGTTATAATTTAAGAAAACCATGTAAAAAGGAATTTTAAAGCAACTGTACTATTTTGAGAAAAAAATAGAAAACAAAAAATTTTTGATTTCGTATTAAATATTCTCTTGGATAATGTACCTGTTGGAAATTTTGGTGATCATAAAAAAATAGTGTAACCCTCTTTGCCAACTGAGCATTGATGACTTCAGTTGAGATCCCATAATCCCATGTGAAAAAATATAATCAAAATGCTATTATGTTTTGATCAGTAAGGAATGTAGATGCCAGCGGATCAAAGCTAAATCTTGTAAATATATGTGTCCTCTTATCAGGTTTTTTAATAATAAAGAGATAAATATAAATATTAGAAATTTTTTCTTTGATCATTTGTATAAATGGAATGTTCCTGAACGAATCCGGGATGAATAAAGTAAAACTAAATTTTCTCTTACAACTTGATTTCTTTTGGTAATTGTATTGTTATTGAAAGTACCTATTATTTTAAATACCAATTTTTTTCAGCTTGAATTATACTAATAATAATAATCGCGTGCCACATGTGAATATAATATTCTGCATTAAAAGATTGAAATATAGGCTTTTTACGAGTAAAAATATATTTGTCTTGTTAATAATCTTTCAAAGTTTTCGTGAGGTAAAAATAGATTTTGAAATTTACTTATGAGGAACAGAAATTCGGTTTATGAGGAAAAATTTTATAACAAGATCCTTTTTTTTTGTATCAATATAATTTACATACCAATGTCGTATCTATTTTAATAAGTTTTGTCTAAGAGTTGGGAATTATGAAGCATGAATCACTGACTCATTAGCATTGGAAGCTTATAAGGTGAAAGTGATATAACTTCGTTTTTCGCAGAGAAATCTTAGCAATTAAATAAATAAAAATAGCTTTAACAGTGGATTTTAAGCAAAACGAAAGCATAAAGTTTAGTGTATATAAGATATGTAAAAAGTTAGAGCCAACAGACTGAATTTCATAATCGCAGACTTTTCTAAGTCTCATGAATGGATAGTATAAATAGAAAAAGATAAATTTGCTTCTTTTCCAGATTTTCTTTCCAAAACGTGAAAAAATTAATTTTAATGTACAGGGTGATCTTTTTTAAAGTGACAGTGTTTGGAGAGCTCTGTAGCACGATCTAATAGCCGAAATGACACCAAACTTGGTATTTAGACTTATCAAAACATGGGAGAAAGGATTCCGTGAAAAAAGTTTAGTTCCAAAAATCACCGCTTGGGTATTTTGTGGCCCTTTACAATGTATAAAATGTGAGCAAAGAAAAATACTAACACTTACAACCGTACAGTTAAATTAAATTAGGCTTAATTCCATGTTATTCCAAAAGAGGTACATGGCTGAGTAGGCTACATACCTCAAATCAAAACTAGAGACCGAAAAAAAAAACTGATGAATTTGACCACATCCAATGTGAGCACCGTTCTCAGAAATAACACCGTGTATTCTGTGAACAACGTTCTCCACAACCGCACGTTACATATCACGAGAAATAAGACTTCACTGATCATAGAGTCATAAGTCGCCATTTTCCAGTTGCATGGCTACCTCGTTCCTCTGACTTCACGCCATGCTATTTTTGGCTCTGGGGTTATTTGAAATCGCAAGTTTATGTTGGTGGAGTATCAAATTTGTTTATTTTAAAGGACAACACATAGCAAAGACAGCACGGAATATTCCTCTTGATATTTTACGTACGGCTGTGGAGAACGTTGTGCACAGAATACCCGGTGTTATTTCTGATAACGATGCTCACATTGAATGTGGTCTAATTCCTCACCGGGGAAGTTAATGTAGTAAATAAACAATAATAATTTAACTGTACGGTTGTATGCATTAGTATTTTTCTTTTCTCACTTTTTATACATTGTAAAGCGCCACAAAATGTTCAAGCGGCGATTTTTGGAACTAATTTTTATGCAATTGTTTTTCCCATGTTTTGATTATATAGTCTAAATACCAAGTTTGGTATCACTTCGATTACTATTAGATCACGCTACAGGGCACTCCTGTCACTTTAAAAACACTGTCACTTTAAAAAAAGATCACACTGTATATAAAAGTTTTTGAATTGGAGTCAAATGTTTAAGCTTCATAATCGCCCTAGTTTCAAATTCCGTATAAGACAAATAAGATATGCTGTCTTTTTTCAAGAAAAGAAGTTTTATAATAAAGTAAATAGAATAGATTAAGGTGAGAATCTTAAATTTCGCCTTCTGATTAATTTTAATATAGAGTGGATATTAATAGAGACAGAGCCAACAAAATCTTTTAATTTTTTATTGATTTCATAGTAGCTCAAAAATTTGAGTTCAATGTGCAGGTGTGTATTAAAAGAATACTATATATTTGCCCTTTTCAGATTTTCATCTCTTGCAAAATATTCTTTTTCTGTGATAAATACCTTTGCAACAGTGAATCCAAGATTTCTGCACGTATTTGATGAATATTAAATAAGAAATATAATTTTTTGAAACATCACAAATTAATGAATTTTTAAATTAAATTTGAATTAAAACAAAAATATTAATTCTGAAAATATTTATTGTAATAATCTACCAAAGATAATATGAATCAACATCTATAACATATGTAGATTTTAACAGAGATACATACTGATCAAGTTTTGTAAGAAATAACAATATTTTTGAGGTAATATAATCAACACATCTTTTTAAATTATTTAGATTAATTTATTTTCAATTTTCTTTAAAATTAATTATCATGAAGTGAAGATGAATACAAATATGAGGTCCATTTTAAAACTGAAAATAAATATGCATTCAGAAATCAAAACATTACTCAGCTGTTAAAAATGTAGAAGCATAAAGGGTAAAAATAAAAAAAAATAATTCATAATTATGAAACAAAATTTAGACAGCAATCAACATCTTGATAATCAAAATAGATGATTAATGAATAATTGTTTTGGTTGGCTTGTTACTCAATGAAATCATCTAATTAATGTCTCTAATTTCATAAATTAATAATCTGCAAATATCAATATGTAAATATAAATAATATAGTAGCAATATATTATTTATATAATATAAGGCACAAATAGTATAGTATTACTCAAATATCTTTTCTTTTACTTTTATTGCTTATTTTTATACCTTTGAAGAAGAAGAAGAATTGTTTTCATGTTATAGTCCTATCAATTATTAATATATTACAAAACATTTTAATCTTTGAACTAATTGTTTAGAACAGTGATTGATTCGAAATCAAATTTAAAATTTCACTGAAACTATTAAAGAATATTTAAATGTTAACTATTTTATAGACGTGTTAGAATTTAAAACAAGTTGAATACTTTCTTAAAAAAGTATCTGTTTTTAATGACCTGAGAATTTTTAAGGAAAATCATTAATATACATAATAAGTGCTAATATTTATTGAATGCACAGTTAATGAATTTGTCTTGTCAATTCATAAATAATATTGAAAAGAAATATTTTCAGGTCATAAATTTTTAACCATCTTGAGTTAACTGCAAAATAATTTAAATGAAATCCTAATTTCTTTGTATAAATATTGAACAACTCGAAGTAGAGAGAATATTAAATCAATTAAGAATACATTTTAATATTAATCAAAATTTTATCTAATTAGAATTTAGGATTGAATGAAATTAAATATAAGACAAATTATAAATTAAATTAAAATAAATATTGATAAATCCTATAAATTACTTCAATTTTAATTACTAAGATAAATGTTTTGCTAAATTAATTAAATAATTCTTTAAATGATAAAGTATTAATTAAGAAATTTAATTAAAATAGTGTCGCAAAACATAATTACAATTAACACTAAAAACAGAAAATGTTGATGTTTAATTTATAGAACTCTAAACACGATTTTTCTAATGTAAATTATGTGAAAAATAATAAAAAAAAACTATTCATGAGCATAAGAAATATTTATTCACTTTTATAGATATTGTTATTAAACAACATGACTTTGTCAACATGGATGACAATTTCTAATTTAAATTACTTACTATTGAATCGAGTAGTTTGCTATTAATTGAATAGCGATATGTATGAAATAAAAAAAAAACTTAATTTTATTCAACGTATTGTATATGCATTCTTCAATTAAAAACAAAACAGAACTTTATAGAAAACGAATAAAAACCTCTAAATATATCGTGATCTCAAAATATGTCTAGATATCTATTTAATAAATCCCATTCACACAAAAGACAGCTGCTTTGGAACTTCCCGTAGGGTAGATTCCATTTGCTGAGTCGTCACAAATAGAGATAAGATTTCATAAGATGATCAGGCTGCCATAGATGTCCTTAACAAAGAGAATATTTTTAGGAACACAAGACTTGAATAAGAGCATGAATAGGAACATGATTTCACTGAAACCAAATGTTTCAGTGAAATATAAGAGATACGTAGAGCTGAATATATATTGTGCACAAAATATCTTATACAGAAAATATTTTAAACAGTTTTGCATTAATATAATGCCAATTTTTCTTGTGTAATAGACAACATAAACCGATAGAAACTGCTTTGAATAATTAATCAGCAAAAAAATCATATTTTTTTAAAGCTTATAATATTTATACTAATATTAACAAATTGTAATAAATTTCAAATTATATTGAATAATTAATTTAGTTATGTTGTTTTCAGGTTGGCATATTGAGCTAATAACTCAAAGAATTCATTTAAATATTCCTCAAAAATATTTGTGTTTCGGAATATTAAAAATATATATTTATAGATTGGGAGTAATTATATAATAAGATTATGAAAATTGAAATAAATTAAGAAATTGTTTAAACAATTCTTGAACTTCTTATTTTGGCGATTAATTGCTCGTGTTATAAGATAGCATTGCTATACAAGGGCCACCTTGCTAATCTGTCAACTCATCTCTATTTCATCATTTTGTTTTAAATAAAACAGCATTTATATGGTATAAATACACTGCAGATTACGAATCCAAATAAACTTAGTGAACGGGTATTGTTACACGTATTCTTCCTTTTTATATTTTTGTACATTTATTGAGATAAAATTTATTTCATATATTTCTCTAAATTAAATTTATATTTATTTTTTTAAGCGTAATACTACTATAAAAAATATTATTTACATATCACAAGTTTTCTTTTATATAATTGATTGTAATTACAAATAATTCGAATAAGTAAATTCTTTTATTTTCTAATAATCGACGCAGTAAATTACAGTATGAATGTATTGATAAATTGTCACAAAAAATCATTTATTCATCTATATTAAAATAAATTTGAGTGAGTATTCGATATTTGAAGGACTTCAGGTATACAGTTCTCCAAATGTTCATTTTTGTTTAAAGCTTAACAGCTGTAAATGCAAATAATATAATTACTTTCATGACCATGAAATGCTATTAATTTCCACGCGTAACACAGTGAAGAATTTGTGAGGCATTTGGAAAACTATACTAAAAATTATTTTTTATAATGCCTGGCTGCTTTTTTCCAAATTTATATTTCCTCTTTTTATTTCCTAATGCCCATCTACAACTGGGAGGAACCTATTCAGTGCTACAATAGGCAAATGTGTTGGCATCTCTCACAATGGGGCACACACTGGGCGTAACGTTTTCGCTTCGTAAGTGAAGGATCAAAGATCACACAGAGAGAAAGAAACATGTATGCACGATTCGGGATTCGAAACCATAACCTAATTCTTCGAAATTAGGAAGGCTAACCACACCACCATCGGTCGGCAGATAACTAAACATATAATATTCAATACATTTATGAGAAAAACTATTTTAATACAAAATCTTTCGTTGAATAATTATTTCCAAAGTGCAGATTTTATGTAAATTTAAGGCTCTATCAGACACATAACAAGTGTGAATTTCAATTAAAATAATGAAACACGATATTAATTTTCACGAAATATGCAATATTTTTCTGTTGCACATCCCTTTCCTTCATATCCCAGTTGTAAAGTGTTTCCCATACCCCAGAGATTGGACAGAGTTTTTTCAGCATAAGGTTCCGGATTCGATGGTAGAAACAGTTGAGGAGGAGGTGAATGTTTCACTTCTGCATACATGTCTGTAGGGGTGGGTGCTTGGAAGTTTTCCAAGCTTCCTCTCTTATGACATGTGCACACGGTCCATTAACGGTGGAAAATCCTCTGTGAAGACTGATAAGTAGTGGATGTTACAATCCTTAAAATATGTGCTGTGGCCCCCTGGTTGACGCAAAATCAAACTAAGTCCATGAGTCGCAAATCCTTCAAACCATGGAGCACAGCCTCAGGACTGAAGAATAACTGACTTTATTTATGCCGATGCAGGCCAAAATGTGGGCAGGAGCTGTTTCAGTCGCATTGCATTTTGGACACAAGGGATAAACTTTTTGGTCCATTACGTAACGTTGTACACGAGTGTGTCCACTTCGAAATCTAGCGATAGTTGTCTGATCACACCTGTTGCCAACCCCAATCAAAACGGGCACCAGAGCAATGCCTTAAAATTTAACTTCACGATTACGCATTATATTGGCCTTAGACCGTTAATCAATCCACAGCACTATGTCATGCATCATATTCTGGTCAAGAACACCGGAATTAAGAATTTAAAAAAAAGCGCACATTTGTATCCTTTTTCGGTGGTAAATAAAATAATTTTAGCATGCCTTTTTATAACAAGTTCATCTGCACAATTCTTTTATAAAATTTTATGCATATTACATATGCATATGCATACATATAATTTCCATTTCTCTCTCTCAAATATATACATATATACAATTTTTAATTGAATATACAATAAAAAATCTATCCAATATATTTAATCTTTAATTTAATAAACATGAGTGTTAATTAAAACAGTAATTAGACAAAACAATATTATTTTGTTATATGTCAAGTGTTTGCATTTAAATTTTTTAATCTATTTTCAAAATTAATAAATTTTAAATCATACTAAAGGGAAAATTTTAAAAAACGCTATTCGAAAGACATATATTAAAGAAGTTAAATTGTATACATTAAAAATCAAGGTTCTAATAATCATAAAGTAATTCAATATCACTGAAGCTCTCTCAAAATTAATTAATTATTTCTCAAAGAGGCATTATGTTTCAAATATGAAATTCCTTAAACTGTCTTCGAAACCTATTTTGCATTTTAAATTTAAAATATTCGGTCCTTTTTATTGTACATAAAATTTTATGCTATAGAAATAGCATGCTTTATTTTACGGAGAAGTGAAAATAATATAGCAGAGATGATGGTTTTATGGGCTCGAATTTTTATTTTATATTTAATATATACCAAATCAAGTTTTTGTGCAAAAATGTATTAAAATGTGATAAATAATGCTAAACAACTAAATGCTAAACAAAACTAAAGCAAGTTGTCCCAAAATATCAGAAGTAATCAAAGAGAGAAAATTTTTAAAACTAAAAAATTTTTTAACTGTGCCTCATTGAAAAAAAGGTACTATTTTATTACTCTTACGCAATCGATCCCCGAGCGATTGCCAAGAAGTTTCCACAGGAAATAAACATTGTCATCTAAATAAGTTTTATCAATAACTGATTATTGCTTAGTTTATGAACTGCAAATAAAATGTTTCTATTTTTTAGTAGTTTCTCAAAACGGAAGCACTTTTAAGCAATGTATGATGCAAATGAAATATTTATGGCAATAATTTACGATTTCTTTCCACGTTACATCGATTAGTATTTTATAAATTTAGGTAATTTGTGATATAAGCATTCATGGAGTATGATATATTTTAAGTTAGAAGCCGAATATGATGAAATGTTTGGATCAGATTTACTGTACGGTCACCCTTGGCGCGTTTCTTTTTGGCGCCAAATTTGACGAACATTTTTACTGGAAACCAGGTAAACTAGTACTTTGGAAACCCTATTTGTCATTAATTTCTCATGAATATTTACCGATTTAAATTCATTTATATAAAATTTAATCAGAAAATTTTTATGAATAATTTAACATATCAACTTTACTATTTTACCATTGATGTTTAAAATATATAAATCTGCGTTTTTTGTTAATTTTGTAAAATTAGTTGAGCATATTGTAATCAATGTATGAAATATTTGTCATTATTTCAGCCATTTTCCTCCTTCTGTTTTTCCCGATAGGAAATTCGTCATACGGTCACCCTTGGCGACTTTTTGAAAATTTCGCCAAAGGTGACCGTAGGGTAAATTTTTACCAAATTTTTTAGACAATCCGTAGTAAATAATCACTTAAATTAAGGATGTCACTATAATGAAATTTTAAGCATATAATACTTATTAAGATAACGTGGTTGTTTCTTTCGTTACAGCTGAGATCCTGACTACGTAATTTTATCACGATTCTAATTGGTTTCAACTATTTGACGTCATCAAGGATCCATGACGTCAAATAACGCTTCATCTACGTCACACCGTATTGAGATGGTATTGTAAATCCGATTTGTTTACGAGATTGCTGCCTGTCTTCCACTTACATTCTTCGAGTGGCAGCAAACAAAACCAAGCTTACATCGAATATCTGTGTCGAAGTTCATTTTGTTAATATAACGATTCGCTAAAGTGAAGAGATCCGTACAGAGGGTAAAATGCGCCAAGCAGGCGATAAAGTGGTGCGATAAGTTCGTCAAACTGGTTTAACGGTTTGGACTATGTATGACGTGTTTTCGTTTATTGGGTAACATGATCGCGTGACAAGCGCGTTTTGTATGTAACCCTTGAAACTATTATAGAATAATATTTAATAACTTAGTTTCGATATTCGAATTTTGGAGTTTGTGTGTTGCGAAAATTAACTATGGATGAGAATGTATTGAACTTACGTTTTTTTTATTTAGAGCGTGATGGTAGTAAGAAAGTAAATATATGAATTTTTAAGTTGTGTGTATTGCATGTTAGTTTTAGAATGTGCCGCGTACTGAAATTTCTTTAATGTGGGTGCCATTGCTCGGTATATTAAAATTTGAGTTTAAGCAAAAAGCGAAATTTGTTAATGTTCAAAATTTAGTTTTATTGCCCGGTTGGCACTGCAGTAGGTAGCGCTACACTGATGTTTTTTAAGGTGGGTGCCATTGCTCGGTATATTTAAAATCAACTTTTAAGAATTTCGTATCTACTTATTATAATTTTAAAACTTCTAGAGTATTTAATTATAATGAAATATTCAACTTTTTAATATTTGGAATTCTAAAAAATGCGCGATTTCAAGGCTGAAGTTCGAACGCGATCGTAATTGGTTGACATCTATCGCGCGTAGTGACGTAATTTAGGTTGGCGACAGAGCTGTAGAGCGCTTGGTGCCAAAAGTTGAAATCGCGCCAATCGCGTACGGGTCTGGTAACTTTTACCTAACGATTTCTTCTAAAAGGACCAAAAATCGGTTTTGGAACCCGTTTTCCATGGATTAAAACCATTAAAAATGGACAATAAAACAGCAGAAAAAGCAAAAGGAAAAAGACAAAATATTCACTTTATGCTAAGTTTAAATAAATTGGCAAGGACCATTTAAGTTTTCCAAAATTTCATTAATTAATAGAATTCTAAATTAATAATCGCAATGTTTGTAAACAATCACTTTTAAATCTTTAAACAATTGCCTTGCTTACGCTACACTAAAATGTTTTAATATTTTATGTGTTATTAACGATTCATTTGCACATTTACTAAAATTTAATTTATCATTAAGAAATGGGGGCCATCAAAGTGTAAGAGATTTTTCTTACGTGTTGTTGTAGATCATTCAATATCACATTTTTAAATACCTTTAAGAAAAATGCCATTTATTATTTCCTTAATCTAAGCAAATAAAACATAAAATTTTATATATGCATAGGAATAGTTTTTATCGTCATTGTTTACTTTTTCTCTTTTTAAGATCAAATATGCTTCTGGTCAAAATTAATTGTCATTTCCTCTTATAATCTGTAAATGTCAATCAAATAACTAATTTTAAGAAAAACAATTTAAGTCATCTTCTTTAAAACTGCTGTATGGTAATTGTGCGGAGGCTACGTTTATTAATACAAAAGAATTGTAAATAAAGCATTATAAATAAAGCGTGCTGCGTGTTTTTTCAGCGCGGTTTTGCGTAGGAGTACAACATTAAGACCTACAAGAAAAAGGTTGCCGTAAATGGCGTGACTACAGAGTACGCCAAGGAAGGTGATCCGTAGCCAAGTGTGTACATTACAAATGCGTAACATCCCGCTCGATGTTGAAATATGCATATGTTTTAACGAAAAAATATTAAGTTACATCACTAATTAACATATAAATATAAAAAATAACACAGTAATTATAATAGGAGTAATGAATACAATTAGCATACTGATTTAACAAATAAGAGTGAAGATTGAGAATTTCTTAAAATATAGTTTGCGAAGGATTAATCTCGATCATCCGGAACATTTGTTTTATATATGCAGTAAATGCATAAGCATGTTTTTTAAATCTTATCAGAATTGAGAAGAGATCTTCCTTAAGCACTCCTCCCATGCTCAGAAGATCAGTTAAAGAATTTCCACTAGACGTTTTAGTACTCGCGTTGAAAAATACACGAACTTTAGTAGCTGTACTTGATGGGCGTAATACACCGTGATGCGGTAGATTGTACCCGTCTTCGACGTTTGAATCTTCTTTCAATACATCCATATGTTGTAATAATTCAATTTGCAAAGTGAGATCTCGTTCTAAACGCACCCATAACTGGTCTAACCACATGGATTGTCCCTCCATAACATCAATGGTATCAGTTTTCTTGTCTGGGAAGCTCACAGCTTTGAAAGACAGGAACAAACTGTTCTCTTCCGCTTTCGAAGTGGTCACCTCAGATCATTATAATTTTCTAAGGGCACCAACATTTTTGAGATTTGTACCAATTGTTCCGCAGAAACAAGCTACGTCAGAACACATCCTTGTTCTGGAGTTATCCAAGGATCCTTTAATGATTTATGTAACGATCCTTTAATGTTTGTTGATTATTTGGGGGTGTTCAACATTATGGACCTGGTCTAGCGCTGTATGGGACAAAGTGGGGATGCAACAACAACATAACTGGTCTTGTCTTTTCGATGCGATTGACCTAGAATATCCTAATATATCTTCGAAAGAATCGGGTTTGAATGGCTTTTCCACAACGAATCTACCATTCGGTTTTCTATAATGAGTTTTTGCGAAATGATCGTTACAGTACTCTAAATCGTAGTTGTATGTTTTATTAGTTGCTACTTCTTCAATTTTCCAAACCCGTTTGAGAGTTTTATCAAACATGCTTAAGTTTTTAGTTCAAAAATATGGTTTTGGAGTATTTATTGTGAGTAGGACGGTCTGAAAACACCTGAAACAGGATAACCAAAACAACTTGAATATAAGAATAAGTTGTTGGCTATTTTTAATTTATCTTCATACAATAATGAAAGGAATGATTCTACACCTAAAATGATGTCTAATTTTTGAGGAATATAAAATGATAGATTAGCTAGTTTAATTTCACTTGGAATTTTTAAATTCGAAATATTTAAACTTTTAGAAGGTTATCTTAAATTTGTAATCTTAGGAACAAATAACAAATCCGTTTCCCATAGCGAATCCTTATTTTCATTCGATAAAAAAGTTTAAACCTTTTTCTTCATATATTTACAGATTTATCATTTCAAACCAGCAATTGGAATCTTTATTTTTTCTTTTCCCAGACATAATATATATGTGTCAGTGGAGGAAACGAGACATTACTCACTGTCAGAGTCAAGGATCCTTCGTATGGGGTTGAATTCATCCCAAACGCCTCTGACATGCGTTATTGCAGTGTTTGTTAAAATGCTCCTCTTTTCGTTACAGAAAAACGAAAGTCGAGGATTTCCACTTGCATATAAATTGAGTCTGAATTGTTAATTTGTTGATTTCACTCTTGATATAGCATAAGCATCAAGAGTATTGATTCATTCTCTCAGATGTTATGAGTACTTATCATTGGCGGTGTAGAATATTTATGAAAGAGTGAGTGTGATGATGTAATTTCTTTTTACAAACGAAACAAATCTCTTGGAGTTACATCAAACTAATGAATGAAATCCGCTTCAGCAATTTCAATACAATAAAATTAACCGTCCAATTTAAATGATTTAAGATGAAATTATCCGAAAGATTAGATTTAAACCTTCTTTTAAATTTAATTTCTTTCAATTCATTTCAATGTTACAGCGTATGTGTTCGTGCTTTACATACAATGCGCAATTTAAGAGATATGTCGTTGTTAACAAAAAATATTTATATTTGTTGGCATTAAATTTAGATTGTACGTTTGTTTGAATATTATATAAAATTTGGTACCTCTTTTCTAAGAATTCGAAGAAATCATCAAATTCAGGTTCATCCTTGTTTTTTCACGTTAATTCAAATTGTTTTTAAGAGACTCGATCTAATTTATCAAGTACAATAGTTAGCAGCAGAAATTAGATAATTTGTCTAGAGCGAAACCTAATCCTATCCTAACCTAACCTAACCTATAATGATCTAAGATTTTTCAAAATGTTATCCAGTATGTTGCGTAAATCTTTACCAGATTCATGCTTTTTAAATGATAAAGATTTAAAATGTTTTCGATGTGAGAATTAACAATTATTATTTTGTTTACATAGCGTTGTTTTAAAACTTTAAAGAGAGATGAAAAGTTATCGTCAACGGTCTTCATGATTTTAGCTTCTCCCAAGCGATGTGCATAAATAATTTAATTTTTCATTTTAAGAAAATACAGAATTTTCACTAATTAGGCTATTAAACTGCGTTTTGAACAAGTTCCAACTCTCAAATTTTCCATTAAAACAAGTAAGTGGGATTTTTGGAAGGATTATTAAATCCTTTATAAACGATTTAATAAATCCTTTTGTTGTTTTTGTTGTCGTGTGCCAGCTAGGCTGGCAATAGGGGGTGCGCTGCTCCATTTTTTCAATTGTACCATATTTTGGTGTGGAGTCCGACTTCCTCAGTATACACATGCCATAGGGACCCGTTTATAGGGTAGGCAACCATTCACATCTCATTCATACAAAGAAAGGACAAAGACAGGATAGACACAGAGAGGAAGTACATGCATGCCCGAACCGGGATTCGAACCCAGGACCTCAGTATCCGTAGTCAGGCACGCTGACCACTAGACAAGTTGGTCGGCAATAAATCCATTATAATAGATATATAAATCCTTAAATTTCAAAAACAAAAAAGTAATTTATAAAAGAATTTTTTGAATGATCCTTGATAATAAATTCAACACTTTTGTTTTGAACAGAGTCAATATTTATTATTTTTAATTTCTTAATAGAGAATACTCTAATTAATAAGGCTTATCTCTAATTTTTGAATGTCATCATCCAATTTGATGAGAGAGGCTTCGATCTTTTGGAATTCTTCCTTGGTGATTTTGTAGTAATCATCCTTAAGAGCTTCGAATTTCTATTGTATATTAAGTAAAATGAGCCTGAAGTTCTATATTGTCCAATACCATCTTGCCCATCTGTGCGGACATTATTTAATTTCCTCAGCTGGCTTTTGCTGCCACCGTTTTCGATTTAGCGATGTAATGTCAGTCACGGTAGCGCGTTTTGAATTTATATATATACAATTTCAATCATAAAGGATAAAATTGTTTCCTCCATTGGAACCGATTCACATCCGGGTCGCTAAGAACCAAAATGTGCGGAGGTTACGTTAATTAAATGGAAAAGAATTGAAAATAAATAGTTTATTTTGCCGAGTGTTTTCGCAGCGTGGTTTTACGTAAGAGTACAACATTCAAACAAGGAAACAGGTGGCACAAATGGCTTGATTAGAGAGCATGCCCAGGGTGTACATTACAAAGACAGAACGGCAATCATTTCTAGTAGTCAATTACGGCAGAACTAAAGATGGAGTTTTACAGTCTACTGCTATTATTCATAGGGCGCAATATACTGTTTTTCGAAAAAAAAAAACAAAAAAACAAACAAAGTATTGCATTTGAAATTAATAGTTATTCGTAAAATTTTAAAAAGTAACTAATTAAGTAACTGAAAAGGTAATAAGCGCATTTATAAAATATTAATGAGGAATTTATTGAAAAATTTTTAAATAAATTTTGAAAATTTTTGGGTTTGTTTAAAACTTTGGTAGTAATAATGATGTACATGATTTCATTAAATAATTAAATTTGTTCATGGAATATGATAAAAAGTTTTTCTACAAAAATTGCATTTTTTGACTGTACATTAAATTTGACTTACATTTTTCCATGAAAAAGCAATAAAACAATTCCTTAACAAACAGGTTCTTCTCATTAAAATACATTTCTTAAATGCAAACATGTTTTCAAACAATAAGCAGTAGTTTTAACTGTCGATAATTAAATCCTGTTAATTCTTATAAATCAGTCTCGATATCAAGTGCAAGTATTTCTGCGCATTTTGTTAAATTAATTAGTATATATAATAGCTACAATATAAGTAAAAATGACTCTTCATTACTTTAAATGAGGTAATTTTAAAATTGGAAGGAAACGTTCTATGAAATAAAACATTTCCGGAACGAAAAAAAAGCCAGAAAACAAAACAATGTTCAAAAAATTCATAAATTGCCGCAAAAATGTTTTACGTTCCAAAAACTGATGGTTCTTAAGAATGGGTTACAATATCATGTTATGCGATACTATACTTATCGAATGATTTTAAGGTAATAAAAAAATTTAGACCAAAGAAAAATTTCCAGCTACCGCAGATTTTGTGTTTCATAGTTTTCTTAATGGCTTTTCCATTTAATAAGGTTCGCATTACGTAGCTTAAATATTTACTTATTATCAGATATAGTGATTAAAGGTTCTTTCTTAAAATGGCTGAAAGTATGTATTCTTTTATAATAAAAGTATATATTTAAATACATATATTGTTTATAGAAAAGAATACAAAATACCCATGCCATAAATAGTGAACAAATTCAATATTTTTATTTTCATATCACATTTTAAGCCATTTGGAATATGGGAGAAGTTTTGTTGAGGGTTGAAAAATTTGAATCTAAACACTTTGGTTAGATTAAATGTGAAGATATATAATTTTATATACCAAAACACACACGAGGGCATATTATTATCTTATTTTTTAGAAGTTTATAAAATTTTTGGTTAGATCTATGTATTCTATTCTTGTATAGAATAAGAATTCAAACGAATTCACATGTGGGGTAATTAAAATGAGTGAAATATTTACGAATATGTACATTGCACCTCCTTTATGCACCGTATTTTATCATAAGATAAAAATAATAATGAGCTTATTCATGATGAAAAGGGATTATGAATGATTATATATATATATATATATATATATATATATATATATATATATATATATATATATATATATATATATATATATATTTATGTACATATATACACATATGTATATAATATATGTGTGTGTGGGGTGGATAAACCACATGTGGGGTGGAACTTAATAGCCGACGGCACTATTTTAAGTGCCCACTTAGGAAGGGGTTCGAGAAGTGCAACAACTTCCGCAGAGAGCGAGAGTAACCCGAAAGACGAAAGAAAACGTTGGTTTGCTAGCAGCAAGGCGACTGCCCCTTTCCCCCCAAAACTTTAAAAGTGATTTCATGATATTATCACATTAAGACGATTAATTGTAAATATTCCAAAATTGTATATACTTGTATTTGTAAATATAACTTAATTAAATATTATACTATATAAGAATTGTTAATTAAATTACACCTTGGCCACTCCCCGTCCCACAAAATTCAGAAGTAGGATTGAAATGATTATCGCATCAGATAGTTGGAAGATTGGGCTTGGAACCCGAGAAAGACATGGATCCTCATCGAACATCTTTAAGAGGTACGTGAACATTTTTCATAGTACAAGATGATATTAAACGATATAAAAGAAATAAGTGTTGCATTGTGTGAAAAATTTCAAAGCAGATAAAATCAAAATTTTGTGCAGATTGATTTTCGATCATGATGGAGATGGGTTAAATCGTAAAATCAGAGAACTTTTGATGGTTTTGATTTTGATATTAAAAGTAATGAGTATCGAGACAAATTAAAAAATATAAATACAGGTAACCCTCCTATAACACGGTAGTTAGGTTCCTAGAAAATGCCGTGTTGTGTGAAATCGTGTTGTATGAGACCCAGAACTAGTACAAAAAGGGGGGTTACGTTCCAAAATCTTATTAAAAACAAATATTTTTTTAATTCGACATAAACAACTTAATTTTTATTAAATAATAAATGTATATCCAACACAAAGTAAGAAAAAATATTTTAATCTAACGCAACCCTAATTTAATGAATTTATTCGTCGTCACTGCTCAGTACAATCAACCGAGAACGTTTTTTGGGTGGAACGATATCGCCTTCACTTTCAGAACTTTTTTCTCTATTTAAAGTTTTTGTATGTTTTCCCCTCTTAAAAAAATCTGTAATCGAACTTTGCTGACTAGTTCTTACTAGGTCATTGTAAATTTCGCGGTATGGAGTTAAACAGTTTTGCAGCTCCCTTTTGAATTTTCGACTTCTTTCCGTGGAAGGGTCTGTTTTCAAGAAAAATGACTCGAGATTTTCCGCTAAGCATAGGCCTTCTTGTAATTCTTTTAATGTTAAATTCTTAACTGCACAATCTTCATCAGAGCTAGCGTCCTCAAAATCTATTTGATTTGCATCCAGGGATGCCATTTCCATCAAATCCGCTTCGTCAACTTCTTCTTCCACTAATAATTCTTGAATGTCTTCAGTAGCCATATCCACAAAACCTTTGCCTCCGATTGATTTAGCGACTTTTAATATGGCACCAATTTCGTTTTCTGATGTTTCACGCATGTTTTCTGTTTCAACTGAAGAGGGCCATATCTTCTTCCAACACGCATTTAAGGTTGATGTTTTTATTTCTTTCAGCGACAAAGATATGATTTCGATACAGTGCTTGATTGAAAATTTCTTCCAAGCTTCCATTACGCTAATTGATTCCGAATCGGTTGCGTCTAAAATCCACTGTAAGGATCTTCTTATATAATACGTTTTAAAGGTATAAATAATACCTTGAATAAGTTTTCACGTGCTTGGTGAGTTTGTAATTGCATCGGACATTTTAAATATTTCTTTTCAAGGATCCAAAGCAGAGCTCGCAGAAAGAATTTTGTCTCTATTATGTGACCTTGAACTCTCAAAACACTAAAGAGGATTCGGAAACTGCTGACTCAGAAAATGAAGTGAAAAACGAAAAAATGGAAATGATTTTTCAATGCAATGCATTATAAGAAAAAAAAAGTGCAACTGACTTATAAGGATATTGATGTTTGTGAAAATTACTTTAATGCACATCCTGTTATTCCAAGTGTTAATATTAATTACGCAGATATTGAAAGCACTATTACTAAATTTAATGCAGAATCACTTGAAAATATAATTAATTGGATTGATCATTTTGAGGATATGTCGAAATTATTTTATTTATCAGACTTACAAAAAAAAATTGTTATGGATAAAAGTTCGTAGGGAGGAATTTATTATTCTCTATTATTCATTCGAACAGAACCACAAATAAATTCTTGGAAAAAATAGAGACGAGCCTTGCCGCTGAATTTTTTTTTGAAATAAAATCAGCTAAGTTATATGATCTTTTGCATAAAAGGAAAATGCGTTGTTCGGAATCTGTTCACGAGTATTTTTTTTAAAAATGAAAGAGTTGTGCAATTGCGATAAAATTGAAGAATCCGCTTTAATGCATTATGTTATTAATGGAATAAAAAATAGAAGAAAAACAAAATTATTTTGTATGGATGTAAGAATTTAAGGGAATTTTTAAAGAAAAACTCAAAGTTTATATGAAGCAATAAAAAGTGATTCTGTTAAAAGTAAAAATGCTTTCAATAAAAACGAAAACAAAATATCATTTTCTTGATAAATATAACAATTTTAATAAAACGAAATCAAAATTTGAATATAGTAATAGAGTTTATTCTAAAAAAGAAAGTGTAAATAAAATAATTTTTAATGATGGTTTTGTAAAGATGAAATACAGGGATTTTTGATGATCGTAAAAATAAAATTTGTTTTAATTGTGGTGACAAAAATCATATTTCTAAATTTTGTGAACATAAAGAGAAGTTATTAAATGTTTACGATGTAATAATTTTGGACACAAGGCTTCATTGTGCCCAGAAATTGATTCTAAACCTAAAGAAGCCGCAATGAATGTTAATGTAAAAACAATATTGAATGATGTAATGATTAATAATTTGAATGTTAATGCACTAATAGATATTGGAAGCCAAGTAACTTTGATTTGTAAATCTGTCTTTGATAAATTAAATGTTGTAGAGTTGTTTCCGTTAAACTCTTCTTTAAGTTGTTTTGATAAATGTAAAGTAAAGCCGTTAGGCTATTTTAAGAGAAGTATTAAAATAGATGATTTTAAGTGTGAAGAAGATATTTATGCGGAATGATGTTATATCTTATGATGCCATCATAGGAATTAATGTATTAATGCAAGGTGAAGTCATAATTAATGAAAACGGAATTAAGATTAAAAATAAATATCAGTGTGGAAACGAAATTAAAAATTTATTAATTCCAACTGTTGATTTATATTTTAATGCAGTTGAATTGAACATTGAACCTAATATTCCAAAAAAAATTAAATATAAGATGCAATAATTAGTTTCGAGTTATGTACCACGTAAAACAAAATCAACTAAAGTTCAATTAGATATTTTGTTAAAACGTAATGAGCCTATATCTTATCAACCCCGTAGATTACCATTTTCAGAGAAAAAGATTGTTGAAACTCAAATAGATGAATGGTTAGAACAAGGTATAATAGAACTCAGTTCTTCAGAATTTTGTAGCCTCGTAGTAATCGTAAAGAAAAATGACGGAACATCTTGTTTGTGCATAGATTATCGGAGATTAAATATAGTAATTGTAAAAGGTAGATTTCCCCTCCCATTGATTGAAGCTATATTAGATAGATTACAGGAATCGTGTGTGTTTAGTACAATTGATCTAAAAATCGGGTTTTTCCATGTATATGTAAACAAGGATAGTAGAAGACACACTTCATTTGTAACTCATAAAGGTCTCTACCAATTTCTTAAGGTTCCTTTTGGACTGTAATTCTCCAGCAATGTTTCAAAGATTTATTAACACTATTTTCCGACCATTGATTAACGATGCTGATGTTTTACCTTATATGGACGATATAATTATTTTGTCTTACTCAACTGAAGAAAGAGTTGAACGGATTGAAAAGGTCTTAAAATTGAGAAGAAGCATATTGAATTTTTAGGCCACGTCATCGAAGAAGGGAAAATGTTTCCATCTACTTTGAAAACCAAAGCTCTGCTTCATTTCCCTGAGCCACGTAATTTAATACAGGTCCATAATTTTTTCGGATGTGTTGTTTTACCTTATATGGATGATATAATTATTTTGTCTTCCTAAACTGAAGAAAGAGTTGAACGGATTGAAAAGGTCTTAAAATTGCGAAGAAGTGCATTGAATTTTTAGGCCATGTCATCGAAGAAGGGAAAATGTTTCCATCTACTTTGAAAACCAAAGATCTGCTTCATTTCTCTGAGCCACTTAATTTGAAACAGGTCCATAGTTTTTTAGGATTGACTGGATATTTCATGAAATCTATCCCAAAATATTCCATTATTGCTAAACCATTGAGTGATTTTCAGAAAAAAGATCGGAAGTTTAAATTTGGTGAAGTAAAAAGAAACTTTTTTAATAATTTAAAGTTAATTTTAGCTGAAAAACCTGTGTTAAGTATATACAACCCAAATTACGAAACCGAACTGCATTGAGACGCCAGCTTAGCAGGGTATGAAGCTATTTTATTACAGAAATCCCCAAATGATAAAAACTTCCATCCTACTTATTTCATGAGTAAAAAGACAACAGATGCCAAAAAGGAGTACTCCTTCAGTTATGAACTTGAAGCTCTTGCAATTATTGAAGCGCAAAAAAGATTCCACGTTTATCTATTGGGAATTCTATTTAAAATTGTCACTGTCTGTTCCGCATTCGAAAAGACTATACAAAAAGAGATTTGTCAACTCGTGTTGCTCGTTGGGCTTTATTGCTCCAAAAATTTAATTATAGTATTGAGCATCGTTCCGGTACAAGAATGGTTCATGTCGACGCACTAAGCAGATCTCCTGTAAACGTATTTTCCATCTCAAGCGATAATATCATACCGAAATTAAAATCGGCCCAAGATAATGAAATAAAAACGGTAAAAGAATTACTAAAATCTCTTGTTATGAGGATTATTTTGATAGAAATGGAGTTCTTTATGAATTTGTTGATGGTAAGGAATTAGTGGTTGTGCCAAGAAGTATGCAGACGGAAATTATTTGAAGTGCGCATAAAAAGGGACATACTGGAATCAATATACATAGAAAAGCATTGAGGATCATTATTTCATTCCCAAACTTAGATTGAAAGTGGAAAATATCATATCTAACTGTGTTCACTGTATTCTTCTAAATCACAAAAGAGGAAAGAAAGAAGGCTTATTACACTCATTGCATAAAAATGACGTACCACATTTAGGACCTTTAGAAAGCACACATAAAAATTATAAGTATGTTTTAACAATTATTGACGCATTTACTAAGTTCATTTGAATTTTTCCTACGAAGAACACACTTTTCCCTACATCTGCTGAAGTCATTTCGAAATTAGAAACTCTAAAATCAGTCTTTAGAAGTCCCTTCCAAATAATTTCTGATAAAGGTACAGCATTCAGCTCTGGTGAATTTGAAGATTACTGTTCGAAAGAGATTATTAAACATCATTTAATAACCACTGGTCTGCCAAGAGCTAACGGACAAGTTGAAAAGATCAACCAAACTATCATATCAGTTCTTTCAAAGTTATCTTTAGAGAATCCAGCTCAGTGGTATAAATTTACGAACGAACTGCAGCAGACGATTAATTCAACATATCAACGAAGCATAGATATCATACCTTTTGACTTGGTTTTTGGTACGAAGATGAACGTTGGAGGTATTAATAAGCTCCAAGAAATGATTGAAAAGGAATTCCAAGCTAATTTTGAAGCTCAAAGAGAGGAACTCAGAAAGCATGCTAAACAAAAAAATTTCAAGATCCAAGAAGAAAACAGGAAAACGTATAATTTGAGAAGAAAACTACCACAATCTTATGGAGTTAACGATTTGGGCGCTATTAAGAGAACTCAGTTTAGACACCACATAAAACTGAAACCAAAATATTTAGGACCGTACAAAGTTACTAAAGTTAAAGGAGGCAACACCTATGATGTAATCAAAGAAAGAGGTCATGAAGGACCTAACTGTACTACGACTTGTGCTGAATTTCTGAAACCCTGGTTTAGCATGCCAAAAGCCGAGGACGTTTTTCAAGTTAGAGTTTAATTAAAGTCGATAGTCTGAAGTCGAATTGACTAAAATGAAGCTAAAAGAAAAACAGACTCATTTCTTTATTTCATATCAAATACGATAAGAAGCTGAAAAAATTTGTTTCTTTCCAGAGAATTTTCCTGTTTTGCTTGCTTCTTTCCCTGTTTTGCTGTTTTCCTTTTTTATATATTTGCAGTGTCGTCTGGAGGGCCAGCCGATTTCTGGATGGCCAAACTGTGGTGGACAAACCATTTAATAGCCGATATCACTATTTTAAGGGCCCACTTAGGAAGGGGGTTCGTGTAGCGCAACAACTTCTCCAAGGAGCGGGAGGAACCCAAAAGACGAAGGCGAAAAAACAATTTGTTTTGATAGCTGCAAGACGACTGCTCCTTTTCCCCCAAAACTTTGAAAGTCCTTTCATGTTATTATCACATTAAGACGATAAATATTTCAAAATTTTGTATATTTGTATTTGTAAATGTATGTTAATTAAATATTAGGCTCTATAAGAGTTGTTAATTAATTAGATTACGCCTTGTCCCCCCTATATATATATATATATATATATATATATATATATATATATATATATATATATATATATATATATATATATATATATATATATATATATATATATATATATATATATATATACACAAAAGGCCACTTAGATGGCAACACCAAGAAAGACAAGAGATATCACAATAAAATTTATTTTGTAGTTAACATATTGACCAAGTATCAAATGATTAAATTTATAGACTTCTGTTAAGTGTGGTTTCTGCCAAAAACAGTAGCCAGTGTAGACACCATTGCTGGAAATCACCGCTGCCACATACCTCGGCAATGAATCAAAGAGACTTTGGATGTGTTCCTGGGGTACAGCAGACCAAGCATCTTCCTCACATTGGCAAAGTTTATCTGATGTGGCAGCCGAGGCTGTAATCTGGGTCTAGCGTTAGGCCACTATCCTTCTTCTATCGAATTCGGATACTTGATAAAAATAATAGCTGTTTTCTACGAGACATAAATCCTAATTTTTGAAAAAAAAACAAGAAAAACACTATTGCCGAACTTGAAATCGTCGAAATCTCCAAGCCTGAAATAGTTCTTTGAAGTGGCTCCATATGGCCGCGCAATGTACCTCTCCGCTGAAATTCTTATCAATTGTATATCTCATCTCAGCTAATTCATGTTGTAAATTCATGTTATTTGCTTGCTTCCTTCTTGTGGGTTGCATTTACGGTAGCCAGCAGTGCATATGTTCGAATCCCGGTTTGGCATGGATGTTTCTTTCTTTCTCTGTTCTCTCTCTGTTCTTTCTTCTGCGTTGTTGTGTGAATGTGGCCCACGCCATAAACGGGTTTGTGGTGATAATGCGTGGGCAACGCTACTCGCCTCCGTGACTTGGTTCACAGGTGCGAGCTGGGTAACGATAAATAAATAGCAGTTTCTGTCCTTGTTGTGGCATAGGGTTCGTCACCCAAGTGTGCCCGTCATTGGATAAAAATATATATAGATAAATGCATACCTGAAATTTTTTTAGTTAGAAAAAAGTTTTTTACATTTGTATAATGTGACTTGTTTTAATTAAAATAATATTTAAATCACTAATTGTGAATAAGTAATTTGTAATGAATTTTCAAATTCTATTTGTACTTTATTACTAAAACATAATTATAGAGTACAAATGGAACAATTTTAAACAAATTTTGCAAAAGAAATTTTTTTAAATAAAGAACTATAAGTGATAGCAGCAGACAATTTCAAAATCATGTGCATTATTCATTTTTGAGTAATTTTAACCATTTTAATTCTTCATTCATATTTTTTAAAAAATTTAAATTTTTATTTAGAGCAGTTATGAAAACTTTTAATAGTTAAAAAAATTAGCAAAAATTTTTTTAAATAATGCTTATTAATTTTTAGCGTAATATTTCATAACGTTTTATTTACAACATTTAAAAAAATTCCATCTTTCATTTTTTTATTTATTATTTAAAATTTTGCTGATAAGCTAACTTTTATCATTTTGTGTATCATTACTTTAGCTATTTCTATCAGCATAATAAAGATAGTAAATTGATTTCTTATTTTAATATAGGAAATTCATATTAGTTTACAAAATATGGGAGTGTTTATTTTTTTAACGTTCAATATTTCTATATTTTAATCTTTTAAAAATATCTGGCACAAATAACATTTCAAATACTTATACTCAAAACTAATTATTTGGAAAAATACAAAAGAAGCTCATGAAATTTTAAAATTTCATATAAATGAATTCAAATTAATTAAAATTCATATAGCTGACACTTAGATCAAATTAAATAGTTATTTAATAAAATAAAAGAAAAATATTTAGAAAATATAGTTTTTAATTACAAAAAATTTTGTTGAACGTTATTTTAATTCAAATTAATAATTATTAAAATTAATAATATAAATATGTTTATAATTTTTAAAATTAATTATTTCAAATTAATAATTCTTATCAAGGGATAAATTTATCCTTTACATTTTTTTCCAAAAAATATTACTATATTTAACTCTATATTTAAATTCATGATAATAAAATGTCTTTACCAAAATAAGTAGAATTTTTTCTTTGGAAAAAAAGATTCTTATTATTCTTTTATTTTTATTATTTTTTCTATTTTCTTATTATTTTTTGAAATTTTTATTCAATGATATTTACTATTGCAATTTTGGTCGATATATTAAAACGATTTAATTCAGTATTCTCTTTTTGTCTAATTGCATTTCTCCAAAATTCGTTACATTTACTGCAATAAGACCTATAAATGAGACTTTAATGGGGAAATTTGAATTTATATGGAGAGATGTGTAAAAATAAATAATTATAGTTTAATTAGCAAAAATCTTTTCTCGCATTCAATGCTATTTTATTAAGTACTAAATTTACTGTCAAAAATTATAAATTATGTTCTGTCGGTTTGTAATCTGAATAATATTAGAATAAGAAATTTTTTTTATATATTATAAATATTTTCTTTAAGAACTCTACTATTTCATTTTATACAACAATCTATTGAGAGTTTAATGAATTTATGTTTAGTGAATTATATTCATTAAATATTTCTATCAGTTTAAGTATACAAATCTGCTTTAATATTGTTCTTATTTCTGGTATTTTGAAAATCATGAATCTTGCCAGCATAAAGGCAAATTTTAAATACTTTGGCATTTTAATCTCTTATAAATTAAATTAATAAATTCTTATTATCTAATACTAAAAAGTTATTATATTTATTATTTCCCTAAAACATTGCCATTTTAAAGCAAGAATGTATTGCTTGTGCAATGAAACTTTGCTTAAAGTTCTGTCTAATATTATTTATTGCAAACTATTTCCCCTGAAATATCATTATTATATTTAATATTTTAAGTAATTTCATGGTTTTATTTGTATGAAATATTAAATTTCAGGTTAGAATACAACATTATAATTTTCAGCTGCTTAAATCCTTTAAAATATGAATGATTTAAAATCGTTTTTTTAATGTTTTATTCATTTAAAAATATTTATTAAATGAGTACTATTCTAAATTCAGAAATTGAACTAATCTAATCTAAATCTCAAAATATTTAGCACCACCGTATTATTCATATGAAGGATATTAATTCGTTTTAGAAAAGTAATTAATGCTCAATTTATCTTAAAAGTATGTGTCCAATAAATTACGACATGTTATAAACTAAGCCCAAGCCCAGACACACACACACACGTTTACTTCATTAAAATACTGATTAGCATCATTTAATAACATTTCTTATGGGAATAATTATTAACTTAAGCAAAATATAGAATTATTTCAATGTTCTTGTAAATAAATTGTAATTATCTTTTATGTTACAAAGTAAATGTTTTGAACATATTTGCAATAATTAGATGAAATTCTTGGCATTGCATTTTTAATTAAAGCACCAATCTAAATGTCTTAGAGGTCTTTCATTTGAATAAGTAAATATGGTACGTGATACAATTAAGTTTAGGAAAATGATTTTAAGTCTTAACATAATGATCATTAAGCATTTTTCTTGTGCATCGTCATAGAATACAATTGCAATTGCTAAAGGCATACTTACATTTAATGACAACTTCGCATATCTGTAATATTTTTGTTAGAAAAATGCAGCAGTTATAAAATGTTCTTAAAATTCTTTAAGAAATATATAAAAATTGATTAAATATTTAAAAAAATCAATACTTATTTTATAAATAATAAAAACAATAAGTATCATTTTTCTAATAATATTGTAGCTAATATTCTTCTTTTTAATTTATAAATTCATATTAATATCAGAATACATTGTATTTAATTTCTGAGTAATATAAAATATTAGTGTTTAAATTTTTGGAACATAAATTTACTTTTTATTAAAAATATATGAATATTAATTTTATATAAATACGGTGAATTTAACAATGAATAAAGTAAAATAAAATATATATACCCGTTTATGTTACAATTACTAAAGATAAAAAAATTATTTTTATCAACAAAGAGATAAAAACCAAATTTTCAGCAAAAATTATAGAAAAAGGAAACTTGAGATTTTTCCAAAAGGTGAGTTAAATGTTAGAAAATTAAGAAAAAAAATTATAAAATGCGAATGTTACTAAAATTTATGCGCTAATGTGTAAGTCACTAACAATTATGGATAGTAAATTTTAAATTATAATACTATTTAAATATTTTCTTAAATTATATTTGCATGCATAAGTGACAGTTTAAAAAAACAATTATAAATATTGGATCTCGTATTTCTCTTATAATTATGTAAAAATGTGTCAAATTAGCCGAGTTTAAATAAGAATATGAGAATTATTAAGAAAAGTTAAAACTAAGTTATTTATCATAATTGTATTGTCTCTGTATTCTATTTTGTGCAATTTAAATGATAAATGTTGATTGAAGTTTGGAGTTTGGTTTGGAGTCATTTGTCGTATATATTATCGTAATATCTGAATATCAAAAATTTTAAAATTTATACAATTATAATAATAAAATGAACATTTTAAGCATAAAAATTGCAATCAAAGTGAAATGCATATTTTTGCAATATGACATTGCCGTATTTCGGATAAACAACTCGCCGGACGCAATGGCGCCGTGGATAAAGTCAACGTCTTCTTCTTAGAGTTGGGTTTGTATGTCATTGGGCACATCTGCTTTTATCAGCATTTTGTACTATTAACTCCAAACCCAACGTTTCCTAGTTCCAGTTGCTCAGGTCACCCACTTTATTAATAAAGTCCGATATAACCCTTTAATAAAGTCTAGGTGTAACTCTCCAGTATGGATGATGCCTAAAGAAGTTAATCTAGAGATGGCAAGGGCCTCGCATTCGTAAATGATTGGCTTGGCCGTTTCCTCTTGCGTATGACATTTCCTGCAGATAGGGTCTTGCTGAAACAGTCCCATTTTATGGAGGTGTTTTCTGAAATAGTAGTGCCCAGTTATGAAGTCTACGATTAAACGTATCTTCTGAATAGAGCATCTTAGAATTTCAGAGTCAATCCTCGCTGATGATCCACAGATCATACTTTTAGCGTGGGTTTGACCAGGAGTGTTGAGCCAAGTTTCATACATCTTCTGTTTTTCCCATTTAAGAACATTGGTTTTTGTGGTCTTCAAATTGATCCCACAAAAAGGCTCTGCACCGATGGGAACAAAGAATGATCCTTGTTTAAGTCAACGGCTACTAACGGAAAAGCATCGGTTCAAACCTGCACGAGCCTAACATCGTTGTTTCGTCTCTTTTATGTCCACTTTCTTAAATATTTGAGAAATCTGTAAAATATGCAAATTCTACATTATTTGAATACTTCTAGAAAGTTCTCTAACCATTTAACAGCTTGCTTTGGAATTGGGAGAGGCATTCTTGAATGTAAGCCTTAGAACTAGTTAGTCCTGACTAATAAACGTTATTGCTTATTATCGAAGCCTTTTTACTGTGTTCTAACAGTATTTTGAATAAACGTGATAATATTAGTCCTTTAGCAGAAAATATCTAAGACAAACTATTGTTATATAAACTCAAATTACAGAAGGTACAAAAATTTATTTTTCACATCTTATTTGCTTCAACAATAATAAATTATGATGTGTTATTTTCCTAAGTTAAATGCTTTATTCTCGTAGCATTCTTTATATTCACATTAGTGAACTTTTAATAAAGTCTTGTGTGAGTTCCTCACAATAATCAAATTCTTATGAAGCACTCATACTTTTTCACATTCGTATACATTGCTTAAAACACCAACTGATTTACAACTGACATTTTATTAAACATTAAGGAAGTAAGATTACTTATTCCTAATTGCCATGCTATAAATTTAAAGAAATGATTTAAATCGTAATGTGTGTAATTCTTGTATTTAAGAACGCAATTGCAGAGCAGTCGCCCTGGTCAGACAAGGAGAATCCCTTCAAGAGAGGCGATTTTCCGCATGATTTTCCGTATGCGGAAAATCACCCTGGTGCTGCTCTGATTGATGGTGGTGGGTGGTGGGACTAATCCCCATCTGGTCTAGTTCCACTAGACCAGATCCATGAGATCATAGATAGTCAAAAAGTCCAAAAGCAGATGTGCATTTTTCACAGCCTCTTCACGAGAAAACCCCAAGCACTTCAAGATGTGTTGCGGGCAAAGATGTGTCGCACTTGGGGCATGATGGGTATTTTCTTTCACCGTCTTCAAAGATCATGCACTTCATACCATGTGGCCAGTAGAAAGTCGAGACAGTGTCGTCTGATGTACTCTGGAGCTCTTATATTCTGATTGAGGTTGGCAACAGGAGCTATCAGACAAGCTCATGAGAAAATTTGAAGTGGGCACACTCGAGTACAACATCATGTGAAGGGCCACAAAGTAGGTTCCCTGTGTTCAAAATGCAATGCGACTCAATCTGCACCTGCCCACGTTTTGGTCTGCATTTGCTTAAATAAATGCCAGCTATCATCGAGCCCTGAGGCAGTGGTCCAGAGTTTGAAGGCATTCGGACTCCTGAACCTGGTTTGATGTTTGCCGTCAACCAGGAGGAATAAGCCACAACAACAAGAATGCAATTATATACTCAACGTTTCCATGTACGGATAAGTCTACAAATTTAGGATATTTTTTTTAAAAAAAATCTTATAATATGTTAGCATTTTAGTAAGTGATGTTTAAAGAGATTTGCTTATTTCAGATGTTGATAACAAATTCCACATCTGAAGAGTAATTATATATTACATATGGATATTAAGAACAGAGACAAAATGCAAGATAGCACATTTTATGAATCTGAAATCAAGATCTAACCCACACTGAGAGTAATTTTACCAGCATTACTCATATGAGTTTATGAGTAATTATAGATAATGGCTGTTAAAGACTCGATAATCTGTTTGGTTAAGGCATCATTCTCATTTTCTGAAGGCAGTGAGTTCGAACCCCAACTTAACCGAAGATTTATACAGTTTACTATTGGAGTCGGGGGCAAGTTAAATAAATCATATAGTCGCAACGTTATTCCAAATGAAGTTACAGCTCTTGAGATGTTTGGTGGAGCCAGCGCGGATCCTCGTTGGTCCTTGCTTCTTAATTACGAAGATCTACTCATGTTTGTTACCTCAAAGATGTTACCTCAAAGGGTGTTCCACTGCATAAAAGTGCCATCTCTATCGTCTTGTAATGCCACAAAAAGAAAAAAAAAATTCTAACGGCAAGATGTTGGAAAAAAGTGTACCATTAAATATCAAATCAAACTACTCTGCATCTAAAAAAGAAAACTTTGACTTATTTTAACAAGCTTTCTATTTAAGACTTGTTTGATTTATTTTTCTCAGTAATCGAAAGATTTTATTTACTAAGAATGGTTTTGATCGTTATAGATAATATTAAAATGAGATTCTTTAAATACGGTTATTAACATACCTCACACAAATATTCTTATTAAAATGAAATTTACTTATAATTTAGAATTTCTAAAAGGATTTAAAGGTAAGAATTTTATTGAAAGAGTCATAAGATAAACAAAGAATTTCAAATGAATATACGATTGTATATTGAGTAACGAGACAATAAAAAGTAAAACACAAAATTATTATTTTTATTTAAAAATAATTATCTAAATCAACATAAACTTACTGTTAAAAATTTCATCTAAAATTATATATGTCGTGTATATTCGTTTCATTATTATTTTTCTCAAAAGTAAAAATTCCATAATTATTTCTAGCAAAAGTTAAGATATAATTATGATTTCGAAGAGATTTCTCGCCAAATCTAGCGTCCTTTGTTTTGATCATAGTATTGCCGATTTCAGTTTTTGTTGCTTTTCGGAATTCTTTTTTGTTTGCAGATTTGATTTTCCTCGTGTTTTACATTATTTTTTCTCCATATATTTGTTTTTTTTCAGTGGCAACATCATTTGAAGTTTTTGTTTTACTTTCAATTCGTAGTTTTTATTCTACGTTTCAATTCGAAGTTTTTATAAATACTTCTTAATTAAATTGTATTTTTTAAAACTCAATTAATTATGATGTATATTCTTTCTTAAATCAATGGAAAAAGTATTAAATCCTAGAAACAGTTACAGATCAATTTTTTTTTTCAATTTTGCATCGTGATAAGAAACGTCCTCATAATAAAGTAAAATTACTATTTAGCTTCTTCTTCTTCTTAAGGTTGGGTTTGTATGTCATTAGCACCTCTGCTTTAATCAGCATTTTGTACTGTTAACTCCAAACCCAATGTTTCCTAGTTTCAGTTGCTCGGATCACCCACTTTATTAATAAAGTCCGATAACCCTTTAATGGAGTCTAGGTGTAACTCTCTAGTATGGATGATGCCTAAAGAAGTTAATCTAGGAAGGGCAAGAGCCTCACATTCGTAAATGATATGCTCTGCCGTTTCCTCTTGCATATGACATTTCCAGCAGATAGGGTCTTGCTGAAACAGTCCCATCTGGTCAGAAAGTCAATCATGCTAGGGATAGTTTCCTGACTTTCACCAGAAGAAGATGGTTTGGAAGTCATTTCAACCTCAAGTGAAGGATTCATTGCTGCCCATTTACAAGTTTACCTCTGAGTTCCCTTGTCTTTTTCAGCAAGGTCTACTTCAGAGGCTTCACCTGCAACTGCAGAAAGGTTTGTTATTTCTGGTGTCTTTTCAGCCACAAGATAACAATTAATAAGCTCAGGTAATATAAGTCCACCCAGCATTACCTGAGTTACTGGGCAAGGCAAATTACTCTAGAAGTTCGCCAAGCAACTAGAGGCTCCATTAAGACACCATTACCGCGGTGCCAAATAACCCTAGGCACGGGTCGCATAACACCAGGGCTTACGGGAGCTGGTTCACGGCCTCTGATTCTATATTCAAGGCTATCCTGTCATTCCTACAGGACATTCGGCTATCCACCACCTGCCGACGCCCCTGGTGGCTGCTCAAGCCCCAGGAAGGTACGCGTATCCCCTGGTTCCAGGTTGAAATGGGAATGCGCATTAGATTTGCATAAATACGGTGCACGCACACACACACACACACACACACACACACACACACACACACACACATATATATATATATATATATATATATATAAATACATACATATATGTACATAAATATAAATATATATATTTATATATATAATTAAAACTATTTTTGATGTATTTGAAAATAATGAAATATACTACTGTATATATTAATAAACTGTTCTCTATTCAAGAATATATCAGCTTTAGAAGATTTCAACATCAGAAATTGAAAAATTATTTTTCGTGTATTGTTTAAGAATATAATTTAATTCCGACAAGAGAGTATTTATTTCTTATTATTACAAGATAAAATCAATCCTTCTATTTGCACAAGTCATAAATTCATTTTAGGGAGTAAATTCAATATATTTCATTTTCGCATCAAGAAAAATTTGTCAAAAGCATTAAGCAGGAAAAAGAAATGTTTGTTTTCGTAATTTTAATAGACACGTCTCTCTTTATTGGGCAGAATCAGTTTCTGTTATTTGATTACTACACTTTGTGCGCGCTAGATACATATGTTTCAATTTATAATTCTACAGGGATATTAACCCAAAATTTTTATGATTTTTAATATTGTTATATCTTTTAGTTTTTCAAAGAAGAGAAATTAATAGGATTTTATTGAAAAGTCAGTTCTAACAAATGAAGAAAGTTTGTTTTGTTTCAAAATATTGTAAATTTTATAAATAAAATTTGTTTGTTTCAAATTATTGCATATTGTAATATTGTAAAATATATAAAATTTAATTACTAAAATTTATCTCTTATACGCAAAATTTAGAAAAAATAATCACATTAAAACGTTCTTTTATTAAAAATATAAGCAGTTTCTTCAAACATCTGTTTAATTAGCCTAAACTTTCATGTATCACACATATTTTATCAAAATATAGCATTAATAACCGAATGTAATCCTTTTCTTAAAATAAAATTACTTATTTATGTACCACGACAGATAATATATATTTTAAAATTTTGTAAGAAGTATTTCCATTCAGCATGAATGTGGAAGTTTTGATTTGCAGTTATTATTATTTAAAGTATTAAACCCCATTATTCAAAAATTATGTTTTAAACAATTTATTTGCTCTATTATTAAAAAGTGTTTTTATCATAAAAAAAGAACGTAGAATAAAAAATATATTTCTTTTGAAATATAAAAATATGTGTTTTATAAAATAATTTCAGAGATAATTAAAATGTATAAAGACTTAAATCATATATATATATATATATATATATATATATATATATATATATATATATATATATATATATATATATATATATATATATATATATATATATATATATATATATATATATATACAAGCTGTTATATTCTCAATTAAATTTATTTCTGAACACTACTTACGCCTTAATTATAATCTATGATGCAACCTAATTTATTATATATATATATATATATATATATATATATATATATATATATATATATAATATATATATATATATAATTAGTTAAAATATTCCTTCATTATTCATTTAAAGCCCCGTAATATATTAAACATATGGAGAACAATACATAAGTAAGTTAGCTGCCACTTTTCGTTTAACTATATTCTGAATCTTTTAACTAGGTGCAAACCTTATGCTAGTATTAATTGTTACATATTATTCATTTTATTTTCGGAGAATAATATTGATAAATCGAGAATATTAATTAGTAAATGTCTATTACTTTCTGAAATATTTAACATGGAATGAATGAGAATTTAACTATATGGAAAGCTTTTAACCATCACAGACTTCCTATTCCTTTTAGTCAATTTCTCTGCTTACTGGCCTTCGAAAGCTGACCAACTGAATGATAAGGAATAGTTAATTAATGAATGAATGAGCATTTTCAGACTTTGATTAATAAACAATCATTTATTTAGTAAAATGTCCATATGAAAACTTGCTATTTATTCATATTAATATTTTCTAATTCATTTGAATTATCTAGCCATGCTGCATATTTCATTTCAGTATTCTTTTTCATGCGAAATACTTGTGTTAATATTTAAAAATATAGTATTTACTGAGTTATATTTTTACATAAACATTGTTTCGATTTTTGTATGCACATTTAATTAATTTATATCAAGAAACTTTACATTTCATCTAACATTATTATCTTCAAACACATAAATGAAATTATGTATTAGAGACATATTGTGCTACATAAAGATAGTCATCGTTTGCTCTTACAATACTGCATAAAGAATATTTGATATCGTCTGCTATCGTTTCCTGTGGCTTTGTTAGTAGAGCATCTTATTTCGGATCTATTTAACTGTGGTTCAATTCACACTAGTGTATTTGTCCAAAGAGACAGGATTTGTGTTTTAAAACTTGTTAATTATTATTTGTCTAAAATATATAGATGATTCAAGAACTTTCTTTAACGTTCTCGTTAGATGTTTCTCGAATATTCTGCATCTGTGAAAAAGATGTGTTCCTTTAGTTTGGGCCAGTTCTGTTTTTGAATATATATCTCAAGTTCTAATAAATACAATTGTTATTCCTCTTAACTGTGTCGTTTTTTCTATCTTCGCGACAATATAAAATATAGACTTAGCAAAATAATTTCTTCATGAAGATTATAAGCACCAATTAGTGCGTCAAGAGACTAATGCTATATTTAATATATATGATTAATTATATTTATTAAAATTAATTAAATTGTATCTCAGAAAAATTTTTGTTTCATTTAAGAATTATTCATTTTATTGATATCAATCTGCAATGGAATGAATTTTACAAATATGTTTTTTCTTATAAACTTATTATTCGTAATTATAACAGTAGTGTCTCATAATATAAAAATAAAATACTATAAGAATAAATAGGAAAATAAAATAATGAAAATACTGATGAGAACTATTGCTACTTAGGTTTTCTCACTCTAAATTACCACTAAATAAATATTAGAATCAAGAATAAGTGAGAGACATAGTTTATAAATTTTATGTTGCCAACAAAGTAAAATCAAATAATATTTTACGCAAAAATAATAATTTCAAACACATTTTTTCAGATAAATGATAAAAATTGCAAATGGTTAATTAGAAAATGAGAAAATAAATTATAAGTAATATACAGGGTGATTATAAAAAAACTTTGCCAACATCTGCACTTCTAGCGTCCATTCTATTTAACCGATCAAGATGATACTTCAAATATAGTTCTTTTGAGATATGCGCTCGAGATTCTGTGAATGGCAACACAATGGCCCTCGAGGTTACAGTTATAGTGACAGAAACTCGAAATTTTCGAATGGCAACGCCTACTTTTTACCATCGCAAAATGTTCAGCACATGCGAAAACCCTAAATAGCGTTGAAACGGTACCGATATGTCCGAAAACCGACGTGTTATACACATACAAACAGTTCTTCAAGGCGCACGGAGGAATAATGCATGCGACAGAGACAAGACACTGCTCAATGATGAGAACACATAGAGAAAAAAAATCTTTATTAATTTCAAACATTTTCCACATGAGTGCCATCACAGGCAATTACGCATTTCATGCGGGAGACGGTGGACAATGTCGCTGCACGCAACATGGCACGAGGGATGTTTCCAATCTCACGCCGTATAGAATCCTTTAAATCCGACAATGTTTGAGGATTGCACAGATAAACTCTGGATTTGAGATAGCCCCAAAACCAGAAATCCATAGGCGTCAGATCTGGGGATCGCGCAGGCCACGGAAAAGGATAATAACGTGAGATGATGCGATCACCAAAATTCTGATCCAGGAGCCTTTTAACTGACCTCGCTATATGTGGAGGTGCGCCATCTTGCATCCAAACAATGTCATTGAGTGCATTCAGCCGACGCAACTCCGGTAAGACATAATTTTTCAGCATGGCTGCATACTGAGGGCCCGTTACATAACATGTTGCAGGGCCAGTCGGGGTGGTTTCCTCAAAGAAGAACGGGCCCAGAACAAATGTAGCTGTAATGCCGCACCACGCAGTCACTTTGGCGTCAAATAATGGTACTGCGCCACAGCATGAGGATTCATCTCTCCCCAGTGCACACAATTCTTTGTGTTAATGCTGCCATTTAAGGTGAAATGCGCCTTAGTATGCGAAGTGGCCAGTCGTTATCCCCATCATATCGTAACAAAAATGCATTTGCGAAGTCCAGACGTTGTTGTGGGTCACCCGGCTCCAACATCTGGACGCGCTGGAACCGATAGGGAAACATGTGAAGTACCGAGCGCAAGAGCTTGCGGACCGTTGAGTTCGGAATATCCAACACGCGCGCTATGCCTCCTGCGGTTTCTGTGTGTCCTGCAGTCACTGTATGGTGCACTTCCATGACAACGTCTTCAGAAACAGTTGGCCGTCCGTAGCGCTGTTTGTCACAGGTGCAGCCTGTATCTTCGAATTTCCGCACTAAATCACGCAGAGCTTGCAGAGTACATGGGCCGCGTCGTTGTCAATGATTGCGGCGATACACATGCAAGGCTTCCGCAGCGTTCATCCCATTTTGGTAATAGAGTTTGATCAATTCACCGCGAACTTTCCTAGGAAGACTCATATCGTCGGCATGTGCGAGTTCCCGAATGACGACTTCGCATACCCGCTTGGTATTTTTTAGGTTTCCTATGCTGAATATCTGGCGACCGGCGTTCTGTGATTGGTTTCTTGACTCTGTCACATGCAAATTTATTGCGTGCGCCCAGATCATGTTTTATTGGCCGGTTTTCAGAACTCTTTTTTGTGTTTGCAGAACACGTCCGTTTTTAGACATATCGGTACCGTATCAACGCTATTTAGGGTTTTCGCATGTGCTGAACATTTTGCGATGGTAAAAAGTAGACGTTGCCATTCGAAAATTTCGAGTTTCTGTCACTATAACTGTAACCGCGCGGGCCACTGTGTTGCCATTCACAGAATCTCGAGCGCATATCTCAAAAGAACTATATTTGAAATATCATCTTGATCGGTTAAATAGAATGGACGCTAGAAGTGCAGATGTTGGCAAAGTTTTTTTATAATCACCCTGTATAATATATCAATAACGTAAATGCCCAAATGTTTTATTGAGATGAAAAATTTCCTATTTTATTGTCAGAATATGTTATTCATGACTATTCAAAAGCATTTTATTGTTCTAAAAATACTTTAATGTGCCTCCCAAACAACTTATAAAAAATGTTAGACTGAACACAACAAATTTACATTTTGAAAATATCTGTATTATCATGCAGACATCCCTGTAAATGAATAAGAAGCATTTTAGAATTTAATCTAAATACCTTCGCTTGATGGAGCCTTTACAATTTTTATGTCGTCGGCCTCTCGTTGATAGATTGTTATTGTAATTAAGGTGTAAACGACGAAGAAAAGAAAATATTAAAAAGGATAAATATCTTTTTATTTGAAAAACTTGCGAACAAGTAACTTGTTTTCAAATGATGCAAATCTCAGAAGCTTCGCAGAAACAGTAATATCAGTGTTTTTTTTAAATGTTGGTGTCAGATGTTATATGCATATCTTGAACCGTAGCAACAGTCAAACTCAGTTTTACAAAAATTATATAGGATTCTGCTGTACTTAAAATAACAAATATATTCAATCATAGTTTTTTCCTACAGGCTTCAGTTGAAACAGTCTATGGGACTTTATATTCGAAATTTGTATAAAAACTAAGAGTGTGAAGTCAGATGATTGTGTGTAAAGACATTTTAAATATTTATTAGAATGGGAGACATATCATTACATTAATTAGATCTTGCATATTCTAGTCTATTTTTTTTCTTGTTTCTTTAGCTCAAATACATCATTTTAATTTATATTTTTATATTGTGTTTTGGTCACTCACTTTGTCTAGTGGTCAGCATGTCTGGCCCAGGTTAAAAAAGTCTTGGGTTCGAACCCAGTTTGGGCTTGAGTGAACTTTCTCCCTAAATCCTGCCTTTGTCCCATTTTTAAATTAATGGATTGCTTATTACCTGCGTTATTAACAGGTATGGGCCGTGGTAGCCTAGTGGTTAAGGTATCGGCCTTCCATTTAGAAGGGCATTGGGTTCGATTCCCAATGCCGCCAAAGACCCACCGAATGCAAGTTCTATACGTGCTCGTTAAATCTGTGGAATCGAAAGTCCTGTGGTCGGTCGTTGAGCACTTACCATGAGTGCAATGGTTTGGATAAATTTACTCACCCTTCAGATCAATGTAAAAATTGAGGGAGTAGATCCTCTGGTGCTGCCAATTATCGGAGAATTTGATGAGCAAAAGTCGTACTTTCACCTTCATGGTACTCTGATTAAAGGAATGACGCTCCCAAATGACTTAAATTCACATAGCCAAGGCATAGCGAACTTGGCTTGTCCAAGTGTCATAAGTAACAACAACAACAACATTAACAGGTATCTATGTCATATGTGTACCGAGGAAGTTGGGCTGCCTATCAAAGTATGGTTCAATTGGAAAAGTGGAGCAGCGTAACCCGTATTGCCAACCTAGCTAATACAAAACAACAATAACAACATTTTGAATTTTGATCACTGAAGTTGCTTTCATTGAAGAATGAGAGTCATTTACTGACTATTTTATGAAACAGAATATTTTGCAAATTGATTGTTTTTATAAATTTAACTTTGTTTTCTGAAATAACGCGGATGATTCTTTCCATTTTCGATTGTTTGAAAATATGTATGCATATATTTTTTAGTTTACATATTTTTAAAAAGCCGTTCAGTTCAATAAAATCAATTTCAAAATTGCTCCGAAGGTAATTGTAGCCCATTTTACGTTAAATTAATACATTATTCTTTTATGATACTGTAGGTGATATACTTAATATATATTTTTACAATATTGTATCATAGGAATATTATCTAAATTATGGGGAAAACTGTAATTTAAATCTGCAATGGTCACAAATACTTTTGTTTTGATGAAAGATTTATAAGAAAATAAATTTGTTCAATAATATTTACATCATTCATTAGATATAAAACCCAAATAAAAATGTAAAAAAGTAAGGGATTTGTTATGCGCTAAAATTGAAATCATATATATCTCCTAAAAATCTATTTCTTTTCCAATTACCATTTTTATTTTCATGTAATTCTGTAAAAATGTGCTTTACATTTTCTAAATAAACTTTGCAATATTTTATAAGAGTAATAAATAAATCAGAAATGGTTGATGTTATATAATTTGCTTAAATTCTTTTCATCTCAATGTTTTTCTTCTAAAATAAAATAAAAGAATCTAAAACTGGAAAACATTAATACTCAAGTTCTATCATAAATAAAACATACTTATTATTTTGAGCATTCTTAATTATTTATTTTCTATACCAAATATACATTTTCAAATGTTAAATTGCATTTCAAACTACATTGTAAAAGAATTCTAATATACGTATTTGGAAAGATAAGCTGATTACCAAATTTTTATTTAAATAATATCGTAAGGGAAAAATAAAATAATTTTCCTTATTTTCGATGGAATTATTTCAATGTTTACTTTTTTAATTCAAATCTAATCTTTGATACAAGAATAAAATTTATGCAAAATTGCTAGTCAGGAAAATTAAAGTAAAACTTGTTTTTGTAATATATATATATATATATATATATATATATATATATATATATATATATATATATATATATATATATATATATATATATATATATATTTTATATATATATATATATATATATATATATATATATATATATATATATATATATATATATATATATTATTTACTGATTTCCTTTTTTCTTGGTATTATTTTAGAATTTTTACTAATATTTAAACATACCTAAATTTACATAGTGAAAATTTAGTACGTTATTTAAATAATAAAATCTTATTTTTGTATTTAATATTTACAAGATTATGAATAAATCGGCAATTCATTTCTTTATGCTCCAATGAAAATAATCGAAGCAAAATCTCTCATTATTATCTATTGCAAAATCAAAGAAATAATTTATATATTTTTGTGATATTAAATACATATAAAATATATCCGTATCACACAGTATTGCACTATTCATGGAAAAATATGCCATTGCCTCCAGGAGGTTGGACTTCTACCTGTTGGTCCGCGGGAGCTATTTTATTTCACTCCTACCAACCAATGGAGGCATTCCCTTATCCTCCTCCTGGGGACGTGCTCTCCAGGGGTTACAGGCTCCCCCGAGAGAAGACCCTATAGCTCTCAGACAAAAAGGACTTGAAACGATAGAAATATTCTCCCAGGATAACTTTGCAATAGCCTACACCGATGGTACCTCAGACAGTTCCCTCAGCAAAGGAGGTACCGGAATTCTCATCCTCCTTCCAGATGGTAATAGCTACAAACACAAAATTAATACAGGCAATATTGCCTCTATCTTCACGAGCGAACTCCTAGCGATTAGAGAGGCCCTCATATTATACCAACAAAACCCACAAGCTATTGATTGTACCGACGGATTAATAATTTTCTCTGATTCTAAATCAGCTATAGAAGCCATCAGAAATGGAGAGACCAACATCTCTTGTGAAATTATAACCCTACTGGAACAGTTGTACTACAAAGGGAAATCATGTGTCCTATGATGGATACCCGTTCATGTCAACATTGAGGATAATGAATGTGCGGATAACCTGGCCAAAGAAGCTAGAGACCTCGACAATAAGGTCGCCACAATCACGCTTGCTGATGCTAACGCTGTGGCCAAGTATAGAATTATGTCTCACACCTTAAAAAACCTCTACTAATAGAATTTAACAGTCCCAGGATTATCATATCCACAATTTCCAGATGGAGAACAGAACACCATAAGGGCATGATGTTTCTCCCGGATAAAACAAGAACATATGTTCAATGTAAGCACTGCCCGGGAGTCCAGCTCACGCCCAATCACACCTTGGAATGCCTAGCCGTTGCGGTAAATTTATTAAAAATGGGAATGATCCCACTCAGGGACTCATTGCAAGAAATTCTTTACAGTGCTGATGCACCCCTAATTGCAGAGGCAGTGGTCAAGACTTTCGATGGAATTTAGAGACTTTCCTTGTTGTCTGTTATCTACACTATTTTCATGGACACGAGAACAACAACAACAATAACGGCTAATATAACCATGTCCAAATATTAAATGGCTGAATAACACTGAAAAAGCTCCATATGCAATTGTAGTAAGAACATGGGTGGTTATAACAGCAAACCGATTTAGATGGTGTTTATTGGTTAAGATGGAATTCACATGTAAAGAACTGTAATACACAAGAGAAACTCAGATAAATTTAGTTAATAATTAAAAATATATAAATATAGGTATTAAATATATTCTTTAAATAAATTTTATTTTAAAATTAAATTCAATCGAATTGGAATTTTTAAGATTGTACACTTTAATAACTAATTATCTTATTGCCTACAACCATGTTAGTTTTGTTTTCATTAACTGTTGTTCTTTTTAATATGAAAATAAATTAATTTTGTTATTATCACGAATAACATTTATATTTAGCTATAAATTTATAATTTTTGTCAACATTTATGAATATAAGTTATGCTATAAAAATAAATATTTAAATTTTTTTAGCAAAAGAGTATTCCAAGTCTACTGATTTAGTACTATGACCCAAGAGATTTAAAAGAAAACAGAATTATAAAATAAAAAGAGTAAAAAAAATATGAATTCCAACCAAATAAAAAAATACTGTCATGAAAGTTAAGTGATGATTTGTTAAAGGAAAACGAAATCGCAGTTTATTCCCCAAGAAGACGCAAAAGCAAAAAAAAAAAGAAAAAAAAAGAGTTTTATTTTTTGCACTTAAAGACTGAGCTTGAAATTGAAGAGTTCGCCTGAACTCGCAAGTGCATCAGCAAGAATTTTCGAAAGAAGTTATTCCCAAGAGGTATATAACCAGTTAGTATGAGTGGGTATCCTTTTTTGCCCGTATAACCGGCACAATTTTTATCTGCTATTTTTGATTTCTGAATTTCAACTGAACTTCATTTATTGAATTGTTCCCTGAGTGAATATGAAAATTTGATGATATCAAATGTAATCAAGTCTGCATTACGTTTTCATTACTGTAGTTTCTGCTTTCTTTTCTAGCTTCAGTCATAAATATTTGTGATAAATAAATTCATTAATTCCAAATTCAATTTCTTATATAGATAGATAACTATAAATTTAAGGTTAAATTATATAATTAAATTTATATAGAAAATCTATGAAATTGTTTTTAAATATTAAAAACGTAATTTTTTCTTTAAAATATATAATGTTTCTTTTATTTATTTATTTTTGCAATTTCGAGAATAAATGAAAAATACAATTTTTCTTCGAAACAAAAGTAATTAATGTAAAACGTGCCATTATAAAAGAAAAGTCGTATTGTAAAATGATACTCTAATTTATTTTAAATACATATTTATTAATTTCTGATAATAAGGAAATGTATATATAAATGCATAGATTTTGAACATTTAAAAGTAAATTATAAGTTTTTTAATTGTAAAAAATCAAATAAATATTTCTTGGTTTTATTATTTCTCATATTAATAGCAATAGAAATTTACTAAATAGCATGCACAAATATTCGCATGGAAAATATCTATATAAAATAATATATTAATTCAATTAAATTATTTTGACTGTTTTTAAATAAACATTTATATTATTTTACCTTTTCTACACTTCTTTGATGCGTTAGTGTTAAGAATAATTTTAAAGTTTTCATTAAATATTTATATTTTCATTACCTTTAATAATTATCATATATTTGAAATTGTGTTTAAAATTTTTCCATATAAATTAGATTATTTAGATTGTGATGAAGATAAAATTTACATAGATTTCATAATAGCAATATTTTCATGGACATCTTTTAGTAATTTTTAATAGTTACTATTTTAACTACAATAGAATTAGTTTTAACAACATTTTTTTAAAATAAAAGTATATACTTTTTTAATAAATGTTGTTAAAACTAATTCATTAAATAAGGCTTTCTAATTTTAATGACATATTGTTGTTTAATTTTTAAATAGTTTTGGGCTTCAGTTTTGCAAGAGTAATTAATTTTAAGACTACATTGGCTCACAGCACACAATTTGTGAGTACTAATTTGGTATGAATGATAAAACTGAGTTCAAGCCTTTTATAAATTGATTCCTTAATGAGATTTACAAATAAATTTTTTGTGAATTCTTACACTGCATAATTTTATGTAAAAAAATTAAAAGCTTCTACAAGTCTAATTCTCACATTTTTATTCAAAGATAAAGTTATTAAAAAGCACAGGATTTCAGTCTGAAAAAATATATTGAAATTTACTTGTACATTTTTTTAAATAGCTTAGGAGGATAATCATTAGAACATTGGGTGAAATTCTAAATTTACTTTGAATTAAATTGCAATTTTTTATACATTTATGTTTTATAGGAAAATAATATTTATTTATTACAAATGGATTTAATATCACGAAATTGTTTTATTTAATATTTAAGAAAATAAAGCACGTTAGTTAATCAAATTTCAAGAAACTAATAGCTGCTTTTAAATTTGCAGGTTGTTGTTGTTGTCGTGAACCAGCTAGGTTGGTAATATGGGGTGCGCTGCTCCACTTTTTCAGCTGAACAATATTTTGAACAATATTTGTCCGACTTCCTCAGTACACACATGCTATAGGGACCTTTTTATAGGGTAGGCAACCATTCACACCTCATTCATACAAGGAAAGGACAAAGATATGATAGGTAGAGAGAGAAAAAGTTTACCCATGCCCGAACCGGGATTCGAACCCAGGACCTCCTTATCCGTAGTCAGGCAAGCTGACCACAAGACAAGTTGGTCGGCTTTTAAATTTGCATACTTTACTAAAAAATGAAAATTAATTTTGGAAGATTAATAATTTCAAATACAGTCAGTATATTTTAAAATAAATAAAATGATTATGTGAGAAGTTATTTCATTTAGAAATATATAATAAGATCAAATATGAAAAAAAAAAAACATTAAAACCAGAAATACAAAATTGGAAAATTACTAAAATATACAATGCAAATAATAAAAAAGCATAGGGACCATGTCTATATCAGGAGGGAGATGGTCAGCTATGTAAAATAAATACTCTTTTCTGACATGCAGGAAAGACAAATGTCTAAAAATCTTCGAGCTATTTCCCCTTAGAGCGAAGAGAGTTCGTTTTAAAAGAAAAATCAAAGATACACTTAGTTTAAAGATTAAAGTAAATACATAAATATGTATGCTGAAAAGTGAACATAGTCATGCACACGGTAGAAAAAATAAATAATACCAAAGCCAAAAAAATTGTATTGTATTATTACATTACATATATTCAGACTTGTATGCTTGATTCTTGAGATCCGCTTGTAAGTCTTCGTCGATAATAGGACAGATAGCACAATGACAGATGTACAACCACAGAAGAATAACGAAGAAAAACACCCAGGGCCACGGCGGGAATCGAACCCACACTCCTACGCTCTCAAGCGATTAGCGGTGATGCTTTAGACCACTCAGCCACGGAGCGCCCAAGCCAAAAAAACAGATTGAATTAATATATTAGAATAAATAGAGAGTTGCCAAAGGTAGATTTGAAATTGGAATAAGGATATAGTTGCCAAGAATAATTAAATTCAAAAGTTAAAGTGGTTTAGAAACGTGCAGTAAATTTGAAATTAAACTGTGCAAAAGGGGATTTAAGGTTAACTTATGTTTAAAATAATGAAATTAAAGAAAGTGAGTCAATGTATGTATTTTCAGGATTTCTTCAATCTTACAATCTTTTCTTCAATCTTCCCTACTTCCTACATATTTTAAAATAAAATTAGTTGAAATATTATTATTTTTTAGGTGAGCTATTAGGCGTTTTATTTGGTCTTTAGTAGATTCATGATTGTTACAGATAGTATAAATGCAATTCAGTTCATTAAATATAACGTTTCTAAATATTTTAAAGCAAATATTTGAGTTCCAGGATATTAACTTATTAACATTAAAGTTAAATTGATTTATTTTGTGGAAGAAACCAATATATGTAGTAGAATTATCAATAGTGATAAATAAATCCAAAAATTCTGTTTTAGTATCAAATAAATTGGTTTTAATTAGCGAGAGTTCTTCAGGATAAATAGTTTTAGAAATATCTCCAAAATTTAAATTATTCAAAATAATGAAACTATCAATGTATGGGAAAGCATAAGGATATTGACAAATGAATCTTTTTTCAAAGTAATGTAAAAAAATACTTTAACTTTTTGAATTTAATTATTCTTCAACTATTTCCGCATTCCAATTTCAAATCTAACTTTGGTAACTCTCTCTTTATTCTAATATATAAAAATATATAAATTTATAATATATGATTTGCCGGTTTTGGTATTATGTATTTTTCCTAGTGTGTGTACGTTTTATCTACTTGACCATGATTACTTTTCTGCATACATATTTATATATTTACTTTAATCTTTAAACAAAGTGTATCTTTGATTTTTCTTTTAATACGAACACTCTTCGCTCTTCGGAGGAACTGCTCGAAGAATTTTAGAAGTTTGTTCTTCGTGCATGTCAGAAAAGAGTGTTTTATTTTACATACGTGACTATCACCCTCCTGATGAAGAAGTGGTCACTATGCTTTCTTATCATTTGCATTGTATATTTTAGTATTTTTCCAATTTTATATTTCTGTTTATAATATTTTTCATGTTTTATCTTATTTATACTGGCCAATCTCTCATTAGCTGCTTTTGCGCTGACTAGATTTCCTATAATGTATTGTGGTTCATATTTTATTATATTGTATTTCCAGTATTGTATTCATTATTATAATATGATTATTGCATTATATATATAATTTGAGAATCCCATTTACCAGTTATACGACAGTAAGACATAGAAGTCAATGTACTACAGTAAGAAATAGCTGCTTTAAATTTCCTTTATAACAGTCATGTTATTTCTTGTGCAAATTAATTTCAGATTCTTTATAATTTCGAATTATTCAAGACATTTACAAATTTAACAGTAACTTTGTAATGCAAAATTACATAAGTGTATAGATTGCATTAAAATGACTTACATTTCTTATTTTAAAATGAACTTTAAATAAATAAAATCCTCATTCAGTCTCTCCATCCAAAACCTAGAGTGATTGCACTGAATTAAGTGAAACTTCTTTCAGGCTGCTCATCCTTTGGTAACTTTAGAATAAAAGTAAAGATCCCCATTTTTCGGCGTTTTGATTACAGTTTTTCTTATTAATTTAAAACTAAATAAATTGAATTATTCCACGATAGCATTAATTTAAACACTGGAACATTCCTCTCAGGTATATTTCATGCTCCAAAAAAGAGGCATTATTTTGTCAACAAAATTACCATCTATATTTTTTGTATGTAGAGAAATTGTTTCTGGCATCGGATCGATTATTTATTTTTCATTTAAATATTTTAAAATACTTTTGTTAATATTTACTAGGTCCTTTGAAAATAATTTTGCGTATCCTTATCAATGAATGCATTTTAAGCTTCTCAGAAAATGCATTTTAATGCAAATTAAAGGAGTTTCAGAAACAATATAAAGTAATTTATAGCAATTATAAAATAAAAATATTTAAATTCTTCTTTATTCCTCATTTGATTTCACTTTATCTAAACTTTATAGAAAATATCATTTGATGATGAAAAATATTTTTTTGGGAAAATTTTTTTTAAATAATATAAAAACTTTTATATAACAAAGATATTTATTTATTTTATTATATTTTCAATATATTATTTAATATGTATATACACAATCAAGTCACATTAAAGTGATTGCTACGTAATTTCTGCCTTGGTGTTAAATAACTAATCGTAGAAGACAAACGTCAGCAACAAACTGTTGAGTGTGTGAAGACTTCGGTAAACACTGCAGTTGTTGGAATCATGCAGAAATGGAGTGATTAATCCGACATTCAAATGGGCGTGACCGTTGGCTTTCGGGCAAAGCTTGGAAACATTTCCAAATCAGCTAAGTTTGCGAACTGTTCACGTGCCGCTGTGGTATATCGTGCATGTTAAAATGAGACTGTCCAAAATTAACGACTTGTCAAATGAGGTCACCATGTGCCATAGATTGTTGAACAGTGGTTGAGGGCAGGCATTCGTGCGAATAGACCTGCTGCAAGAGAGTAAATGAAAGCTTAATTGAACCAAGGGAACAACAACTGTGTCGTCCAAACTATTGTTCTGGGAACGTTTTTATATCTGGGCCTCCCCTAGTTCTTGTATTTGCTGTTCATTGGCAACGAAAGCTGGAATTTGCACTGGAGTATCGCATCTGGACGTTCAATGAGTTTTGAAAAATAGTGTTTTGTTTGAAAAATGCCGCTTAAAGCTAAATCGGACAGATAGACGTTGTCATGTACGGAGTGAAACCTCTAAAAGCAAACATCCTACACAAATCGCAGCAGGAGTTCAGGCGCAAGTTGGGAACATTGTTGCCTGGGGAATATTTTCCTGACATTCTCTGGGTTAACTCATCATTGTGGAAGGCACGATGGAACAATACAAGTGTGCACCTGTCCTTGCGGGCCATGTCCACTCTTATGCGAGTATTATTTTTGCGCAGGATTATAGAATATACCAACAGAAAATGTGAAGTGTCATACAGCTAACAATATACAATACATACGTTGTTAGAGAGCATCAAGATGAGTTTACTGTTTTCCTCTCTCCAGAAAAGTCTTCTGCCCAATCACGAATATGTGAGACCAGCTCGAACAAATTGTCCGTGGCGTGGTTTCTCATCCCGGTAATCAATTGTGGCTGACCAATACATTGGAATCTTCTTGGCTTTACATCCCAAAGAATGCATTCAAGAACCTAATTGATCCTCTTCCTGTACGTTTTGCAGCAATCCGCTCTGCGAATGGTGGTTATTCTGATTTTTGACAGGTGGTCATATTAATGTGATTGATATGCGCATTAATTCGTATTATATATTTTAAAATAAACTTTAGTCAAAAAGGGTTTATTCATTTGTATTTGTTAATTTTATTTCATCATATGGAAAAAAAATCTAATGTCAATTTGTTTTTATCACATAAATTTAGTGATTATGGTTTTAGTTCAAAGTAGATTAGATCTTAAAAATATTTCGTAACTTGAAATAACTCCAATTCATCAAATTCTGGAACTGCATATTTTCACATTTTTAAGGAAGGGTCTCCCTAGCCAAACAGACCCTACCTTATGGCAGGAGCCTGGCGAAAAAACATCAGCCCTTGCCAAGACATACTTTTACTATCATGGTGCTGAAATCCTAGTATCAACACAAGCTGCATCTCACCTCCTCCTTAGGATACATCCTGGACTGTTTGGGATTCTCCAGAAAGAACATTTACTCATCCCTCACTTGTGGTTCTCAGTTTTTCTCTGAGTAAATGATCTGATGGATCATGTTTGACTTCGTCAGACATTTAGAGGGTGAGCCACAACAACATTTTAACGATCTAATCTTTTTTTACAACGGCGGACACTTGAGTGATGAACCCTATACCACAACAAGGCCAGAAACTGCTACTCATTTGTCGTTACCCAGCGGGCACCTGTGAACCAAGTCACGGAGGTGAGTAGCATTGCCCGTGCCATTACTCCACAAACCCGTTTTTAGGATGAGCCACATTCATACATCATCGCGGAAGAAAGGATAGAGAAACACAGAGAGAACAGAGAAAGAAAGTAACATCTATGCCCGAACCGGGATTCGAAACCAGGACCCACAGCTCAGGAGTCAGGAGCGCTAACCACTCAGCCATCGGTCGGCACGATCTAATCTAGATTAAAATATTTTAAGCATATATATTTAGGAACTGAAAAAAGTTATTTTTAAAAAGATTTGTATTATGTATACTTTAATTCGTTAAATTAAAAAAATATATTAGATCTTAAAAATGTGATAAAATAAATTGAAATTTTTATTATCACATTTTTAAGATCTAATATAGTTATGAACTGAAACATAGTCTTATTTATAATTTAATGTTATAACGTAATTATATATATGACTTAATCTCGAATGAATTAATTCTTGAATTTTCTATTATCTCATGTAAACAGATGGTTTAGTGGCAGCATTACACGCTCCCAAGGCACAGGTGTGTGGTTCGATACTCGGGTTGGCCACGGTCAACTGAGCCTTTCATCCCTTTAGTTTGTCGATAAACTGAGCACCAAACATGCTTAGGAACTAAACACCGCTGGTTTCACGTTAGGCTGACCACCGAACTTGGACATATGATTCGCACCCTATAGGTACTCTCGGTAAATAAAACAGTTATGGGAACTGTAGGCCCTATATAGCCCAAATTGGGCTATTGCGCCACAGAGTTTAGTTATTTAAAGAGATGCTTCAGTCAGAAATGGTTTTGGGGTTTATTTGTTCAAGATGTCGTAAAAAATCCCAGTTATATTCTGCTTCCGTGTTTTAATTTCATTAATTTACGCGCGCCTTTTCATCGTTATGTTATGGTAAAGTAAATATATAATGTACATTATCCCATGTAAAATATAAGTATCTTTGCAATAATTAAAGAGTTAAACAATAAATTCATCAGGTCAGGAATAAAATATTTTATGCTGAATTCAATAAAATGGATACACTCAGTACATATAAAATAAAAGAAGAAAAAAAACCCGATTTGAAACTTTTGAAGCAATGAATCATTATCATAATACTGTAAAAATTCACTAAAATATTTTTGAATGCTATATTTTCAAGTATAAATAATGAAAAATAAAATAAGTAAAACTCAATTTATCTTTTTTGATACATAAATATTGAAATTTATTTTCCTAATTTTGTAATATCTAAATAAAATAAGTGTATTGCATTTTTCTAAGTATGCAAACTTGGAATGTGAGATAAATAATTTACAATATTTTAATTTGAAGCTCAATTTTCAACGAAGTAATTATCTCAGAGATAATTAATTTTTATACAATTTTAATAGGATGTTTTTATTATAACTCATAAAATCTTGTGTTTGAAAAAAATTGAAATACTTTTCACATAAAATGTAAATAAGAAAGCAAAAAGTCTCAAAATACAAACCACGCTTAACACTTTGTTCCTGGTCAAATTCGACCATAGTTAAATACTTGGAATAATAATTTAATTAAAATTTTGATATTTCGCACAACAATATTTTATGCAAGCTTGATCGCTGGTTTATTTAACTATTCGTAATTTGCTTTCAACAGGAAATTGTATATATTATAAGAGAAATTATACTATGTAAGTTAATATTTAAAAATCGTCTAGCCATCTAAAAATATAAATTAGGCATATTGGAATACAAAATGGGACAGAAACTAAAGCAAAACTCTAAGAATAAAAGTAATTGATTGCGTAAATAAATTAGATTAAAGTGCATGAAATTTTAAGAATATAATAATTTAATTAATAGGAAAAGAAATCGTTAAAAGATTAGAAAACCGTTTTCTCATTTCAGAGTAAAAACTTTTCTCATTTCAGTTCACTTCAGAATCACAGAGTAAAGGAGAGAAAAAAAACTTTGAAATACCTAGGACTTCAATATAGAAATTATACATAGCAATTTTATACTTGTATAATACTTTGATGTTTATTTTAAGACAAGATAAGACATTTATATCAAGACAAGAAAATTTTATCCTGCAAAATATTAGGGGATTATAAAGGTAATTTCTCAATTTGGATCCATTTATTTTTTAATCTTTTACATTTCTGTTTACGCTAGCATTTTAATAAGGAAATAAATAAAAAAGAAAACAACTTAACAAACTTTTTAAGCTTACATTTTACAAGTCTGCTTTTTTATTATTTCAGCAATATTAATTAAGCAAAAATATTTAATGTTGGCGTAAGCAAGGCAATAGGTTAGGTTAGGTTAGGTTATGACAAAAAACTGTTTTGGAGCTTTATGCTCATAGGCTTATAGCTCGCATTGAGTAAGATTGAGTTTTTATTTGAAACCTAAACAAAAATTGATGGATTGATGATTTTGAAAAAAAAGGACAATAAAAACGAAAAGATAAGCACGGTGTATGATTGACAAATGAAGGGGAAATAAGGCCGCTTGGAAATACAAACACGAGAAAAAAATTAGAATCTATTAATTTGTTTCAAAAAAGAAATTGTTGCGTCAATTTTCTCTTTAGGACTCGTTGACAAATCTAAAATCCAAGAGAAAGAAAGAGCTTCAATACCAAGTTTTTCTCCTAAAGAATTTCTTGCTTGATCATATCGAGGGAACAATAGCATTACGTGATCCATGGTTTCTCTTTCTCCACAAGAGCATTTATCCGTTGAAGAAAGTCTAAATTGGTGTAATTTAGCATTTGTCGGAGAAGATCTAGTTCTAATTCTAGCTAGCTACACTTCTTCAAGGCGAGAATTAATATAATTGCGGTGAATTTTCGTGATAGAAGACATGTGCGAAAAGTTAGAGGCATATTTACTATTTTTCCATTCGTTGTTATTATAATTGATAAAAATGTTTCTTATATTATGGATAAGGTCTTCAGGTGAAATTGAGTGCAGAATATAACTTTTATTAATGGCCGATTTTGCAAGAGCATCTACTTTTTCGTTCCCTGCAATTCCGGAATGACCAGGAATCCAAACTAATTGAATAGATTCGCAAATCTTAGTTGCATTTCCTAAAGCTGATCCGATGTGTTGAATGATGGTTGGGGAAGAGGTTGAGAGAGTTTCCAAACTGCTTAGACAGGATAAGGAGTCTGATAATATGATATAGTTGGAGGGAGAAATACAGAATTTAGTCACCGCCAGATATAAAGCCAAAGCCTCTGCTGTAAAGATGGAATTAGAGTTATTGATTTGCCCGGAAACAAAGGAGTTATTACTGCTGTCATAAACAGCGATTCCAAGTTTATTTTCTATTTTAGATGCATCAGTAAATAATAATATGTGATTGGACCATTCAGAAGTACTATGCATTTCAAAGAGGTCATTGATAGTATTTGTTGGAAGATTTTTAGTCTGAAAAGTATATTTTCTAAGAAATATTTTAAAATTATTATTAACAGATGTAGGTTTTGCAGGAACTCTTAAAATATGTGATTCTTGAATTCCATTTTCTTCAAGCCATTTTTTCACTCGCAAAGATAGAGGAAGAGCACCCGAGATATGGCTGTATGGCATTGATTCCCACAAACTACCACATGGAGATCTAGTAGAAAGTGCAAGATTTCTAATGTACATCCTTGTAGAGAGAAAGTTCTGTCTTACAGTAAGAGGTAAGACCCCTGATTCTTTCAGAAGAAGTGGAATTGGTGTCCAGCGAGGAAGACCTGTAGCAATTCTAAGAACTGAGTGATATATCGGATCCAAGATTTTTCGGTCTGATAAGCTCGCTAGATGTAAATTACATGACATCCATAATCGAGGCTACTTGTAATGAAGGACTGAACAATTTGAAGTAAGTGATTAGTTTTTGCTCCCCATCTGTTACCTGCAATTGCTTTTAAAACATTAATTTTCTTCTGGATAGATTTTTTTTCATTTGAAAATTATACTTGAAGGTTAAGTTATTAGTAAAATAGAGGCCCAGAATTTTTATGTGCTTAGACCAAGAAATAGGTAATTGGTTGATAGTTAGTTCAAAATTTACAGGATATTTTTTGGAAGAGAAATCAATGACTGAACATTTTGAGGAATCAATTTTTAGTTTCCATTCATCACACCATTGTTCAAGTTTTATGATTGCAGTCTGCATTTTTTGCTGTAGACTTTCTTGTGATGTATGAGCAGCCAAAAGGATTATGTCATCAGCATAAATAAAACACTTAATGTCAGGAGAGAGAACTTCGTAAATATCTGACATATAAATCATAAAAAGAAAGGGAGAAAGAACACTGCCTTGAGGAACACCTCTATTAGAGAAAGTGGGTTGAGATAAAGTTCCACGCCATTTCACTTTAAAACTTCTATCCGATAAAGAATCCAATATCCAATGAGCAGCATTTCCTCTGATATCAAATTGGAGGAGCTTATAAATAAGACCGTCTGGCCACACTGAATCATAAGCTTGAGATATGTCTACAGTTGCGCATATGATATATTTTCTCTGTGAGCGTAAAGCAATAATATGATGATGAAGCATAGAAAGAACACTATCGCAACCTCTATGAGGCATAAATCCATGATGATTTTGATGAAAATATTTGGAAAGGAAGATGTGATTTATTAGACGATTTAATACTCATGCGTTCCATGACCTTACATAGAACGCTTGTAAGAGATATTGGGCGATAAGAATTCACTGAAGTAGTATCTTTCCCAGGTTTTATTATAGGAATTATGATGGATTTTTTCCAAGACGGGGAACAATATCGCTTAACCAAGAGTTATTTATGAGTGACAAAAGGGATCGTAAAGCTATATTTGATAGACCCTTTAAAATTTTAGCAGATATTAAATCAGGACCAGCTGAAGTATTTTTGCATTTAGAAATCGCCAATTGGAGTTCTGAGAGCGAGAATGCAGAGTTATATTCTAAATCAAAGTTTGAACTTAAATCAAGAGGTAATACTTCAGTTGCCGATTGACGAGAATAAAATTTGGCAAATAAGTTAGCCTGAACAACAGGGTCCGAAATCATTGAAGTTTCGCTAGAAATTAGTAGATGATGAGTTGGTGAGTCAGTAGATCTATTTTTAAGCTTTTTAAGAATAGAATAAATGTCCTTAGATATTCCAGCGTTTGTTATAGTTTTATCCCAGAAATTTCTGGAAAGGGTTAGAAGAAGCTGATGAAGTTTTGCAGAAATTCGTTTGTACTGTATCCACAGAGTCTGATTAAGAGAACTTTTCGCTTTCCTCCAAAGTTTTCTTTTTTGACCCAAAAGATAACAACATTCCGATGTCCACCACGGAGGATATGACTTTAACGGAAAGATTTGTTTTTTCCTGAATTTATCAAGATGGTTTTTGCATAAAATTTGGAATTGATCTACAGAAACTAGTCCGTTATTAGCAATTTCACTGTTCATTGAATTGAAGAAGCCAGACCATAAAATTCTATTGCGGGAAGTACCTTTCGAATAATCGTTATTGTAGATTTTAACACTAGTTTGAACAGGGACATGGTCACTACCATAACTATCTGAACTGACTGAGAAAGTACAAAAAGGAAACATATCAGGAGATACAAAGTTATAATCGATAAGGGATGGTCTATGGTGGAGTCCGAAGTGAGTAGGCTGAGAGGTATTTAAAAGACAGATGTTGCTATCCTGTATCCAATCAAGGAACTCTGAAGATTCGGGAGAGTTTGAATAACTACCAAGTGCCGAACTTCGTATATTAAAGTCTCCAATTATTGTGAAGGGAGGATGAATATTAGATAAGATGCTATGGAACAAAGAACTTGAAAATTTACCGTGTGGAACGTATACATTTACTAAAGTAAGAGATGATTTGGATATAGTAATTTTTATAGCTAATATTTCTGTATCGTTATCTTCTGAGCAGGATATATTTAAAACTTGCACAGGTAGAGATTTATCAACAGCAAAAAGAAGTCCTCCACCACGGCCATCTTGCCTATCTAATCTAATTATTGGTTCATTACAAATTTGAAATAAGTCGGAATTTTTAAGAAACGTTTCTTGAATTGCTAGGACATCGGAAGATTGAAAGTACGTATATTAACTTTCAATCTTCCGATGTCCTAGCAATTCAAGAAACGTAAGTTTTACATACGGGCGCTTAGATAGAACGCTTCTTGCATTCCAAGAAATTAAATTGAACATTAAATATAAACGAAAAACCTGAACAGTTATTGAAAATCAAAAAAGGTGCGCTCGTAGTAAAAGAATATTAAAAAAAATATGAATGTTTTTTACGATTTCTTCCTGGTTCAATTCTTTCTTTAATGTTAGGTTCTGCATATTTAATATTTGGTTGAGGAGATTTCATAATAGGTTGTTCGGGAGATATTCTTTGCTGATTCACATAATTTTTTGGACTTATCTTTCTTGACTGGATAGATCTTGCACGACTCTTTCTTGGAGGAGATCTAGAAATTGATCAAGCTGGATTCGAACATGTTCGCATACATTCTTTCATAAATGAGAACATTTGTTGAATCATTTGATCTTGTGTAGCCTGTATCGCAAGTAATTTTGCTTCAAAAATAGAAGCCATTTCAGTCACTGCTTTTTTAACAATATCAGTTATTTCATTTTGATTTGGCACGAAAGGAAGATGACTTTTGGTTACACTGGAGTAACTGGTTTTTAAAGATTTATTATAACGCCTTCTCGCTTCAATAAATGGAAGGTGGTTCATGCTTTTAAATTGTAAGAATTTTTTTCCTTCAAGCCTCGTAGGGCAGAAAATGTCATTAGCTGCATGATTTCCCTGACAGTTTATACATTTAGGTGTTCCATTGGTACAGGGAGAGTCTTTATGGAATGTTCCACAGTTTTTACATAGGAAGACTTCTTGTGTACATTTTTTCGTAGGGTGAGTGAATTTATAGCATTTTCCACATTGACGAATGTTGTCAATAAAAGGAGAAATTGGAATGATGGAATAGAATAAATTAATAGTTTGAGGTAAATGATGTCCAATGACGCTCACTAAAATATTTTCGCTCAATTCTTCAGAATTCTTTTTTGTAAATCTTTGTAAGCTTAATATCGTTAAGCCATTTTGCGCAATTTCTTCCGCAACAAGATATAAAGGTAAATCTACATTTATTTCTTTTATAAGAAATTTTGAAGAAATGTATTCAGGTTGAAAACTGGAGTTAACAGGAACTCCAAGAATATTGTTTATCTTGCTAATTTCAACAGCAGCATCTGGGAAATTAGTTTCGAATAGAAGCTCACCTTGACGGGTGTGTTGAATTTGTATTATTTTCTTGTGATTCTTTACCAGTTGAATTATTTCTTGCTTTAAATTATAAGGTTTCTTTGGAATAGATGCAGTACCATCAGTGGGAGACAGGAAAATGAAGAACTTAGTTATACCATTTTCCGCAGCTAACTGGATTAGTTGTGGAATAGAATCTTCGAAAGTCAATAATCTTGAAGTATTTATTTTTGGAATGCGCAAATCGCAATCCGTGTAAATCATTTCAGTCTCAGCTTCAATCATTTTAAATCCATAATAATGGAAAAAAATTAAAAAAAATAAATAATAAAAAAATAATAATAAATTAAAAATTTAAATAGTAAAAATAAAAGAACAAAAATACTCAATCTTAGTCAATCAAACAATGAGCCAAAGTCAGACGATAATTTCAACACGAAAAAGGAGAAAAAGAGACACAGAAAACATTAAATAATGACAAAATAAACAGAGTTCAAAAATTTACGTATTCCGCAATTTAGAACAATCCGCCATCTTTCGCAAGGCAATATTCTTAAGATTCAAAGAGATTGTTTGCAAATAATGCAATGAACTATTTAGAATTCAATTAATTACAAAAATATTTAAAAATTTAAACCATCGTTGCCGATTTAAGCTAACCATAATGTAGATGTCATATCTTGTCTTTTCATTGTGCTTTTTCTTCTGTTCTATTGTCAATATGTAAATGGCTTGACTCAACGGAAAACGGATTCTAAAACCGATGCTTTGCTCTTATACAAAAAATCGTTTCATTAACATAATTGAACGGTACTTTACGTTTCGCCGGCGCAGGCGATAAAGTCGCCAAAAATGATACAATCGGTGTTAGAGGGAAATCTCCGCTGGTAACCTTTTACTGCTACGTTTCCAAAACATGTTGTTGTTGTTGTTGTTGTTGCTTATCCTCCATGTCTGACGGAGTCGAGACTAGATCCACGAGTTCGTTGACTGTAAGGAAGTCGAAGACTAAAACAGGATTGCTAAAGAGATCCTCCCTAGAGAGACCCATGCAATCCAAAAGATGCTCAGGAGAAGCCTGATGATTTTGGCACTTGGTGCAGGTGACGAAAGTTTTCCTGCCCTCGTTGAAAGTGAGGCACTTAATATGACCGTTAGCAAGTCTTGAGAGAACAGTCCGGGTACGTCTGTCACACGGGAGGTCAAGGGACAAACCCGGTTTTGATCCCTTGTGCCAATTATGGGGGGGGTGTTTTCCACTCCTCCGAGATTTTTGATTTTTCCCGGGAGTATAACTCCAGAAAAGTAAGTGTGGAAGAGGGAGTATTTGAAATCCTGCAACCCTCCTTAGCAAGATTATCGGCCATTTCATTCCCGTGGAGATTCACATGTGAAGGTATCCATTGCAAGTGAACATCATGATTACGTGAAATGAGTTTTAATTTAAGCAGGATAGAGTTGCTGATCTTGTCGCCTACAAGAAGCCAATTACTAAGATGGTGGAGAGAACTACGGCTGTCAGACAAGATCCATAGGTCACCAAAACATGTGACGGCCTTTTATTGTCAACGACTGTATTTCGTCTGCCTTTTTTTCCATTTCATAATTTTAAGCTATGTTGCTATACTATACAAATTTAATAATTTCATGAAATCTCTCTAGAAAAAAACGGATTTTAAAAATATATCTTCAAAAATAATAATCGTAACAAATTCACATAAAAAGTATGTATAATATATAATAATAAGATTTTAAAATATGCATCACCCGATAAATTGTAATCTAATATAATCAGTAAATAAATTGAGGCTCTGGCACACATCATTCCACGCATAGCGTGAACACGAGAACAACAATTAAATAAATAAATTTAAAAATTTTTATGTGCACCATTATTTAAATATTTTTATGTGAATACTGTGAGTTGTCGCCAATTGGCGACTTAATTTTCGCTTGGCGATATTTGCGCCGGTGAAACGGAAAAGTACCTAATGAACTTTGACACTATTCTCAGGCATTCAATAGTGAACTTCGCCTTGCTTGCTGCCGCTCGAAGAATGAGATTTGAAGGCAATCAGCAAATTCATCGACAAGTCGGATTTACAATGCCGTCTCAGTATGATGTGACGTGGAGGAAACATTATCTGACGTCATGGATATTATAAACCAATCAGAATCGTAATAAAGTGGCGTAGCCAGGATCTTAACTGTAATGAAAGAAACAGCCATATATTGGTTAAAAAGAAAAACATGCAGTTGATTGATGTTATATATATATATATATATATATATATATATATATATATATATATATATATATATATATATATATATTGTGTGTTATAAAAGAACTGAAGAGTTACAAGAAAACAATAAAACTTCTTTAGAATTAAAGAAATTTAAAAAAGGGATACAAATTTATATATAATCATATAATATATATGTGATAGCAACAACACACGTGTGCACTTCAAATGAAACTATACCATTATTTATCGGGACTAAGCAAAGCTCTTAAAAATTTTAAACTAAAATCTCTGACTTTGGAACTAAATCAGCACAAAAATATAGAGATTCCAAATGGCTTCATTTCTCTTGGGAGTAACTCGATTCCAAGTACTTGAATACACTCGGGAGACAATTCGGTAGCTACGATTTCGAGTCTGTATTTTTGGTGATAGTAGTGGGAAAATGTGTGATATTATTCTTGTATTTGTTTTTTTTATCCAAAAATAAAAATTTGTGATTTTTATGTGCACACCATGTAATCTTTCTTTCTAAAGAATGATATAAGATTTAGATGGAAATTCCTTATAAAGTTCATTAAAAGAATGATCTGTCGTCTGTATTTATGATAATAAAGAGTGTCATAATATTCTATTACTTCTTCCATTTTCTTTATTTTAACCGTGGAAAATAAATTTTTTATATAATTTCAATTTGCGTTTTCATACTTTTTTTTATTTTATTACAAGTAAGATATAATGAAATACTTTGGATGTATTTCTTAATAGCATTTGCTTTCAAATTTAGATTCGCTTTTTGTGGTAATTCATTTTAATGAATTAAAATACAACATCCTAACCATGTGTTAATGTTTTGAACTAATTATGATTCAAAATAATTTTGTTACAATTACTAAACAAATCATTTCCACAATGCAAAACTTTTTAACATAACTTAAATTTTTATATTGTTAACGAAATACATGAAGCATTTTATTAATTCGAAAATCTAAATGAAAAACAATAGCTATAAGCAAACACATATCTTTGTGTACATAGTATTAAACCATTTAATTTTTTTTTAATCTTAGAGAAAAAATAATGAATCAATTTGATATGCCTACAAAATGTTTTCCCAGAGAAGAATCGATGATGATCTTCTTCCGGAAGAGCTTCTCTTAAGATATGAAAAATTCAAACTGTTATTACTTCTTCTGGAAACTGATATTACAATTTAAATTCATTTTTCAATTCTTGTTCATGATAAAGATTTAATGCAACGTTAAAAAGAATTCCTCTTGTCAAAGACATTTTTTTAGCTTTTCATATTTTCGTTAGCTTATTATAAAATTATGCAATAAGTTTTCTGCCTTTCTAAAAATATTCTCGAATGTACCATAATTTAAGTCCTAATGCAGTTATAAATAAAACATTTAATAAATTTCAAGTTAAATATATAGCGATATCAACTAAATGCGTTTCATTAATATAAAATTTTCTGAAAACACCATATAATAAAATGTGTATCAACTTAAACACCTTTAAAAGCTATAAAAATAAAGGATCCATTATTTATGCTTAATTTCCCTTGAAATATTTAATTCTGTTTTGTAATAAATATAATTATTGCTTTAGTATGTAAACTGAGAACAATTTCTGGTAATAATAAAAGGTCATAAGCTATAACACATTACTAGACACAGTTAAGAAATCAGAGAAAAATGTATCGACAGTAAATATCTGTTTATTTTATAAGGTATTTTTAATGTAAAATATTATATTATTGACGTATGTATTCCAGACATACTACTTTCAGATATTATCAATATATTATGATAATTAGTTTTCTCTTTCTTAAAAATATTTGTTCTTATTTAAAGCTACAACCATTTTGAAAATATAATAAAAATTAAAAAAAAACTTTATAAATTCAAAAATGTTATATATATATATATATATATATATATATATATATATATATATATATATATATATATATATAACATTTTTGGATTTATAAAGTTTATATATATATATATATGTATGTATATATATAAATATATATATATATATAATGTATAAATATATATAATATATATATATATATATATATATATATATATATATATATATATATATATATATATATATATTATATATATATATAACAGGTCGTACGTGCGAACAGATAAGGCATGCATGGAATTAATCTGACAAACGTTTATATATTAATATTTAAACAAAATGTTCAAACATTTTCATTTGGTATATTTAGTATAATCATGTCAGAATTAAAAATTTGTGTTTGGATGTTATTTATATTCGGTATAATTTAAAGTGATTTATGTATCAATTCTCGACAATTGTGTGTGTAGATATATATATATATATATATATATATATATATATATATATATATATATATATATATATATATATATATATATATATATATATATATATATATATATATAGGGTAATTATAAAAAAACTTTGCCAACATCTGCACTTCTAGCGTCCATTCTATTTAACCCATCAAGATGATACTTCAAATATAGTTCTTTTGAGATATGCGCTCGAGATTTTGTGAATGGCAACACAGTGGCCCTCGCGGTTACAGTTATAGTGACAGAAACTCGAAATTTTCGAATGGCAACGCCTACTTTTTACCATCGCAAAATGTTCAGCGCATGCGAAAACCCTAAATAGCGTTGAAACGGTACCGATATGTCCGAAAACCGACGTGTTATACACATACAAACAGTTCTTCAAGGCGCACGGAGGAATAATGCATACGACAGAGACAAGACACTACTCAATGATGAGAACACATAGAGAAAAAAATCTTTAATAATTGCAAACATTTTCCCCATGAGTGCCATCACAGGCAATTACGCATTGCATGCGGGAGACGGTGGACAATGTCGCTGCACGCAACATGGCACGAGGGATGTTTCCAATCTCACGCCGTATAGAATCCTTTAAGTCCGTCAATGTTTGAGGATTGCACAGATAAACTCTGGATTTGAGATAGCCCCAAAACCAGAAATCCATAGGCGTCAGATCTGGGGATCGCGCAGGCCACGGAAAAGCATAATAGCGTGAGATGATGCGATCATTAAAATGCTGATCCAAGAGCCTTTTAACTGACCTCACTATATGTGGAGGTGCGCCATCTTGCATCCAAACAATGTCATTGAGTGCATTCAGCCGACGCAACTCCGGTAAGACATAATTTTTCAGCATGGCTGCATACCGAGGGCCCGTTACAGAACATGTTGCAGGGCCAGTCGGGGTCGTTTCCTCAAAGAAGAACGGGCATAGAACAAATGTAGCTGTAATGCCGCACCACGCAGTCACTTTGGCGTCAAATAATGGTACTGGCGCCACAGCATGAGGATTCGTCTCTCCCCAGTGCACACAATTATTTGTGTTAATGCTGCCATTTAAGGTGAAATGCGCCTCGTCCGTCCATAGTATGCGAAGTGGCCAGTCGTTATCCGCATCATATCGTAACAAAAATGCATTTGCGAAGTCCAGACGTTGTTGTGGGTCACCCGGCTCCAACATCTGGACGCGCTGGAACCGATAGGGAAACATGTGAAGTATCGAGCGCAAGAGCTTGCGGACCGTTGAGTTCGGAATATCCAACATGCGCGCTATGCCTCTTGCGGTTTCTGTGTGTCCTGCAGTCACTGTATGGTGCACTTCCATGACAACGTCCTCAGAAACAGTTGGCCGTCCGGAGCGCTGTTTGTCACAGGTGCAGCCTGTATATTCGAATTTCCGCACTAAATCACGCAGAGCTTGCAGAGTACATGGGCCGCGTCATTGTCGATGATTGCGGCGATACACACGCAAGTCTTCCGCAGCGTTCATCCCATTTTGGTAATAGAGTTTGATCAATTCACCGCGAACTTTCCTAGGAAGACTCATATCGTCGGCATGTGCGAGTTCCCGAATGACGACTTCGCATACCCGCTTGGTATTTTATAGGTTTCCTACGCTGAATATCTGGCGACCGGCGTTCTGTGATTGGTTTCTTGACTCTGTCACATGCAAATTTATTGCGTGCGCCCAGATCGTGTTTTATTGGCCGGTTTTCAGAACTCTTTTTTGTGTTTGCAGAACACGTCCGTTTTTAGAAATATCGGTACCATTTCAACGCTATTTAGAGTTTTCGCATGTGCTGAACATTTTGCGATGGTAAAAAGTAGACGTTGCCATTCGAAAATTTCGAGTTTCTGTCACTATAACTGTAACCGCGAGGGCCACTGTGTTGCCATTCACAGAATCTCGAGCGCATATCTCAAAAGAACTACATTTGAAATATCATCTTGATCGGTTAAATAGAATGGACGCTAGAAGTGCAGATGTTGGCAAAGTTTTTTTTTTAATCACCCTGTATATATATATATATATATATATATATATATATATATATATATATATATATATATATATATATATATATATATATATATATATATTGCGATTCTTACTAATTTATATACTTGTAAACTATGCATTGCAAATTGGTAGGCTAATTTTGGTTGCAGTATGATCCAGTACAATTTACAGATTATGATGGTTTACTTAAGTGGCGTGTAGGATGGGGCAAAATAAGTATTATTACTGGTTTGGACACGTCATACAATTACCGTTTGGCCATCATATTATTCACAAGGTAAAACAGCGGAGAGAATGCGAACTAAGAGAATCGTAATCGATTTCCTTTTACACAACTATTTCTGGCTGTTGAGTCGTATGGCACTCCATAGTTTCGAGTTTAATTGGCTATTCAGTATTCCATCCACACTCTTAATTAACACTCACTGCTTAGCACGATTAATAAAAATCTTGAATTATCAGAAAGTATCATATCATACCGATATGAAATTTTCGTTTGTGTGTCTAGGCATGTTAATTCTGGGCGTGGTCGCAGTGTCCTCCTGGTGAAATGATACCTCTGTGGGTGACAGACCAAGTTCTGGTGGTCTTCCGCTTTCTCCCTGCTTCAAAATCACGAAGACTCCACATGGCTGCTTCTATCTTACTGATAACTCAGGGCTAGGAACATGGAACCATGCTGATGCAACAGCAATGATTACTATTCCAAGAAGAATTGTCAGTGTTGTTAACTAAGATATAGCCTATTTGACGTGCACCCTGTACATAGGTTTGAATAGCCACTTAGACAATATTTATCCTATTCAATATGGCATATTTAAGAGTATCGTGTTCCAGGAGAGGTGACAGTCGAAAGGTTTTGCAGTCTAAGGCTGCCAAAGGATGTTGTAAATCATTTTCATACTTAATTAGGAATACTTTTCATAGATAGTGTGCAGTTTTCACTTGTTGCAAGAGAAGAAATTCTAAAATTTACCAAGTATATATTACTTGCAACATCCACGTACTGCTGTTTAACAGTAGCTTCTGGCGACACTGAACTTTTCATTTTGACAGAATGTCTATCAGAAGACCATGGAAACAGGCTTTGTCCCCATCTTTCGAACACAGCCTATGTACAGTGAATGTATATAGGTATCCGCGATCATCAAGATATTTGTCAGTTGGCTAGAATTATCAGAACATTTGGCGCCATGCCTGTCTCTTCTCTACTGAACATTTTCTCTGAACTAAAAAAGGTCTGAAGAAGTACAAAAAAGTAAGAAACTACCATCGATTCTGAAGAATATATTCCTTTTGTTTTTTTCAATCCTTGAATACTTTTTTTATAGTTTATTTAAGAATTCTTTCTTGCAATTTTAGCAGAAATGTGTTGGCGATTCCCGAGTTATCGCATTTTTCATTCATTTTTTTTTTCAAATTTTATGTCAGAAAATTTAAAAATCCTTATAATTTAATTTTTATTTATGTAAACATGAGCACTAAATGTTTAAAATTATTATTTGTTTATTAAATGCTGTAGTGCTTTCCAGTGTTCAAGTATCATTAAACAAACTTTCGATTAGATTATCTGTATTGTTTGTGAGTACAAAATTTGAAATTGAACATTCCCATTTTTTAGCCAGGTCCTATTATACTTCCTTTTTAAGGGTGAAAAAATATTATTTAATATAAAATAGGATGCAAGACCATTTCTTCTGTTAAGTTTATTGCTGATCAAATCAATGAAGGCGCTTCAGTCTGTGATATTGCCTGAAGGGGGCTGAAGTCATGGCCATTGACTTAACAGTCCGTACTGATGTTAACGTCAATGACTTGACCACACAGTCAAACGTTGTTTTGAAAACTACACAATAGTCTGTCTCTCAGAGCTTGTAAAATTCAGTAAAACTAACCAAGGATAGGCATTTAAACAAACATGTCTTCATGCCTATAATTAATATTGAACAATTGAAATCTAGCTCGCCATTCGCTAAGACTATCCTCAAACCAATAATATAAAACCGATGGATCATTAATGATGTCAACAGCAATACTGCGGTACGATAAAATGTTAATATAATGAAATACAGCTCGAAGTCTACGAAGTGAGGAAGTGCTGGTAAGTATTCCTCCTGCTTAAATGTAGTATCACAAAAACTTTTCTTAAGAAATAATAATTAAACGTGATTTTTTACGTGGGAGAAACATGCTGCTTAAAATTTATTTAATTGGTTTGAATTATTTACTTTTATTGGGGTATTGTTTAGGAGCATAACATGCGATAAATATCTAATAATTTGGAAATCATTCCGTCTTCTACCTGTCATGTAAATTATATGTGTTTAACTAGTCATTGTCTTGGTGCAACAATTTTATTGATCTCAGTAAATTTATTTTATTCTGTAATATACACTATTATTTCTTTCTCTATTCTAATTATGATAAAATTAGAATTCATATCTAACTGTAGCATTACGAATGAATATGATATTTAAAGTTTTGATTGCTATTATAGATATTTATTAATGTTCAAGTTGTGCTTTAACAACTAAAACGATATTAGATTTAAGTTTTAAATTGTTGTTTCCGCAGCAAAAAATAATAATTTTAAAAATAATATAAAAATTAATAAACAAACAAACATCTAGATCCGAAAATTGTTTTTTCGGATCAAAATGTTTTAAGTGTTATTGTATTTAACATTTTAGAACTAGGTCAAAACTCTAAAAAATAAAGTTTCAGCGAAAAAAAATATATTGTGACAATTTAAAAGCATTCAATATCTCAATTTTCTAAAAACCTATAAATATACTTCCTGGAAGCTACTGGATAAAAACTAAAGACAAAATCAATCTGATACATTTTTATTTTTAAACTTTGCCTTTTTTATAGAAAGTAATATTTCAGAAGTTTTTATTTTCGTTTCAGATAGAAACGATCTTTTTCTTCGACTCATAAATATAATAGTACTTTGATTTGAAATACACTTTTCTGTGAAGCATTCTTTGTTTTCAATTGCTTCATTAAATGATTTTTGAAAATGCTATTGCTGTACTTAACAAAAGATTTCCTTGAAATTATTTTCTTTAATTTATATTGGTTTATTTTAGCACTTATTATCTACCATTTATTTATAGAGAAACAATGTAATTAATGAATCTAAATAATACAATATATTTAAATTGTTATGTAATTCTTAAATAATTTATTGAAAAAAATGCATGCATAAATATGTGTTTTTCAACGGTGGGCACTGTCACCACAACAAGGATGGAAACTGCTAATCATTTATCGTTACACGGTGGGCAAAGATTACACGAAAAGCGTTACACGGCGGACACTGTAAACAAATTTACGGGGGTGAGTATCATTACACAAGGCATACTTTCACAAACCCGTTTATAAGATGCACCATATTCATACATCATCTTAGAAGAAAGGACCGAGAAATACAGAGAGAAAGAAACGTCCATGCCAAAACCGGGATTCAAACCTGAGATCAACAGCCTTGTTATTAGGAACGCTAACCACTCAGCCATTACTCGGCATTATATATATATATATATACATACATATATATATATATATATATATATATATATATATATATATATATATATATATATATATATATATATATATATATATATATATATATATATATATATATATATAGACACGTATTTATGAATATATGCTTGTTTGAGAGAAATATTTTTTGTTTGCATGGTATTGTTGTTGTTACTAATGACACTTGGACAAGCCAAGCTCGCTGTGACTTGGCTATGCGAATTTAAGTCAATTGGGAGCGTCTTTCGTTTAATTAGAGCACCATGAAGGTGAAAGTACGACTTTGCTCTACACACATGCTATAGGTACCCTTTTATAGGGTAGGCAACAATTCACACCTCATCCATACAAAGAAAGGACAAAGACAGGATAGATAGAGAGAGAAAGTACATCCATGCCCGAACCGGGACTCGAACCCAGGACCTCTTTATCCGCATTCAGGCATGCTGACCACTAGACAAGTTGGGCGGCACATGATATATTTGCGGATAAAATGCTTTTGTAAATCATGAAGAGAAATTCCTCAAATCTTTTTCAATGTATATCTCCTTTCTATAACATCATACGAATCAGGGTTGGTTGGGTTTTCTGGTGCCAGGTCCAAAAAGGTCAAGCTGCTCTATACGAATTAGACTTAAATACAGCGAAGCGTTCTTGTGCACCAACAACATCATACGAAGGTCACATTGACCTTGTTGGTTTCGGCACCATATTCATCAAAAAGCAGTGAGTTTGAATCTCAAAATAATTTAAGATTCCTCAAATTCATTAAAAATTTGCTAGGTGCCATTAAATAGATTATGGTGAGAACGTCTTATAACTGATATGTTATCTGTGATGTCGTGTTAAGCTCTGAGATGTCTTCTGCTTAGTACCAGCCTTTTAAATAATTAGACCTGGCTGATACAGCCAAACTGTATTGGATGCATGAAAATTAAGCTGGTCCAGCAACACATAGCTTGTTTTTCATTTACAAGTTCTTGAATAAAATTTGCTATCTATTGTTTATGTGACCAAGAAGTGACATAAACAATAGACAGCAATTTTTTTAAAAGAAGTGAAATATAATATATAACCAAACAACTTAAAATATTCTAAAATCCTTATCCAGTCTGTGGGTAAAGTAAAAGCAAAGTAATGTCATTTTCAAAAACATTGATTCATAGGAAGTGTAAATTTGTAATTTGTTGTCATCTATTTATTAACCATTGTTATATAATTTTATTAAACATTTTTAACTACTTTTTACATGATGTAAGTTATTTAAAGATTGTGTACTAGTTGTAAATTTAATTATCAAATGAAAAAAAATACATGTAAAGTATTTTTAACTACACCATTCTTACAAAAATGGAATAGTTACTTTAACGCTCTCATTATGATTGTTTTTTAGATTTACTGCAAAATTCTTTCCCAAAAAACTTTCTACTTTATTCTTTCCCAAAAAAAATATGCATAGAAATATGCATAAAATATGCTGACCAGGTTCATCATATGATGCACACTTGATTACTCATAGCAGATGGAAATGTAATTAATGTTAATACATCTATACCTGCAATGGGAGTAATAGTTTGTTGAACACGAAACGGAAGCTAAGCACCAAAGCACCAATGTTTGCCCGTAAAGTCACCCAATTGCAGTATAACTGAACCACCATGGTTTATTTTTAAGTGTTCAATACGGAACTGATATATTTCAGAAGCATTTCTCTCAAAACTGGATGAGGTTTACTGTACGGTCACCATTGGGGCGTTTTTTTGTGGCGCCATATTTGGCGAACATTTTTACTAGAAACCCCTCAAACTAGTATTTTGGCAACCCTATTTGTAATTAATTTCTCATGAATATGTAGAGATTTAAATTCATTAATGTAAAACTTAATCAAAAAATTTTATGAATAATTTAACATATCAACTTTATTATTTTACTATTAATGTTTGAAATCTATAAATCTGCGTTGTTTGTTAATTTTGTAAAATTAGTTGAGCATATTATTAGATACCAACAATGTAAGAAATATTTGTCACTATTTCAGCCATTTACCTCCCGCCGTTTTCCCGATCAGAAATTCATCATGCGGTTAACACACATTGGCGACATTTTGAAAACATCGCCAAAAGTGACCGTGCGGTAAATTTTTACCTCAAAAGTTTCAGAATATCTCCATGAAGACTGGTACAATATTCTTCTCTATATGATTCAGCTTTTCTATGAATCGCTTCCTAGGAAACTCTTAGGTGTATTACATCGAAAGGGTGGTTTTATACCAAATTAATAAATGATTCTTTATAAGTCTAACGCGTATTCATTCTTTTGATAACCATCTGTATATATATTCTTAAACTAGGAATTTAATTTCAACTAGATCAAACTGTAAACTAAATTTTCCTTATTTTATATTGTGTATTGAGTAAATTATTTGTTTACTTAAATCAGATAGAAAATAATCATATTAATCTCCATAGTTTCCGAAAATATTTCATGCATGTATACTAACTTTAAAATATATATGTCATTTTACATCCATAGAAACTTTGAAATGTATAGCAATTTAGTGAATTTCTTATCTTAAATTAGCCGAAATATGTAGTATTAAAATATTTACTGAAGTGTATACAAAGAAAATTAAACGAAATCAATAAGTCTCTTGTAATGTTTATTGATTTTCGTTCAATTCAATTATTCTTACTTTCTTTGCAAATTGTTTAGTTTTCTTGATTGTTTTTATGTCATTACTTATATTCAGCTTGTTATGTGTATGATTCATTATGTGTTTCGTTAATCTTCTCTAAAATTCTTTCTTATACATTTACTTAGACTAAATAAAGCAATCATATATTTGACAGACAATTTTTATTTATAATATATTTCTCATTAAAATAACTATTTTTTTATTTGTTACTATTTTTCACTTTTCCGATAATGGTATCTTTGACACCCTTTGAATCTATACCAAAGTTAACATTGTAAATAAACAATAACTTTGTTGGTAATTTCTCACTGAGGGCGTTGTTTTCTCAGCGCTTATGATTAAGGATATTGAAAACAAATGCAGCGCTAAACGTGTTTGATTTGAATCACTGCAAAAAGACTGCACATTTTACATTTAACTCTGAATAACAGGATGAATAATATGTCCTACTGTCAAACCATTTTTCAGCATTGTTTAATATTTTTAACATCTTGCTACTATTTCAGTGCCACAGAGTGAATCTTAAACTGCCATACTCTATACCAAAATTCTATAGCAAATTTAATCTTCTAATTACATTTGAATTTAAAATTATTTCTTTTAAATTTTACCTATACATATGAAAACTTTGAATATATCTCTTATTTGCTCATTAGAAAGAAATACGCACACCTCTGTATTATAGTATTTTTAATCCCTCAACTCAAATTAACAAGCCTATTTTCACAAAGCAGAACGCATTCGTGGTCATTAATTTTATTAAACAGAACAATATATTTAATCCCATAATGTATTATAAAATAGTTAATAATGAATCTTTCAATTTTTACTTAAGGATTAACTGCTCTAAAACCTAATTAAAAAATTTGTATTAATAGGATGCGACATGGAAGAAACGTTATCCGACATCATGAATATTTTAAACAAATTACAATTTAATGAAACGACGTTCTCAAGATCAACTGTCACGAAAAAAAAACAACCACTTTATGGTTGATAGTATAAAAATTGTCTCCCCTAAACAAGTATATTTAGATTTTAGTTGAATTACAAAGTATAACAAATCAAAAATATTTCCCAACTTTTCTGTTTGCACTCTGCATCACTCTGGATTGCCTATGGATCGGAAGCATATTGACGAATGAATAGAACGAATCTTATAAGTCTTTTGTTAAATATTGGCAAAAGAAGATAAAGAATCGGCACAGATGCCGTACAATCCAGGATTCCAAATACTTTACTTTTGGCGATGAAGAAATGTTGCCAAAATGACAAATTGTGACGTTCGAGATGACGTAAAATACTAGGTTTACCAAAACAAAATTTTTCTGCATAATTTTGATAGATCTTTGTTTCAATGTCATATTAAAATTCAGGTTGCCAGATACATGAGAAAATACTCCAAAAAATCACCGGTTAAGCTGTGGTTTGGGTTCCTCTTTTTTGCCAAATGGGCGATAGACGCACCAAACGTGGTGACCCTGGCTATTTCATCCTAAATGCACTCCTTGTAGCGCATGCTCTGTAACAACTCTTTTGTTTCAGTATTCCTATTGGTCGCTAATTATTTTGATTTTGAAATAACCGTAGAATTTAAAATTTGATGCACGACATTTTATTACATTTGAATTTGCCTTGGAGGTAGTACGTGAGTTATTTATTTATTTCTGCGTATTTTTATTTATTAATTTTAAAAAATATGATAATTTTTCTCCATATTGTAGTGAATTTTTTTACACAATTCGTAAAAAAACCCATTGTTTTTGTTTTCGTTGCCATACCAACGGTGAAATTCGTTAAAAACACAGATTTCGGTTCGTCGACATAGAAACGACGTTTTTGCGTAGTGCTTCTCGGAGCATTCAAATCCGCGAGACAACACGCAAAAACGCGCCTTTTTGAAAATGCGTTAAGCAGGGGACCCAAAGCACATTTTCACCAAATCACCAAACTCAGAATTTGGCATCCTGGATTATTGGGCATCTGAGCCCAATAATCATGGCTTAGTACTTTAAAATCTGACAATAGTGTGAATAAATAAATAAATGTTTACTAAGAGGATAATCTTCTTCTTAAGAAGAAAAAAGTTCATGTAAAAATTAGTGTCTTAATATTAATTTTAAAATGGAGCGTAATTTAATTTTTATATTTCAACAAATAGTTGCGAGATCTTACACTAGCATTAAACCAGTATAGGATAGTATTAATGATTTTATCTTTTATCTCAAAATCCCCTGTTGTTAAAGTATAGCGTAATTATTTCCTTTTCGGCGTCCTAGAAGGTCATAAATTTCAGTTTGCTCTCACCTTCACTGGGAGAAAGAAATCAAAAGCATCGCCAAAGTTTCCATACAGAGTTCCTGCTTATCAAGCCACTGGTGAGCGATTCATCAACACCGAGAAGAGATCCTCCAACCATTACTTACGCTTTTCTTTACCTCCCTCGATTCTACTTCTTGACAAATGATGACTTGTGGATAGCGGAAAGAAAGCAGTCCTAATGACAAGTACAGGTAAAGGTGAAAGATATTGTGGGCCGTCATTAAAGATATCTTTTAGTTTATTTGCTGATATTATTACTTTTCTACATTTCAAATTTATTTCTCAGATTACAAATTAAAGTTCCGACGTTATGTGATTTATCACTCAGTCTCTTATCAAAGGAGTTCTTTTGAAAATACACTCATTCGAAGAATAATAGCAAGACTCAGAAGTTGAATGTTTTTTATTAGAAAGGAGTTATAAGTTTTATATCTTTGTAAAAAATTATTGTGATTTTTCTTATTATTAGCATTAAATCTGAAGGAAATCATAACTTATTATTGGATAAATACATCAGTAGAAATACTTAAATTATATAATTTCTTATTTTTAGATGTGTTGTCCTTGAAAATATTCACAGAGAGATTTTTAGTTGCTTATAAATTCTTAGTAAATGCAGTTTTTAAAAACCAATTTCTGTATTTCAGTCAAACCGATACACTTCAAATTGTTGAAATCTTTTTTTCTCTAAATGAATGAAATTAAAATATATTCTCTAAATCCTATAGTCTATTTTTATCTGAAAATGTTATATTAAACATTTGTGTATCCTCAATAAATGTACATTCCTTAAATTTAAAATTATATTGTGAAGGTGACAAAATTTTAATAAAAATGTACCTTTTCAAAACACACATAAATAAGATTAGCCACCTATGAAATGCTAAAAATATTTATTCTTTCTATGTTTTTTGGAGAATTTTGAAAACAATTTCTATATTTCAATCAAACCAATACTCTTCCAATGTTTTAAATCTATTTTTTAAAATAAATATTATTAAAATATATTCCCTTAATTATATAGTTTTCTTTATCTGAAAATGCTTGATTAAACCTTGTGTATGTGTGTTCTCAATAAATTGTTCCGTAAATTTATAGTTACTTTGTGATGGCGACAAAATTTGAATAAAAACGTCACGTTTAAAAACACAGAAATACAATTCTCCATCTACGAATAGCAAAAAATATTTTTTCTTTACAATTGGTTATAATGTATAACTGTTCATGAAATCTTTTTAAAATTAGGATTCAATGATTTATCATGACGAAACACTAAAGGAAATGATATATTTTATTTAGAAAATTATTTGATATATTTTGCCTCATTGAGTATCAAATGTTATACTGAAAAAATTCGTTATGATTTTTGTTTATTTATTAAACAGTGTCAATTTAGAAGAGTCATACATCATCGTCACAGATGTAGACATCAAACAATAAGAGAAACAAAGACAATTTGCTCCTTGGAATTAAACTTTAAATCGGTAAAAATAGTTTAAAGAAACACTAAACGATTTTGAGTAAGACGATTAAGGACTCAAATGTGTAGTTCTGAAACTTTTTTTCTATCATATTAAACGAATTTTATATATTCATGATAAAAAAAATATTACACAGTACGAAATAACCTTGAATTTTTTACGTTAAAAATTAGTTGATTAAAAATAATATGGTATTAATTGATTGATAACTTTTTGTAAGACTGCTTGAGTAATTGATTGCAGTAATGCAAATAATTTGGATTATACTTTTAGTAAGCAAAAGAAATTTTAAAAACTGATAATAAATTTTAAAATCTGTTTTCCTAATACATTAAAGGATGTAAACAAAGCATGAAAATTACATTTTTTGTTTCTAGAGTTTATTATGAAATATCAATGTTACATATATTATGAAATATCAATGATGATATAAATATTATGAAATATATCAATGATGATATATAAATAATTTAAATACTTGAATTTCTTCTGAGTACAGTCAAATTAAATTCATACTTGACTTTTATAAAACCCTTTTTATCTTCTTTTGCTCAAACGAATCTGATGTCTTAGGAAAATGTAAATTATAATTTGTTTACATTTTACATTCCTTGTCATATGTTTAAAGTAATTAGTTGTATATATAAACAACTGCAATTAAGAAACAACTTGTTATCATTGATTTTTTTAAAAAGTGTAATTTTAACATTTTATATTTTTATGTTTAATTTAAATAAACTGTGCTCTGTTCTTAAAATTTATTGACACGTATTTGTATTTCGAAATAAATGATAATACTTATCGTCCTTTTAAGAAATTGTTTCTGTTATAAAAGTAATAATAACTTTAAGCATATAAAATAAAAAAATTACCCGAAGTGAAATTGTTTTTTTTTTATTTATATTTATTTTTTATTTATTTATATTTTTTTTATTCATACAATCGCAAGATTTCAAACTGATCATAACATTTTGTTGTTCTTGGTTATTCTATAATAATTATAAAGTCGGAATTTATTAACATATTTTTTAAAAAATCAAATTTTTTGATAAATCTGTAACTCTATTTTATTTGTTAAATTGAAAAATCAAATATGCGTGATTTATTTAAAATCTATCTTTTCATATTTAATGCTTAACTAAAAATATGATTTGTAAATATAAAAAATACATGAGCACTGCCAAGTTAATTTTACAATTTTCAAAAGATTAAGCAACAAATTAGAAACATTACACATTTTGTATACGCTAAAAATATTACCCATTATCATTATATTAAGATACTTGAAATTTGGAAAGGCTGGATGGATTGTGAAGTTATCGTCATCATCATCAAAGGCACGACAGTCCTGTGTGGACCCTGGTCTTCTCAAGGACGCGACACCAGTCCCTTCTTCTGAGTGCGACACCTTTCCAGTTTCCGACGTTGATTGACTCGAAGTTCTTCTGGAGGCAGTCACTCCACCTCAGTCTTCCTCTTCCTCTGACACCCGAGGACTTTGCCAAAAACATTCTCTTTGTAGTGCGGGTGTCGTTCATCCTCATAATATGCCCGGTACATTTCATCCGTTGGATTTTTTAGAATTTCAGGATGTCCGGTTCTCCGAGGTATAACTCAGAGTTGGTTCTTCTTCTCCAGGCTCCACTGTCCGCCAAAGATGGAGCGCAGAATCTTCCTTTCGAAAGATGCGAGCGTCCTTTCGTCGGCCTGAGACAGGGTCCAGGTTTTAGTGGCATAAATGAGCACTGACCTGATTAAACTTTTGGAGAAGTTATAGCAAACTATTAAACAAAAATTGTTTATTCGATTGTTTTATGTAGATTCTATATATTCTACGACAATTGTTAAATTGAAAGTTTATTAACTGGATGAATGTCTATTAAAATGTTTGGAGTAGATCAAATGTAATTAATTTTAATTTCAAAAAGTGAATGGACTGAAAATGAAGTATATACAGTTGTCCTCTTTATGGATCCTTACATACGTTGCAATAGAGCCGCAGTAGCCTAGTCGGTCAAGGAGTCGTGCTCATTATCAGAAGGTAATGAGTTGGAATCGTAGCCAACCGAGTATCCATCGTAATTTCTAAAGGTGCCGGGCGCATTAAAATTAGGCGTGGTCGCAATGTCCTCCAAGTGAAATGATACATCTGGGAGTGGCAGGTCAAGTATTTTGTGCTTTCTACTTGGTCCTTGCTTCAAAATCACGAGTACTTCACCAGGCTGCATATATCTTACTGGAAGATTTCAACTCAGGGCTTGGTTCAGGGAAGCATGCAACAGCAACATACATTACAAGATGATTTTTTATTTATTTGTGCGTAATGATAAGCAAAGTCTCAATATTTCGTGTTTAGAAAGTGACACTTATGCAAAAGTCACAGTTTATATTAGAAGAAAGGTGTGCCATGGAGGACTGGTCTGTTAGGCCATTCGTTCTGGCTATCGGATGGTAGAGAGCATGAAAACCGACCAAACTAAAAATCCATTGTGTTAACTAACATTGTCTGGGCCATCATCATCATGGTTGCAATGTCCTCAATGTGAATTGATAATTCTGAGTTTGGCCGGTTAATTCTCGTTGGTTTCTGTTTAATATCTGTTTATAAATTACGAAGACAACATTCAGAGCTATGATAGCAAATCCAACGGGTGCCCCATTACCTTCAAATCTGATAAGCTGGTCATTATACATAACAACATATTCCTGTTATTATACATATATATAAATTCTAAGTCTGTGATTCAAATGCATATTACCAGTAAAAGGTACTAAATTTTCGACCATCCTTTGTTAAAGCTGTTGCAAAATCGATTTTAATTGATAATTTAGTTTCTTTCAAGTCTTACAGATTATTGTCTAAGACTGTCTTTTTGGTAGGTATTTGCGATACAGTACATATCACAATAATACTATATGTTACCTCAGATTCAATCTTATGTCTTTTAAAAGAGGAAAGTATTAGCCCTGTTTATTGTCACTCCTTAGCCGAAATTATGTTTAATATTAATTATAGTGCATGCACAATGCTCTATGACTCTATTCTTTTAAGAGTCTGGGCACTCCATTCCTTCATATCATCTGGCTCTAAAAAGCATTGAATGTAACCCAATGTAAAGTTGATTATAATAAAAATAAAATTGTAATCTAATGTTATTGGGGTGAATCTAGATTTGCTTTAGAGGACGAATCAATTGTTTCTTGAGTAATGGTAAACAAAATCTCTCTATTGATGTATCTAGATACTGTTAGTTTTCATTTTTAATCTAAAATGTGGTAGATAAACTAGATATAACTTATGCAAGAGTTATGTTGTTGTTACTTATGACACTTGGATAAGCCAAGCTCCCTCTGCTGATATCTATACGAATTTAAGTCAGTAAGGTGCGTCTTTTGTTTTAGTTTTGGACTAATAGCCTAGAGGTTAGGGAATCGACCTTCAGTCTGGTAATGCGGGGTTCAATTCCCAATGCCGCCAAAGACCCACCGAATGCATTCAATATACGTTCTCGTTAAATCTGTGGTATCGAAAGTCCTGCGATCGGTCATTGAGCAGTAACCATGGGTACAATGATCTGGAGAAAATGTCTTCTCCCTCCAAATCAAGTCAAAATTGAGGGATTGGATCCTCTGGTTGTGTTACCTATCGAAGGAGTTTTAGACCAAAATATCACTTTTACTTTCGTGGTGTTCTAGTTAAATTTATGCACGCGAGAAGAACATATAAGCAGTTAAATAGTCCTTTTAAACCTATTAGTTTCGACTTTATAGATTTCTCTTGAACTTAACAGTATCTAGATACATCAACTGTTACTTAAGCTAAATATCCGAGATTATCTAGAATTCCAAATTTTTGAATATTTTTGTGATGTTTCTGAGAGGTAAGTTGTGAAAAGTATTTAAAAAACATCAACAACATTGAAACTAAAGCAAGTTGCTGTCCCTATCCTTCTTTATAAATTCTCTTTAGGTTTTATTTATGTTATAATGCCGAAATGTTTGTGTAGTCATGATGAACAAACTAAAGAATCCTTAAGACGTTGATATTATTGTCAGAAGTTCACATTTTTCGATATTACATTTTTTCCTTTATTTATATATCTAAAATAAAAAAGTTATGATCCTACTAATTTCACAACAGGTAAATCATATGCATATGATTTAATCTGTTCATAATTTATATAACATCTATTATATTTAATTTTTTTAAAAACATTTATGAAATAACAAAATTAAAATAAACTTTTTTTAACATTTTTACATTTAAACCTCATAATTTATTTCAGATTTTTTTGACTTTTTAAGTATAAATTAAGAAACATGTTGTTTACATAAATGTGATAAATTCACGTTTCCTCCTTGTTTTTCCTAAAACTGATTTTTTTTTCACATCCAGTATTTAATAAAAACTCTAGAAATCAAACATTCATCCTCATATAAGAGATTATATATAAGTTATGAATATTACTTTCCCTGATAGAACAAGTTATTATATCCTTACTTCTCTATTTTTCGTGGAAGATTATTTTCTTACTTCACAAGTCTCAACATAAACAGCTATTTCATTGCATCAATTTTATTCTTTACTTAAGCATTTTCTGAAATCAAAGAATAATATCTTCATTATGAAAAGTAAACACGAGGAAGATAATTGATCAACATGCGAACTATTGAATATTAAAAATCTTATAAATTTTGTTGGTCATAAGAAGAGAGTTAAAGAATATATAACTTAACCGCAATAAAAATTTTAATCTATTACTTAATTAAGAATATGTAAATTTATTTTCTGAGACAAATTATTAATAAACATAAAATTTATATTAAAGTTATGTATTACAATAACATTTCTGAATTTTTGGAGTTATTTATGTTGCCTGAATCACTCAGACCTTAAATTTTAATATTCCTTTCAAAATATAGATGGATAATAAATAAAGTAATTCAGCTCTTTCTGAAATAATGGCAATTTTCTATTAGTTGATATTTACATTACATAATTTTTATTCTTAGAAAAATGATAAAGGTTGTTGTTGTGTTGTTGTTATTAATGACACTTGAACAAGCCAAGCTCGCAATGCCTTGGCTATGTGAATTTAAGTCAATGGGGAGCGTCTTTCATTTAATCAGAGCAACATGAAGGTGAAAGTACGACTTTTGCTCTCCAAATCCTCCGATAGATGGCAGAACCAGAGGATATACTCCCTCAATTTTTAGCATTGATCTGAAGGGGGAGTAAATTTCTCCAACCATTGCACCCATGGTAACTGCTCAACGACGGACTACAGGACTTTCTATTCCACAGATTTAACGAGCATGTATATCGCATGAACTCGGTGGGTCTTTGGCGGCATTGGGAATCGAACCCAACCCTTCCGTATGGAAATCCGATACCCTAACCACTAGGCTAATACGGCCCCATGATAAAAGTATTTTATATATATGCAAGTATGTTAACGAAGTGATATAACATTTAGTAATATTATATTAGTAGATGTATGACAAAGCTGAAAATTGTATGGAAAATAATGGAATGAGAAATTTTAGATTGCTAGAGATTTTAATAATTTAACAAAATACCTTTGATGTTTGGAATTCTTTATGCATTTATAATATTATATCAAACTAGTTTTGATAAAGCAAAACGAAATTAATAGTCAAAGTGAAGAGTTTAATGCGAACTTTTAAAATGAGATTTTCTGTTGAAAGACTAAAGGACCTGGAACCAAGGGGTACGTGTACCTTCCTGGGGCTTGAGCAGCCACCAGGCGCGTCGGCAAGTGGTGGATAGCCGAATGTCCTGTAGGAATGACAGGATAGCCTTGAATATAGAATCAGAGGCCGCGAACCAGCTCCCGTAAACCCTGGTGTTATGCGATCCGTGCCTAGGGCTAATTGGCACCGCGGTATTGGTGTCTTAACGGAGCCTCTAGTTGCTTGGCGAACTTCTAGAGTAATTTGCCTTGCCCAGTAACTCAGGCAATGCTGGGTGGACTTATATTACCTGAGCTTTTTAATTGTTATCTTGTGGCTGAAAAGACACAAGAAGTAACAAACCTTTCTGCATTTGCAGGTGAAGCCTCTGAAGTGGACCTTGCTGAAAAAGACAAGGGAACTCAGAGGCAATCTTGTAAAGGGGCAGCAATGAATCCTTCACTTGAGGTAGAAATGACCTCCAAACTATCTTCTTCTGGTGAAAGTCAGGAAGCTATTCCTAGCATGACTGACTTTCTGACCAGATGGGACTGTTTCAGCAAGACCTTATCTGCTGGAAATGTCATATGCAAGAGGAAACGGCAGAGCATGTCATTTACGAATGTGAGGCTCTTGCCCTCCTTAGATTAACTTCTTTAGGCTTCATCCATACTAGAGAGTTACACCTAGACTCCATTAAAGGGTTATCGGACTTTATTAGTAAAGTGGGTGACCCGAGCAACTGGAACTAGGAAACATTGGGTTTGGAGTTAATGGTACAAAATGCTGATAAAAGCAGAGGTGCCCAATGACATACAAACCCAATTTTAAGAAGAAGAAGAAGAAGAAGACTAAAGGAAAACTAGAGCATTAGTAAATTATTTTGCATAACAAGAATTTAAAAAAAATGTATTGAATCAGTTTTTCATGGTAAAAAATACAATTGAAAAATAATAATATATATTTTTTTTAATATTAAATCAAAATAAAAAAATTTTTCAATAAACAAGTACCACAACAAATATAATGAATTTGTTTTTTTTTTTTCTAGAGATGACGTTGTATAGCTAAGAAAGATATTTTTCTTAATGAAATATAATGTATTTCTTAAAATAATTTATAAGATTAAAAACAATTTAACGGAAGTCTAAACTGAATTAATATTAATTTGAATGATTTTTTACATTTTAGAAGAAAGTTATTATATAAAAATCCATTGTATGTGAAGTCATTTTGCAAAAACTGGGAAATGATTCCTAAATATAAGAAATTTGGTGTATGTGTTTCATTAATTTCATTTAAAGAAACATATACGAAATTTATGAAGAAAGTTGAAAGTATTTTATTTAAGTCATTTTTAAATAAAAGCTATTTTTATAACACTATCTAAATATCAGCTGAGATATTATTTGCAATAACAAAATAAGGTAGAAATCAAATATATAAACATCATATCAGAGTAGTTGTTGTTGTTGTCGTGTGCCAGCTAAGCTGGCAATATGAGGTGCGCTGCTCCACTTTTTCAACTGAACCGTATTTTAGTGTGGAGTCTGACTTGTTCAGTACACACATACCATAGGGACTCGTTTATAGAGTAGGCAACCATTTACAACATATTCATACACAGAAAGGACAACGACAGGATAGATAGAGATAGATAGTACATCTATGCCCGAACTGGGATTCGAACCCAGGACCTCCCTACCCGTAGTCAGGGATCATATCAGAGTAAATTAATTAAATAAATGAATTTTGAATCATTTATCTTAACATGAACAGTTTATATAGGATTAATGGAAATTACTACAAGTAAAATATATAAAAATTAGAATAAAATGAAATCATTATAAATATTATGATTTTTTACATTTTTAAAGAAAATTATTATATAAAATTCCAAGAAAAATTCCTTTAGATAATAACTCATAAAGTATTACTAAATATAATTTCATTATCTACAATAATATTATCCTTAAATTTTAAAAGTGATATATAAATAATGCGATAGGATATAATGCAGTCAAAAATAATATGTTTGATAGATAGTTAAGAAAATCTTAATATGAAGCAATATAATGGACTGTAATTAAATTGTACAACACAGTTTAATACACAGATAATGTGCAGATATATAGGGGTGATTTACTAATAAATTAAATCAATTAATATTAAAAATAGAGATATTAAATATCATTGAGACAAGTAGAACAAATATGTTAAGCATTTAAAATACTTATTTTTATCACAAATTATTTCAAATTATTACCATTTCGTGAAAGGCAAAATTATAACATATAAAAATTATAACATGTGATAATTTGGCCTTTCACGAAATGGTTTCTTCATGAAAACGATTTTTAATTAAAATTACTTGTATATAATGGAGAACAGCTTATGATGTTTTGATTCAAAAATGAAACTAGTTTAACGCGTTTACTCCTATCATCAGTCATTTTTATTTCTATATTAAATAAACGGTTAAAAATTTAAAATGAAAAATTAAAGAAAACGAAAAGGTAAATATATTATTAACTAGAATTATAAACGTTGCAATTTCAGACCTTAAGACAGAAAATAATATGCTCAGATGTGAGATATTTTTAGTAGGGTGTAGCAAAAGTCCATCAACAAAAAATAAACAAAAGCATAAATATTTACCGTTAGTTTTGTGCAAGTATAATTTCCTTTACAAAAGTTACCTCGTTCAAAAGAAAACAGAAAATTATATACTCTTCTGGTTTCATGCAAAATTTTTATCAAAAAATGAAATAAATTTACAACGTGCACAAAATCAAATCTCCTACTCTTTATAGACTCAAAATATTTTGACCATTTAATGTAAAAATATTGAAAGTGTTTTATATTCTCTACTTTCCTTCGCATTCATACTCCATATTTACTTTGTCATCCAACGGAATTATAAAAATAATGTGTCATAACATTTTAAATAATACTGTTTTAAAATCTAATCAGAATTAAGTGATTAATTGTACATAGACTGATACTTTAATATTAGCTTTGAAATATCATTTTCCATACCTTACATTAGTAAATATATTCCATTCTCAGTTATCTCCGCTAAAACAATTGTAGGTATTGAGTTAAAAACACAATCAGATTAAAATTTTTCATGAATTCAAATATGATGTTCAGTTTTTTTTTATCAGTTTTTGATAAATTAAAGAATGAAATAAATTCTTGAAATTTATTAGACAACTTTAATTTCATAATTCAAATAAAAGTACATCATTTAATGCTCAAAATTTAAGCACAATTTCTGAGAAAAGACAAAGAGAATTATACCTATACAATTGAAAATAAGTTATTTAGTGACAAAATTCATTATTAATTTGTTTTTGTTGTTTCATCTTCATGAGTTCCATTAAACAGTGCAGAAATCTTCCGTGAAAATTAATCAAATAGATGTGAATCTAATTAAATAACTTAACAAACTTTCCCTTTAAATATGCATTTAAGTGATTTGTTAAGTTTTGGTATCCACACTATTAAATTTTGTTATTTTTATTCTAAAAATTTTCTTCAAAATAATCGCATATGCTAGGTAAAGGTAATTCTAATTCTTTAGATTAGTTGTTGTTACTTATGACACTTTTACAAGCCAAGCACGTTTCGCTGTCGGCTATGCGAATTTAAGTCTGTAGAGTGCATCTTTCGTTTAACTAGAGCACCATGAAGGTAAAAGTACAACTTTTCTCTAAGATTCCTCAAATAGATGGCACCACCAGAGGATCCATTCCCTCCATTTTGACATTGATCTGGAGGGAGAGGAAATTTTCTCCAAACCACAACTTATAATTTCCACAACTTACCTCTCAAAATCATCCGAAAAATATTCATAAGTTTGGAATTCTAGATAATGTCGCATATATCAAGTTTAAGTGACAGTTTATGTTTCTATATAGACACTGGTTTGTTGAAAAAAAATCTATAAAATCGAAAGTAATATGTTGAAAAGACTATTTACCTGCTTAAATGTTCTTCTCATGTGGATACATTTAACTAGAGCACCACGAAGATGAAAGTGGGACTTTGGTCTAAGACTCCCACCGATAGATGGCACCACCAGAGGATCCACTACTTCAATTTTGACATTGATCAGGAAAATTTTCTCCAAACCACTACACCCTTGGAAACTGCTCAATGACCGACGATAGTACTTTCTATTCCATAGATTTAACGAGCATGTATATAGCATAAACAATGGATCTTTGGCGGCATTGGGGATCGAAACCCGTGCTTCCCGAAAGATGGCCTTAACCACACACCCCAAAAATGATCAATGGCTCCGGCGGGGATAGGAGATATATTAGTGCTTATAGCTATCAGGAATGGATTGCGTAATATGGTTAAGGGAAATTTTTTCCAAGACAATTGGATCTTGGCTAACAGTTGCACTTCAATTCACTACCTCTCTGACTGCCACCCAACTTATCTAGTGGTCAGCGTGACTGACTGCGGATAAGGATTTCCTGGGTTCGAATCCTTGTTCGGGCATGGATGTACTTTCTCTCTCTATCTATCCTGTCTTTGTTCTTTCCTTGTATGAATAAAATGTGAATGGTAGCCTAACCTATAAACGGGTTCCTATGGTATGTGTTTAAAGCAAAGTCGTACTTTCACCTTCAAGGTGCTCTGATTAAAACTAAAGACGCTCCCTATTGACTTAAATTCGCATAGCCAAGTCATGGCGAGCTTGGCTTGTCCAAGTGTCAACGACAACCTCTCTAACTGTGTTGTTGTTAAATATGAGACTAACCCGAATATTTTAAAATTTCTTGATATACTTTCACTCAGTCATACCATCCTTTTTCTCAGTTATTTCTACACATGTTGAGATTGAAGGAATGAGAAAGCTGATTCTTTGGTCCGATACGCTGCTGAGGAAGACGCCAGTAATTGTGGAAAGCTCCCCTTCTGCCAAATTTTTCCCTGATTAAAACAAATAATTTATAATGTTTCAAACATCCATCCTAGTCACTCTTGGTATTTTGCAAAAAAACTTTCAAATTTAAACTGATATCCCAACAATTTCGTTTTTCAAGGTTCTTAAGAGGCTGTACAAGAGCCCATCTTTTAAAGCATGGTCAAAAAATATGAACGCAGTGCCATTGTGGCATAGTTGACATGGCTTCCCCTGTTCATATTTTTGAGTGACAAAATTTTATTAAGGACGAAGTCCTTCGGGACTAACAATAACAACAACAACAAAATAGTTTGAAAAATTGAGGTATGATTTAGTGAGGTATGATTGGTTATTTCACTTTATTTCTATGAATTATACTATTCATAACGTTTTTATAAATATTTGTCACGTATTGAAATGTTTATTGAATGTAAACATATGAATTTTCCTCATGTACAATACAAATATAGGCTATGAATGAGATTTGTAAAATGGAAAGCAATGGAAATTAAGAATTCATCAATTCAGTTTAAAAAAATATTGTATTGTATTTTTACGTAGTATTGTATTTTGATCAGAAGGTTGTTCATATTGATTAAATAAACAGTTTCTTCAAAATATGAATTCACGAATATTAATATATGTATTAATAAATGATTTGACAGATTAATGATGAATTCATGAATTAATTTTTATTAAAAAATTATAATTCTTATAAATATTTTGAATTAGTACGCAAGAATAATGTAAAAATGCCTGTAAGTTGCAAACTATTATATACTTTGCATATTACACTCTCCCTCTCAGAGTGCATAGTTAAGTATGCTGTGAAATGAATGCACATGAACATAAAGCAGACACAAGAGCACTAGTTTATGAAATATGTTACACTGTTTTAATTAGCATCATTGTTGTACTGAGTCATTGTGTTTGTTGTTTAGGTGCCTACAAAAATTTCATACAATATTTGTACCGTTTAAAGAAGCACAAATATTTGTGTGTTTAAAGTTCGTTTTAAATTTTTATATCAAAATGCATAACACACATAATTTAAAACAGTGGAAAACAATAAATTTAAACATCTAAAATATTTTAATAGAATGAAATGTATATAATACATTATTTTTACTCTGATAATCAATTTCTTTCTGTTTAGTTTAGTTTTTCTTAAAATTTACATGCGTATCATTAATTTATATTTAACTATCGTTTAAATCTAATATATAAAATTCTCGTGTCACAGTTTTCGTTGCCATACTCCTCCGAAACGGCTTGACCGATTTTGATGAAATTTTTTGTGCTTATCCGGTATCTATGAGAATCGGCCAACATCTATTTTTCATCCCCCTAAATGTTAGGGGTAGTACAACCCTAAATTTTTTTTATTATTTTTTTGGTTAGTTTTTTTTATTAGTTTTTTTGGTTAGTTTGGTTAGTTTTGGTTGGTTAGTTTTTTGGTAAATATATATATACGTATATATATATATATATATATATATATATATATATATATATATATATATATATATATATATATATATATATCAAGGTAATGATAATTTTAATACAATGATGTAAAATTATCATTACCTAATACAACAATTATACATAAATAAAGTATACGCATATGTAAATTTTAAAAATAAGTATTTATTTTATTATTAAAAATATATGTTAATACGCTGTTCCTGAGATTTAAAATATTATCTAAAATTCACTAATTACAAGGTTTTGTTTTTATAAGTCAAGAGCTTGTGTAGCCGCCTACCATGTCTAGCAGTCAAAGTGCCTGACTACAGATAGAAAGGTCCTGGGTTCAAATCCCAGTTTGGGCATGGGTGTAATTTCTTTCTATATCCTGTCTTTATCCTTTTTTGTATGAATGAGTTGTAAATGGTTGTCTTCCCTATAAACGGGTCCCTCTGGCATGTGTGTACTGAAGAAGTCGGACTCCACACCAAAATATGGTTCAGTTGGAAAAGTGGAGCAATGCACCCTATAATGACAGCCTAGCTGGTACAAGACAACAACAAGAGTTTGTGTTATGAATACTGTTATTAAGATAAGAATTTAATGCAACGAAAGTATTTTTATTTTAATCTTATATTTTGAATTATTTCTATTACGTTATAATATTGATGAAAAATTTATTCTGATATTATATTTTACAAGTAGAAACATTTAACTAGTTCACTTCTTTTAAGAGAAGCCCTTGATATATCACTTAAGTAAAACTTATTTACTGTGAAAACTTTTTAAAATTGAATTAATTTCCTGTGTTTTTTCTAAAGTTGAATAAAAATTAATATCTCAGATTACATAAATTTTACAAATTTATAATATAAAAATAAATACCCTAATATTTTGCACATATTCTTATATTCCATTAAAAATCTTAATTATTTTTGCAAATTAGTTTCTGATGCTCTTTCGATTGTAATAAAACACTTATAAATACTGATTAATGCATTTATTTAACTAAGTACAATTACTTACTATAAATAATATAATTATTAATTAGAAAATAGTTACTTTGTTTACAAAATAACAAATTTGAGAGACAATTTAATTAACAAGGTTAATTTTTGTTGGGTTAAATATTTATAAAAATCCGAAGTTATTACTATTATCAAAATAATGTTATTCGAAAATAAAGTATAATTAGGGATTAAGGATATGTTATTTTTAAGCATTTTTGAAATAAATAGATGTAGTTTAAATTAGTTTTATCTTACATAAATTGAAAACAAACACCTGAATAATTTTATTTCTCTGTGTACATGTAAAAATTATAAATAAATTAACAAATTCTAATAATGAATATGTATTGGAATAATGTTATTTTTTTAGTAATAATGTCTTAAATATGCTTATGTGAATGTATATATGATTTGAGCCAAAGGGGCATATTTAAGTGTCAATATTAAAATTAAAGTAAGCGCTTAAGCACACAAGTGTGTTGATTATAATTATTAAAATTTTTAATAAAATTAACTATTTCAATAAATTGATATTACAGTATTATGCCTAAAATTTTTACAGGTGCTTCATATTCACATTTCTAAGCAATTTTCATAATACTTACAGGTATGTGTTGCATATATTGTAGGATGCTGTTTTACTGAAAAATAAATTTTATTAGCTTTAAAAAAGTCATATGCTTAAACTTGAGCTTCATAAATTGAAGTGAGGTGATTCATTATGTAAGTTCTTGAACATGTTGTATTTCTGTATCATCCATTTACTCTGTTTGTATTTCTGTATCATCCACTTACTATAGTGGATACTTATATAGTTTTCCATGTTCCTTTTCAGGAAGCATGCGATAAGTGTCTACAATTTATGAAAAGTACTTGCTAAATCAAGTATAAGTAGGAAGGAAAAAAGTACATTTATGTTGTTATACTTACTTTCTTCATATCAGTGGTTGTTGCTACCTTTGACCTTGGATAAGCCAAGGTCACTATACCATTGGCTATGTTAATTTAAGTCATTTGGGTGCGTCTTTCGTTTTAACCACAATGGTGAAAGTACGACTTGGCTCTAAATTCCTCCGACAGATGGCACCACCAGAGGATCTACTCCCTCAATTTCGAAATTAATCTGAAGGTTGAGGAAATTTTCTCCAGACTATTGCACTCATGGTAACTACTTAACAACCGACCACAGGACTTTCGATTCCACAGATGTAAGGAGCCCCAATATTGCTTGTACTCGATGGGTTTTGGCGGCATTGGGAATTAAAACCCATCCTTTGGGACGAAGAGAGATGCCCTAATCACTACCACGACTTCATATATTATGAGTACTAGTCTGTTACACTTAAAATTCGTATATCCTTACGTTTTTCGAAATGTTTTGACTCGTAAGCAAAATGTTTTTAAAAATTGTTACACAAGTACATAAATTAAAAAAAATATTAGTCCATAAATTTAAACTAAAGATAGAAATGATCTTGCTTTATTTTCACATCATGCATATGTTATAAACATTTCATTTACTCCTCATTTCAAATATACTTAATAATTAGTTAATCGTTCCTAAAACATAGCTACCTAACAGTATGAGAAATATTTCTTTGAATATTTACTCAAAAAGTGAAATATTTCAGTTAAGTTTGAATTTTTGTATTGTCATTAAAAATATTCTTTAAATATATTTAAAATTTAAAAAAAAACACATGTTTATCAATTACAAATGTTATTTTTCTAATCACAAGCCTAAAAATGTGTTTCATATTTTGTTTTTGAGAAGAGTATTTTATTAGAGATTTATATGGGATAATTTATCTCAATATTTTCGAATTCATAATTTAATGCCCAAGCTGCAACAGATAATCAACATAAGATACCGATTTTTCTCGTTAACTATTCAAAAAATAAATTTTAGATTTTGTAACTAAATTAGTTCATCTGAACATATTGCCAAGTCATTTCATTTCTTATATCCAACAAGAAAACAAACAAAATTATACAGCACAAAAACACCTATATCGCACACATCCTATATCGCTTTTCATTTATAATTTATATTTTAAAAATGAATTTAAAATTGTCATTATATATATTTGTATCTCTCTCTCCCTCTCTGTATATATATATATATATATATATATATATATATATATATATATATATATATATATATATATATATATATATATATATATGTATGTATGTATGTATGTATGCATGTATGTATATGTTTGTATGTATGTTTGTATATATATAGTGAAATTCTTTTAACCACTTTGGGTTCTACGTTCTAGTTCTGGAATTCTGGATAAACAATAGTGGAAATATGTAAAAACAATATTTCCTTTAAATGATTGTTTTTATATAAAGGAAATCTCATGGTATTGAGTTAGTCCTAAAAGAGAGTCACTGAAAATACAAAGTAAATCCAAAGTTTTGTCCACTGCTATTTGGGATTCTACTGCGATTGTAAATATGTCTACAACAGAGTCTTTAGAGTTTTAAATATTTATAACCCTAAGAGTCCACGATGTTATACTTAACAACCCTCATTAACTTCGCCATTTCATCTTAACCAAACATCAACGCTTGGAAATCACGGTAATGTTTGATGATTCTATAATAAGAAGGACATTTTTATGTGTACCATTACAAGAGGTATGCTTTGATCTTCCTGAAATACATTCAAAGAAATTCAACTTGAATTACTTTTATCGTATGGAAAAAAAAAACCTTGTTAAATTGACATTTCACTCCGATCTGATTTTAACATATTATGACAAGGAAATTTTATTGTTTGAAATGCAAATATTTTTCCAAAAATAACTTGTGGGTTAACTCAAATTTTGAAATCGGAATCTAATTTATTACTTTTAGCTAAAATGCCATTTAGATTAAGCAACTTTAATGTGCATTATGTTGCATTTTTAAACTTTTGAATTATTTTAACAGGTAGGACATTATTTTTAATATTTGTTGCAGACTATACACATGATTTGATTTCAAAATTTTTTATAGCCAATCATATTTCAGGACAAATATCTAAAGTCATAAATCACGCATTATATATAATTATTTATAAAATAGTCTCTTTAGCTTAAAGTTATTTTGAAATTATTTATTAATAGAATTGGAACATATTAAATTAAGTTAACAAAGCATAAGCATTTGTTTGCTTAGACTTTGAAATAAGTAATCTTATTAAATTATAAACACTACCATTAATCATCGCAATGTTAGAATTCTTGATTTAAATTTTTTATATTCAGGTATTTTAAATTTAATTGATAAATCTATTCTTATAACCCTCACTCAGGCACTTACCTTAAGCAAATACTAAATAAATTATAAAAGGTATTAAGTGTTAATCTTGAAGAATAAGTATGGATTATATATTTTTCTGAAAACCAAATCTAAATAGAATTGCTTTAAAGCAAAACGTTATATGTAATGAGTGAATAGAAGTTATTTTTATTTGGAAATTAAAATATAAGGATATACATATAATTCTAACAAAAATATTATAACATAGCAAAATTCAACGATAGTTTACAATTGCATATAGTTGCTACTAGGAATATATTTAATCAATTACAGAAAATATTAGATTTCATTTGATTATATATTTTCTCAGATGATTAAATTAAAACGGAGTTAGGAATACATATGTATAAATAAATAACACACGTACACACTTATATATAATAACTCACTTATTAATAGTATAACCAGTGTTGAAATAAATTTTGAAGTACTGTTTTCCTTGTATATATTGAATATTAATTGAGATCAAGAAGCAAAAATTAATTTTGAAATGTATCGTTCTCAATTATAATTGTACATAACTATTAACGGGAAATAAGTTTCATGAAGCATTGATTTCTTATGAAGACACTTAAGATTCTTGTTTCTAAATTTCTGCCTTAACTCTAGATTCTAGACTATAGATCTAGAATCTAGATTCTAGATAAATCGTAAAAGAAATGTATTAAAAGGAGACACAGGTCAACAAGATCACTAAGTTCAAAATGCTTAAGCCTCTGCATAAGCGAAAGAAAATTCACACAAGTTAAAACTTTCTATAAGAAATAATATTAATAAGAATTTAGTAAAATAGCAGGAAAAAATTGAAATTAATGAGACTTAATATCAATGTCGGTAGGGATTGATTTCCTAAGAGTTGTAATCAGATTCATAAAAATAATATCAATTTTTATCTAATGGTATTCCTTAAAAGGAATGAAATGGTTAATACTAATGACATTATTTAAAAATGAAAATTTTTCTTGTTAGGAATATTATTAAAGTGAATTAAATAAGATTAAAATGTGTCCGCATGATAAAGAATTCCTAATTTAGCACTAAATATGCATATTAAAGCTATTAAACAATTTAAATTTCTAAATAAAAATATAAAAATGCGTCGTGTTTTTTATTACCTAAAGAAAGACAAAAAATATTCATAAAGAAATTACATGAAACTTAATACAAACGTTGAAGTATCATAAATATTAAAGAATCATAAAATAATTAAATATTATAAATAAAAACTGAGTTGCTTCATTACTAATATCGTATTGTTTTGCATATGGTTCTAAAGGATTACATTCCATATGATAAAAATAAATTGCCAAAGAAATAGATATATTTATATAAAAATTTTATAAGGGAAATATCATAGAATAACGAAGACGATTGTTATATATATGTTTTTATCATTTTTCATGTATTTAATAAAAGTTTGCATTTATTCAGTTCTTCTATAAATCTTCCCAGTTGTTTATATTTGTAATATTTATTTAATTAAAATAAAATTGTAGGTATGAGATAAAGAATATTTTGTAAATACGCATAAACCAAAGAGACATGTAATATTTTCTTTTGCATTTGCTGTAGAAGCTCCCAAATGAACTAGACTTCGGCCAAAAATAAAATTTCCGATCGTTCCAGATGAAAAGCTTTGTCGTTTAATCTAGATCAACACTAGAAATGCACTGTCTCGAACCGAAGTAGGACATTTCTCTAGGGAGTAACTTGATTCCAATCTTCTTCTAGCCACTTTTGGAACACAAATCGAGCATTTTGTTATCACGTCTGTGTTTTCGAAGAATGCTGAAAAATAGAATAAACCTTTTCTTTTCTATATTAAAAAATAAATAAATAAAAATAAAAAAATAAAAAAAACCGAAATATTTATTTTTCTTATCTGATGCGTTTTTTATCATCAATCGTTATTTTAACAAACCCAAATTGTTTTATAACTCATTTGGTTTCTCCAACTCTTGCTATAATATCTCATATCTTACATTAGCTGTTCTCATGAAAATTGTATAAAATGCAAAATGCTTAAAAATTCATGCAAGTTTTTCTTTATACATTTGTTGTGAAGTTAACAATTAATTCTTTTTTAATACAGCTGTAGGAAACATGATTATATATATATATATATATATATATATATATATATATATATATATATATATATATATATATATATATATATATATATATATATATATATATATATATATATGTGACTTGACCCAAGAAGACAGGCCTATAAGCTTTTCTGCTGCATGTTGTACTATTAATCTACGTATTAAAAAATCATTTAGGACAGCCTGGGAGGCAGCTGCTGTTGGCAAAAGATGGGAGATGGTTGTGAGATACAATACCATCCCCAACAGCCGGCCGCGTGGAATGGCGGTTGCCACATTCAGGATGGCAACGGGTCACGACTACCTTCAGAAGCATCTCCACTGGTTCGGCCTTGCCGATACTCCCTCTGCCCCCTGTGTTCTACAGGCGAGGGTACAGCCAAACATCTGGCTTACATAATGCTCTGGAACAGGCCAAAGACGACTTGCATGGGCGGGCTGGACTCTACTGGGAAGCACGGCGCCAAATGGCCCATCGGCCACTGGCGGGCGTTGGATGAAGAATATATATATATATATATATATATATATATATATATATATATATATATATATATATTAAACCTTATATTATATTTAACCTTAGAGAAAAAATCAGCACATTCTATTGATTTTGAGGGAAAAAATCAGGAGACGATTACTATCGACATATTTGCTTGAATGTTTAAAATAGTAGTATCGCAAAAAGACAATTTTACTCTTTAGATCATATATTCTGAGAATGATTATATGTTAAACATAATTTGTTTTAATCTTAATATTTGAATAAAATATTCATCAACCTCATAAAAATGAAAGAATACACTACACGTAAAAAAATAAACATCAATGTTTATGTCCCAATATTTATTTTATATGGCAACTTTTACTACTCTAGTGCATTTTATAAATATTAAACCTATAAAATTATATAAAAACATAAAATAAATTTAACTCAAAGAAAAAAATTTTCCTAATTAAGTTACTAATAACTAGTAATATTCATCCTAATTGAATTGCTTATGTAAACAGGCACCTGGTGTCTACTCTGAATGTTAATTATGTAATCCTTTTCCTTTTGAATTTGCCCTTAAATTATAAACATTTTTGAGTCAACTACTATTCCTTCCTAATTTTCTGGTAAGATTATACTCCTGTTTGCTTTAAATTCGGTTGTTTATTTGCATATTTACCTTAAAATCTCTTGGGTTGTTTTTAGAAGATTAATTCAGTTTCAAAAAGAAACTTATTTATCTGACTTCGCTTTTAATACTTTTTTCTTATTACGATAATATTTTTTGCTTTAAATATTTTCTGTAAAAACTAAATACAATCAACATTTGAACTGCGATATAATATTTAATAAAATCATACATTGATAAATAAAATTTAAAGAAATGAAATGTAACTAAAATTTTTAATTTTTATTGCTTGAATACCGAAAGGACATGTAAAAACATTATGCTATTTTTACCATACTTATATATTTATATATATCTTACAATACATTTCATGGATCATAGCAATAAAGGGGACATATAAAAATTACATTGCATTGTTTAAGTATTCTTTGAGATGTAAAAAAAAAAACCTTATTTTGGTATATTATTTCCTAAATATATTTGGGTTTAATATAACAATCCATCGTACTAAAGATAAATATTTTTTATTACTACTGAACTGATAGTTAAGTTACTTTAATATGTAAATATCTGATTTTATAAATAAAGATTTTGCGATTATTTTTGTTTAAATTGAATTTCATTTCATTTCAAATTGATTTTATAAATTTGCAAAATTGTTGATCAAGTACAAATTTTCACAACACAATAAGTAATTTTTTTAAGGAAAATATTATATATTTTATTATCAGGAGAGCATGTTAAAACATAATTCATGCTTTTGGTTTGTGGAATATATTTACAAATATATTTTACAACACGAATATATTACAAATGTGAATACTTATCAATATAGAGCTGTATTTTTATTCATTTTTCCGGTATTATAATAATAATTTTAAATTTTAATGAATATTATAATGTTTTATTTACATCAACTTGACACCATAATAAGTTCAGATAATCTAATTATTCGAGAAAAGTCATGTTATATTTAAATTAAAAAAATAGCCAAAAATAAATTTGAAATTTATATTATGTCAAGTTTCAAATTGTATTTTAAATTATATTTTTGATTAATATGAGATCAAGCTGGATAATATTGATCGATTATTTAAAAGTTATAAATAAAATTTAGTTCTAGAATGTAATTTACCAGATAGAGAATTTAATTCTCACAGGTTTCGTACGCATATTTGCTATTTAATCTTTTTCGTGAAATAATTTCAATCTATTAAATAGGACTATATTAATGATATGAATTTCAACAATCTAAGGTATCTAAACTAAATTACTCATCTTCTTAGAGTTATTATGATTTTAAATAATTGATTTTAAGATATTGAACTATTTTCTTTAAATATCCCGCAAACAGATATTTTTGATTCTCAGATAATAAAAGTAAAAGTTAATGCTAATAAGTCTTTTTTAACTTAAAAATGTTTTGAAAGATTTTCATTTTAAAACATTGATACTTCATTTCGAGTTCTGATGACTTCAAAAAATGTTTAGAAATTCTTTTATTTGACACAGTGAAGATTTCATTAATAATGTTAGCTGAACTTTTTATTAAACTCTATGTAAAAGATTTTCAACAAATTTAAAGTAAACAATGATAGCCAAAAAAACAACTCTTATAAATACATGGAATTTTTATAATGATTTCTATCTAAAACTTCAGAGCTGAATCAGTCTGAATATTTTCCAATTTATACTTTACTGCTTAAGCTTTAAGATAAGTCGATCTTTAGTAAATATACATTCTCTCTTTTTCCCCATAACCTTTATGTTTTTAGAGTTAGTTTACTAACATTTCATATCTTTTAGTTACTGCTTTATATTATCATTAAAATAACGTAATTATGTTCCTTATTATTATATTATATAATAGTTTTTACGAGTAATTTGTTCTTTGGATGTATGTATGGATCTAAGTAAATACATCTATTTGTATGCTTATATTGGACATTGATCGGAATATAATTTCAATTAATTAGGTAAAAAATAACATAGAAAATAAATAATGATAATAGTTCATTCTCTTCTTTTTATTTCAGTAAATATTTGCCTTATAGATGACATCACATTATTTTCAATAGGTTTAAGCATTTATTATTTTGCTGCTTTTAAATCTTTAATACTTAATTTTTTACAATATTTTTGCTAGTTAATTTAAATATTTGATATTTTATTTAGTTTTATATATGATTTTTATTTTATATTTTCTAATTTAGAAATTCTTATCCAACTTTTCTTAATTTTTAAGTGATTAGAATTTATACGCATTTCAAAGCGTTTATTCAAGAATTTCAATCATGATAAGAAGTGTTTTTTTTCACAATATTTTTCAAATTTGTATGCATATATTTATTAATTTCTTATATATTAATTAAAATTAGTAACTACTTACCTAAATTTGTGTATAAGATTGAATGCCTTTTCTTTCCGATGAAGTATTTCAAAGCTCAAAACATCCTGAAATATACATTCCTAATTATTTTTAAGCAGAATACATAAAATCTGAAAAATAATATAAATAAATTATAAATTAGTCAGTAAATTATATTGTCTGCGTACATTTTTAAGCAAATCCCATTACTATAATGTAATTACAAATTATATTGTTTTAAATGTGACTCCAGACCAGAAAATAAACCAAATGAATCCATCGAAAAAAGTGGAAATATAACTGTTAGTTTATTAAAATGTGTAAAACGATTCCAGATTAAAGGCAGATATTTTGTCACATACATCCGAATTAAATACATGGCCTTTTTGTCACAGATCTTTGTTAACCAATAATAATTAAAAAATAATACAGCTTTGCTATTAAGTTTTTTTTGATTATATAGAATACTAATATAAATGGGACAGAAATAATTTCTTCATATTCACACGCCTCCCCACACGGCAAGTACACATACGTTTCTTATTTCTTTACATAATAATAAAGCCCGGTGGCTTAGTGCTGTGAATCACGCTCCCAAGACACAGGTTCGAAGTTCGATCCTCGGTCTGGGCTTAGTCGACTCAGTCTTTCAACCCTTCAATGGATCGATAAACTGAGTACCAAGCATGCTTGAGAACTAAGAACTGGGGGTCTCACGTTAGTCTGATCTCCTAACTGAGACATATGCTTCGCACCCCAGGGCCCTCGGTCATGAAAACAGTTATGAGCACTGTATGCCTTGGCCCACATAGGCTGCCGTGCCACGGAGTTTAGTAGAAGTTTACGTACTAATACATTTTCAAACACATATGTTTTATTACAAATGTGTTAGAATATAGCTGAGAAAATTTTCAATATTCTAAAAATATATATAGTGTTGTACAATTATTGATAATACTTTCGTTTTTTTAATAAATATTTAGGAAGTAGTTTTACAATTTACAAATTTTAAGGATTTTTATTTGTAAATTATAAATTATAGTAGTTATGAAGCACATTTTATATTCTATATTTTCCAATATTTTTTTTTTCTGTAGCAAAAGCGCTATTCAATACTTGACTAATTAGCAAAGTGGGAGAGACAGTACTAGAACATCGATACTCAAAAAATTAAAATGGCTATCCATATCCCATGACTGGGCCGAGGTGGCTTAACTGGTTAGGGCGTCGTTCCCGTTGTCGGAAGGTAGTGAGTTTGAGTCCGGGCTAAATCGATGATCAATCGTGATCACTAATGGCTGTTTAGGCACGTTAAAACTGGGTGTGATCACAGTGCCCTCCAAGTGAAATGATACCTCTAGATGTAAAATGCCAAGTATTGGGGATATTCTGCTAGGTCTCTACTTCTAAATCACGAAGACACCACCCGGCTGCTTCTACCAACTGTTAGAGCCCAACTCAGGACTAAGTACAAGGAAGCATGCTGGTGGTACAATAGCATATCCCATGAGAGTCATCTTCAGTAGATACACTTCCAAATTGATCTAGAAGGAAATGAAACTGCAGACATCTTGGACAAGCAGGAGCGCGTGAGGCCCCTGAGTCGTTGGCACCTCTCACCTTTTTTTGAAAACTTTTCAAGAGTAAAAAGCAGAATTAAGACCACATTTACAGAGCACCAAAGGTACCAGTGTTCTTGTCCAAGAATCTCACTGGCTCATGGCTTTGAAAGACAAGAACAAACTACTCTCGCCCGTTTATGAAGTTATCACCTCAGATCATTAAAATTTTCTGAGGACTCCAACATTTTCAAGACCTGTACCAACTGTTTCACTGAACAAGTTATGCGAGGACACACTCTTACGTGTCTAGAGCTATCTAAGAAAAATTTATACGACGATCCCTTGATGGTGCTGGATTTTTTGGGATGTTTAACTTTATGGATCTGGTCTAGCGCTGCTGACCAAAGGGGACATGCAAAAACAACAATTTTTTTACACAACTGTTGAGACTACTTATTAAGCCTTAACATTGGAATCTATTTTTTAAAAGAGGTGAAATCATAAATATGACTACTTACTCGTATACGTATACAAATATTTTTTCTTCTTCACGGATTTGATAATCTTCTTCTTGGTTGAGTTAGAGTTGGGTTTGTATGTCATTGGGCACCTAGACATGGTACAAAGAAAGCATTTGGATGATGTTTTACGTGGTAGAATTATCGGCCATCTGGAATGTGGACATACCCAGATGGAAGTATCCTAGGAACTTGGAATGGCCCAGAGTGTCATCTCAAGGCTTTCGCAACAGTTCCAAGATTATGGTAATGTGAGTAGACGTTACAGCACAAGTCACTCCCGAGTTACAACGCCGAATGAGGACTGGTATTTGGCAGTTACTGCCAAAAGAAACAGACGGAGCACAGCATCAGACCTGTCTCGTCAGCTCTCTTCAGCTACCGATTTGACAGTTTAAAAGAAGACCGTGTACAGACGCTTAGGGCACATTGGTCTATATGCTCGTAGGCCTGTCAGATGTGTTCTACTTATTCAACTCACTGTCGCCTGTCGTTCGCCTTTAGTAGAGAACATGCATTGTGGACATTACAACAGTTATCTTGTGTGATGTTTTCCGACGAGTTTAGGTTTAGATTTCAGTTTGATTCTCACCGGAGCTGCACATGGAGAGGGCCAGGTATCCGTTACCACCAAGAGAACACCAATGAATGACACCGTTACGGTTGTGTAGGATTGTTCGTTTGGGGAGAAAACTATTCTGGGTTCCAAAATTAATCTGCGTGTTCAGAATGTAACCATGACAGGCCACGTCTATCGCGATGTCATTCTGGAACATTAAGTACGTTTGTTACGGGTTTCCATGGGTGTTGAATTTCTTTTTATAGATGACAACACCTGGCTTTGCCGTGCAAACATTGTAGATGAATGCCTTCTTGCCGAGGATACTACCCGTATGGACTGGCCAGCCTATTCACCGGACTTGAATCCAATACAGCATGTGTGTGGGACATGCTTGGCCGAAGAATTGCTGCTCGTCAACCCCCTCCCACATGTGTACCGGAACTTCGGAGAGCATTCCTTGATGTGAGTGGTGTAATATTCCCAAAGATCAGATCGATAATTTGATATTCAGCATGCCTAGGCGTTGTAAGGCCTGTATTGCATCGTCTGGGGGCATACTATGTATTAACCATCATAACAACCATGTTATATTGGTTTTTTAAATAGGTTCCTTTTTGAAATTTGCTCATGGGAATAAAAATTGGAATTTTTTTAATGATGTCAAACATATAGCATCTCTTTTTTGCTCTTTACTTTTTGTTTAATAAATAGACTTTACAAATAAGTCACATTTGTTTCGCTTCTGTCTCTTTCTTTTCCGGAACTGGCATTATCCTTAATTTACGGACAAGAGTGTAATTTAGGAATTTTGAGAAATTTTTCTATTTCAATTGTTGATTCGATAGTATTATTTGCGTTCCAATAATGAAATATAATTTTGTAAAAGGTGACAATAATTGCTGATAAAATAGATTGATGGAAATAGGTATTAAAAATATAGGTATTGAGAGAAACCGGAAACTATTATTATTCTGATTAAATCAAATAATTATAATTATCAGATACTTTTTTCTTTTGTGAATTAAATTTAAATGGAAATTTTATGAATGAATTTTTTTTTTGATATTTTCACTAACTATTCATTTATGTTTCTTCAGGAACTAGATAATTAAGACAAAATTATTTGCCATGCATAATTTTCTGTTTCATGATAGATTTATGAAATAATAATAAAAAACTATATTTTTTAAAATTTCTATCAATGAAAAAAAATAGAAAATTTGCTTATTTTAATCAAAATATTAATATTTTAAAACAAAAAATTAAAAAAAACTAACTAATTAGTTTAATTACAATAGCTGTTTAAATTATGTAATTGTTTATTTTTATGATTTTTAATTATTGTAAACAAAGGTATTTTTTTATTTTATAATTGGTATAGAGTTACCAACTTAAAATATATATATATATATATATATATATATATATATATATATATATATATATATATATATATATATATATATATATATTAATTTGCTTTATTCCGTTGACTTTCAACTTGCTTATCTCTCGGAATGAATTTTTTTAAAATACGTTCTCTTTTTTTTACTTATCTATCAATAAATTTAATAAAGAAAGTATTTCATAATTTTAGATTTGTTTTGTAAGCTTTATAAATCTAATATTTTTGTAAATAAAAGTTGCATAGTTTCATTATTTAACGCTTTCATTCATTATTTGTCATACATTTATCAAAATGTGAGCATCAGCATAATCTAATAAGCATTTTTATTTCATTTTTTAAATTTTATTTACTGCAAATAAAAAGGAGCTAAATTTAATGTTGAGAAAATAAAGAAAAATCTGTATCAATTTTAGCAACATTGGACTTTTAAGAAGATTATCGAAAATTTCAGTTTTGAAACGAAATTCAGAACTTAGTATTTTGTTAATAGATGGCGTAACAAGTCTTTCACTTATTTCCTAATAACGACAATTATTTTATGGAATTTAAAATTTCCTTCGGCAGAATTATTTTTAATTAAAAACAAAATCTGCCGAATCAGAATTTCTTCATAAGATTTAACTCTAAAAGGATCAGGAAAACAAAAATTTGTTGAGGTTCTTATTTTAAAATGTTTACTGATATTTTTAAGATCAATCAAAAATCTATTGAATTCTTATTCACAATTCTCGTATATAGCTGTGTATCTGGGTCATAGTTTCTTTCAAACTTGCATACAAATTTTTAAATATATATTTTATTATAAAATATTCTTAATAAAAATTTTTAAATATATATTCTAAGAAATATTGACTTAAAACAGCAATATTATCAGTAAAACATCTTAATTAATAGGTTTGTTGTTCATTCCAATCATTACTTGCATAAATACTTATATAACGACACGTTTTTTAATATAAATATTAAAAAATTACACATTCCTTGCCCGTAATTATTTATCAATTTTAATAATTTCAATAATAGACTAAGAAATTTACCTGATATTAATGTCGACTACCCCCGATAAATGTGCAGTTGTAAACTGAGTGAAATAAAATTTAGTTGTCTAGGGTTAAGTGTTGAAAATACCAAATCGATTTCACAAAATGTCTTTTATGCCGAGAATAAACTTCCTCACTTGATCCGTGATAAAAATATTATCTTAAAGAATTTTCTAAAGGGATATATCTGCTAATCATTTTAGTTTCTATATAAGTAGTTCAATACTGAAGAAAATTTTAAATTTTATTTTGCAAAACTTTTGACACTTATATTAAAATATTTTAAGTATACATTTTTTTCATATTCATTTTTATAAATTGGAAAACACTATAAAAATATTTGCATCTTTTAAAAATATAGGCTAGCAATTTTCTTATTCAAGTGAATTGCTTATTTATTAAGAAAATGATACTTAAAGATGTATTTGTTTAGTTATACTTTTACGTTCAATCAAAGATCTATTGAATTCTTACTCGCAGTTCTCGTAAATTACTCGGTATTGTGACTATAGGTTCTTTCATTCTTATATATAAAATTTTTAAATACATATTTTAAGATATTTTGACGTAAAACAGCTATATTGTTACTAAAACATCTCAATTTTGATATTTATAGCCGCTACTGTATGATATAATAACGATGAAAAATTTTTAAAAATAAACAAAATAATACAATTGGAATCTGGTAAGTCAAATGGCCTTCATATTTTCAAAAACATCATCTTTTCTCAAAACGAAAAACTAAATTTCACAAGTTTCTAAGAGCCAAATTAGATAGAAATAAATTAAAATGTCAGAATTTATATTCGTATTCCAGTTATTAAAGTCATGAATGACCATTTTCAAATGAAATTTTCACTTGTTTGGTTGAATGTTTTGTATTATTCTACAGTTTCTATTTAAATTATAAAAGATTTTTTACATAAGAAATGTAATATTTAGTTCTTATAATAAATTCGAAATCATGAAATTCATTTAATTCTAAATATTCGTTTAAAAGTGTCTTTGCACATACATTTATGTTCAAAATTTTTCACAAAATTATTTAGGTATTTGAGCATATTATCAGTGAAAGTCAGTAAAAAACTAAAAATAGTTATAATACAAACAAGTAAAAGAAAATTAATCCATGTAAAATAAATTTTAAGACAAGAAACTATACGTAAATAAATGAGAGATGTTTGAAAAAATAAATAATTGCTATGAATTAAAATTAATTTGAAGGAATTTTTAATTAATGATTGAATGTTTTTTATTCATGTGAATTAAATAACTGCAGTAGAAAAGAAAACATTTTTATATACATATCTGCATCTTAATGAATGAAAACAACATATGCTATATTGAAATCATTTGCTTAAAAATGTTAAGAATATTCATGAGCTCCAGGGGCTCAGTAGCTTCACGCCGCTTCCCGTAAGCTCAGCAAAGTGAAGCATCATTTGCCGCGGGCAGTGGTTGGGAGGGTGACCACGGTGTACTCTCCTTCACTGGGTTTGCTGGAGCTCCGTGGGTTAGGGTACGTGTCCACGTTAATCTGTGACGTCCAAAGTCCTTCCGCTGGTGTGGCATGGATGGGGAGAGGAGAGTGCCAGCTCAGGTGTTGCCTCGTCACCTGACCGTGGTTCAAAATTACGAGGCACCTTAATAGAGCAAAGACGCACTTTCACCTTCGTGATGCTCTGATCCAAACGAAAGACGCTCTCTCTTGACTTTATTCGCACTGCCAACGGCATAGCGAGCTTTGCTTGTCCAAGTGTCATAAGCAACAACAAGAAAAATATTCATTTATTTTATTTTATAGACAAAAAAATTTCAAATCATTTTAAGAAAAACAATTTGGTTAAATTTTACTGATGGATTTTATGAAAATCAGCATAGCACTTCTGTTTCTATTATCTCGGTTTCAAAACCTCTCATATGAATAATCATTTTGTTCATTCTATAATACTGTAAATGAATAATTTATAAAATTTGCCTAACTCATAAGATACTGTTTCTTTCACAATTTTAATTACCAAACTCAGAGTATCATCTACAAAATGTTCGTTGATTCTTTTTAAACACATAATATATTGAATTTTTCTTTACTCTTAAGTGAATAATAGTTTTTAATATTTATTTTTAAATGCAATGTCACCTCATTTTTTAATCCGTATGAATAGTTATTGATTTAATTGGTATAAATTCTATCCTTGAATATTTAAATGCAATTAAAATAGGGAGAAGATTCGGTTTGTAATGGGGGAATAGTTTGAACATTGTTTAATTATAATGTCTCGCTTTGCACAAAAATACTAACTATTCGAGAACCCATGTTAGAAAATTGATCTCAAACTATTTCAATTACTTTTGTGACTGGGAAGAATCTTCATTCAACTAATTGTTGAATGAAAGGAAATTAAGCTTGCCGCTTAACAATAAGTGTAAAATTAACACTTGCAACAAATGCGCACTTTGTAATTTCTTGTTTTTATTTCTGTGGATACAAAACGAGAAAAGTAAAAAATATAAATAATCTGATTAATAATAGCAAGTTTTTCAGAATATTTTTATATTTACGGCATAAACATTGTCATGTGTTTCGTGTAATCATACATACTTTGAAAATATGATTTACTGAAATTCATTTAGGCACTGATTTTATTATAGTAATACTAATTGAAATGCAAGAGATACAATAAAAGAAACGTAGTAAGAAAAACAAATACTGAATATTAAGTTCATTTCAGCACATGCTAATCCAACTGATAATATAGTATAAAATACTAATATTGAATACAAATTGCCATTTCAACTCATGCTAATCCAATTGTTGTGGTTGTTGTCGTACGCCAGCTAGGCTGGCAATATGGGGTGCTCTGCTCCACTTTTCCAACTGAACCGTATTTGGTGTGGAGTCCGACTTATTAAGTACACACATGTCATAAGAACTCGTTTATAGGGTAGACAACGATTCAAACCTCATTCATACAAGGAAGGGACAAAGACAGGATAGATAGAGAGAGAAAAAAAAACATCCATGCCCGAATAGGGATTTGAACCCAGGACCGCAGTCAGGCACACTGACCATTAGACAAGATGGGCGGTGCTAATCCAATTGATGATGTAAAAGGAAATGCTAATATTTGAATATAAAGTGTCATTTCAGTACATGCTAATCCAAATGATAATATAGTATGAAATACTAATATTGAATACAAAGTGTCATATCAGCTCATGCTAATTCAATTGATGATGTAATATGAAATACTTATATTGAATATAGTGTCGTTTCAGCCCATGCTAATCCAATTAATAATGTAATACTTATAACGAATATTATAAGATAATATTCGTTATCATAATATAATAATTATTATAGTACTTAATACGAAATACTAATAACGAATATAAAGTGTCCTTTTAGCACATTCTAATCCAATTGATATTGTTAAAATATCCATATTTGCTTAATACCATTCCTGAAGAAAAGTAAGCACAATCCAAAAACTTACTTTAAGCGTTTTCAATTCAACAATATTTTTAAGATTTCTTTTCTAGCTAGAGGCATTTGGTATTTATTATTAACTAATGTTTGTATTTATCAAACTATTTGTCATCCTATTTTGAATAGATTATAATTTCTTAATTAATACAATATTTGTGAATAAATTTCTAAATCAAGTTTAATTCAAAAGACACGACTTTAATAATTAAAGGAAACAAAGTTTTCTAGATTAAACTCTGAAGTGTTTAAACCTTCCCTCTTTTCACAGAGGTCATTTTGTGGCATTTGTTTGAAAAGAGAAACATCTTTAGTAGATTTTTCAGCTTTTAAATAAAGTAAGATAATAAGTAATAAATATGACGAATAAAGTTTCGTGGGAAAGCTGAAAATTCAATCTAAATCAATTTAAACTATGTTAAGAGAACATATATATGCACTGTATCCACAGTATAAAACATTTTAAATGCCGACCAACTTGTCTAGTGGTCAGCATGCCTGACTACGGATAAGGAGGTCCTGGGCTCGAATCCCGGTACGGGCATATATTTTTTTCTCTCTTTATCTATCCTGCCTTTGTCCTTTCCTTGTATGAATGAGGTGTGAATGGTTGCCTACCCTATAAACGGGTACCTATAGCATGTGTGCAGAGCAAAGTCGTACTTTCACCTTCATGGTGCTCTGATTAAAACGAAAGACGCTACCAATCGACTTAATTCGCATAGCATAGCGAGCTTGGCTCGTCCATGTATCATTAGTAAACAACAACAATAACATTATAAATATTTCTTTGAACGGAACAATTATAAAAAGTGTTTTGTGTGACTCTAACCAACCAATGATTTTTGAACATTTAAATTAATGTACTGTAATTTCTCAATATGATAACATTGTCAAGAAGTACTGAAGAACCCATGAATGAATGGCTTAAGAGTTAATGTTTGAGGTTTGTAAAATAAATAACTATGATAAAAATCAGCGAGTACATAAAAGGACAAATACAATGCCACCACACATATTAAGCAACAAGTAAAGATTATTCCCTCAATGTTTGTTAATAATTACACTAATAATTATATATTATCCGGCTCTTGAGCATATCGAAACAAATATTGTTAATAGTAAAAGCAGTTTCATTCAAAAGAAACCTTTCCGAACGACATCTTAAAATTTGGACTTCCGATTAAATGAGAGAATATTATTAGAAAATGTAAGAGGTAAATAATGAATTGTTCAATTGTTAGGTAAATATATTATATCGCCATTGTTACTCAGTAGTTACACGAATAATTTTATATTATTCGGCTCTTAAGCAGATCGAAACAAATATTGTTAATAGTAAAAGAAGTTCAATTCTAAACGAACTTTTCCGAATGGAATCTTAAAATTTGAACTTCCGATTTAATAAGAGAACGTTATCGGAAAATCTAAGAGGAAAGTAATGAATTGTTCCGTTGTTAGGTAAATATATTATATCACCATTGTTACTTAGTATATTATTCGGCTCTTAAGCAGATCGAAACAAATATTGTTAATAGTAAAAGAAGTTCAATTCCAAACGAACCTTTCCGAATGGAATCTTAAAATTTGAACTTTCGATTTAATGAGAACGTTATCGGAAAATCTAAGAGGTAAGTAATGAATTGTTCAGTTGTTAGGTAAATATATTATATCGCCATTGTTACTTAGTATATTATTCGGCTCTTAAGCAGATCGAAACAAATATTGTTAATAGTAAAAGAAGTTCAATTCCAGACGAACCTTTTCGAATGGAATCTTAAAATTTGAACTACAGATTTAATGAGAGAACGTTATCGGAAAATCTAAGAGGTAAGTAATAAATTGTTCAATTGCTAAGTAAATATATTATATCGTTATTGTTACTCAGTAGTTACAAGAATAATTTTATATTATTCGGCTCTTAAGCAGATCGAAACAAATATTGTTAATAGTAAAAGCAGTTCAATTCCAAACGAACCTTTCCGAATGGAATCTTAAAATTTGAACTTCCGAGATTTAATGAGAGAACGTTATCAGAAAATCTAAGAGGTAAGTAATGAATTGTTCAAATCCAAATGTCAGCAATGTTCAGCAGAAATGGGAAGGGAACACTGAGTGGAAACTACATCGTCTGTAAACTAAGATACCTTAATGACGGGCATAGGTTGCTCTTATGCTTACCTGTAACCGCCATTAGGAATTCCCACGTTATTTCCCCCTTGCTTTCCACAAGTCATCGTTTGTCAGGAAGTGGGAGGTGGGAAAGGAAAGAAAAGTGTAAGTAATGGTTGGAGAATCTCTTCTCAAAGTTGATGAATCACACTCCGGTGAACTGATAAGCAGCCAACCTCTGTGGCGGTGGTGGAATTCTTGTATTTTTAGTCTTTTTTCCCTCGCTGAAGATGAGACCAAACTAAAATTTATGATCTTCCTCAGCTCCAAAAGGGAAATAATTACTCTGCTTTTGTAACAGGAAGAATCTTATAACTTAGACGATGAAAGATTAAATCAGCTATATACTTCCCGTAAGTATTTCAAATAAGTGTGAGCATATAAGATAAATAAAAGCTTTTCTTTAGTTTACAATGATAAACAGTAAAAGATTTTAAATAATTAACTATTTTTTGATATATATTTCTGGATCTTTATATTTATAGAAATATTTGATAACTTCTATTTGGCATAAAAACTCTATATATATATATATATATATATATATATATATATATATATATATATATATATATATATATATATATATATATATATATATATATATATATATAATTCCATTTAATCTAATTTTATTCAACTGTAATTAATGTGAAGTTAAAAAAATTATATTAATAATTCAAAATTACTACATCAGTACTGAGGAATGCATGTTTTTAAGAATACTCTTTCACATTTTACATAAGAGTAATTTAACTATATTCAGTAAGTAATTAAATGTATTCAATAATAAAAATTAAGTATATTCATAAAGCACTTATTCTTAAAGTTTTTTCTTTTTTTAAAATAATGGTGGGCGTTTTAAATAACTGAGTAACTAACTCTTCACTACAACACAAAGCCGAAAACTGTTACTCATTAATCGGTTACCCCATGTTCCATTTGTAAACCAAGTCACCGAGGCTAGCAGCATTACCCATGCCTTACCAGCACAAACCCGGTTAATGCGCCATATTCATACAACACATCTTAGAAGATAGGACAGAGAAACACAGAAAGAAACATCCATGTGCGAACTGGGATTCGAACTCGGGATCAACAGCACGGGAATCAGGAATGCTGAACACTCAGTCATGCTATTCAAAAGAAATCATGCTCATTCTTGAGTTATAATGCAATCATTATTCGTTTGTAATTAAAATTGCATAAAGTGGCATTAGTAATAATTGTATTTGAAAACAATATGAAACGGTGTCATCAATATGGAACGGCATTAGTGATAATTGTATTTGAAAACAATATGAAACAGTGTCATCAATATGGAATGGCATTAGTGATAATTGTATTTGAAAACAATATGAAACGGTGTCATCAATATGGAACGGCATTAGTGATAATTGTATTTGAAAACAATATGAAACGGTGTCATCAATATGGAACGGCATTAGTGATAATTGTGTTTGAAAACAATATGAAACGGTGTCATCAATATGGAACGGCATTAGTGATAATTGTGTTTGAAAACAATATGAAACTGTGTCATCAATATGGAACGGCATTAGGGATAATTGTGTTTGAAAACAATATGAAACTGTGTCATCAATATGGAACGGCATTAGTGATAATTGTATTTGAAAACAATATGAAACGGTGTCATCAATATGGAACGGCATTAGTGATAATTGTATTTGAAAACAATATGAAACGGTGTCATGTAACGTTAACGAAACGGTACCAAAAGTATTTTACTTTGTGAGATTATGTGAATATTAAAATTGAAATTTAATACTTTTATTTTAACTATTTAAATTAAAACTAATACGTTATGCTAGTTAGTTATGCCATTCGTAAGATATATTAAAAACAATTTTCCAATTGATATTTTTTAAACGTAAAGCACTTTTCCTGTAAAGAACGCAACGTATATTGACGTAAAGAACCATTTTTCCATATAGTTAATTAAAATAGAGGTTTTTAATTAGACGTGTCAAAATATTAATTGGAAACAAAAAAAGAGATCTTGAGAAGTTATACAGTCTTGCACTTCAGAGATACCCTTTAATTTAATTGTTATCTAAACTTTAACATCATGACAGGTTTTCACTTTTAAAACACGATTGTGTTTTAAAAGTGAAAAAAATTGAGAGTACACAACCGTCTACTCTCAATTTTTCAGTTTTGACAAATGAAGTGTGAAATGAATCATTTATGGAAAAAAATGTTAATTATATTGATTTTAAATTTTCCTGAAAGAGGCATGGTATTACTTGAAATTAGAAATGTATAAAAAATCATAATATAAATTTGTAAAAATTATTTAAAGAATATAAAATGTAATTCTTTTTTTTAATTATTTACACGCAGGTGTTATTTTTTATCCAATTTAATTTTTCCAGCGAAACGCAAAAATTCTTTAAAGACAATCAAGCAAATCAGAATTTTCTTTAAAAGCAAATTTTCTGCTTTTAAAGAAGTAATCATAAATTAAAAATGATTTAAAATAAAATTATACGATTTCAAATTCTCTTATACTATTAAAAATTTTAAATTGTTTCTTGCATTTTTCCATTCAAGTAGTAGAAGTATGTACAAAATTGAACTGATGAATTAAATCAAAATTAGGTACATTTATATTAATTTCTGTTTCCCTATTTGGCAAAACAGATTAAACTAATTATAGACTAATTTTATGCCATTTGAAGTTGCTAAATGTTAGCCATATTGCTTTGTGTTTCATCGTCAATATTTTGAAAAATTCAGTTAAGAAATTTCGATTTTTATTTAAACAGTCTGTAATTTCAAATTGTTGAGAAGTTTTATTTTACTCAATTTCAATGTCTGATATTGTTCAGATTTTATTTTAAATTATTGTTTTTTTTATTTTAATACATTATTAATTAATTAAAATTTGCAAAATTTGAGCGAGGGAAAAATGCAACATATCTAAAAATTAATTAAAATAGACAACTATTTCTAAATTATTCACGGTTAAAATGGTGAGCATTCAAAAAAAAACTTATTGAAGGAATATATTGTATAAAACGAGTATATTAAAGAGAACTATAAAATTATAACAAAAATGAAATTTTTAAAAGTCGGGGTAAGAAAACCATTAGTCTTAAGATTTAAAAGAGGTTGTTTGCAAACATTGTAATTATTAATTTATGTAAAATTCTAATAGAGCTCACATCCTTGGCGACCAACTGAATAAAATCGCCAAGCCAGAACGGAATTCCAAAAATATTTTGCTTTACTATATCTAGTGTATCGAAGTAGGGTTACCGAGATTGTCGCAAACCATAATTAACGCCATCTTCACATCAAGGATGGGGACACTACTAATATCCATCCTAGAATTCTATTGATGAATGAAATATTTGAAGACTTTAACTGTTCTAGTCGAGATTTAAACTAACTATAAAGTGGATATTTTGTATTGTCTTTGTCAATTTGCTTTTTCACCCTTTCTATTTTCAACGTGTTCAAATTTGGATCGCTAAAGGTATGAAAATTTGAAAACTAATTATATATATATATATATATATATATATATATATATATATATATATATATATATATATATATATATATATATATATATATATATATGTATATATATATATATATATATATATATATATATATATATATATATATATATATATATATATATATATATATATATATATATATATATATATATATATATATATATATATATATATATATATATATATATCTGTGTGTATAGAACAACGGTAATTTTCATGATTTTTAAACCTTTATTAACTAAAGAATATTGTTAAAAATACTTTGTGACTGATAAAAATTACGAATGGATTTTTTCTTATCACCTAGGACATTCAGACATTCATTGATGAACATCGCCTTATTTGCTGTTGCCCAAAGAATGTGATTTAAAGACAAGCAGCAAATTCATCAACACATCAGATTTACGACACAGTCTGAATACATTGTGACGTAAATGAAACGTTATCTGACGTCATGGGTATTTCACAAACCAATGAGAATTAAAATAAAGTGATGTAATCATAATCTCAACTAGAATGAAAGAAACAACCACTTTATGGCTAATAATGCCTTAAAATTTTTTTCATTAACAAATGAAAATGACGAAAAAGGGGTGAAGTTCAAACTTTTGTTAAATAATTGTGTTTTATTTCATAACCTATGGAATGCGCGTTGAAAACAATATTTAAATTGTAAAAAAATAGACAATAACTATGCAAAAGAGCAGGATCTGGGATTCGTTTCTATTTTTTAAGACAAATGCGATTAAGCAAATTAATTGACTGTAAGTTCCAAATATACCAATTAAAATGTATTTATTATAAAAAAGCACTTATTTATAATTTGAATGCAAATAAGTATTATTACGTTTATGTAGCTAGTTAGTAAAAAAAAATGAAGCCCGACTTTGTACACTTTTTCAATTACCATTTACTGAGACCCCACTTTTTAACACATTAAATTTTATTTTTATTTTTTAACCACGGAGTGTGTGTGTGTGTGTGTGTGTGTGTGTGTGTGTGTGTGTGTGTGTGTGTGTGTGTGTGTGTGTGTGAATATCTTCCTTTTTTATTTCATTTAGAAAAATCATCACAAGAATTTTAAAATTAAAATACTATCTTAAGTGTTAAACAGACATACGAATATATATAATGATATTAAGTGAATTTATTTTCATATATATGCAACTAAATTAATAGATTTTAACTTTAAAACGCTTAAAAATAAACATTTTATTTGTCGGAAAATTATTTATTGACATAAATATATTTTAACCGTGGCTATTTAGGTATTATATTGGCTATTACTCCAAATTATATAGCTTATTTTATTAATATGCTAGACTTTTCAAGCTTAAATAAACTTCTATTATATTCTAATGTCTAGAATATTTTTACATTTCTTCTGTATTTTATGATGTCGCCTTTAAAATCTGCATTCTCTCTTGTTATTCGACTAAAGTTAGAAAGAAATAAAGTTTATGCTATGCAAAGGGTGCATACAAATGAAGTTACGAAGCGGAGTTACACTTTAGTAAGAAGACAGAATAATAAAAATATTTTTTCATAAAATATGACGAAGGTAAAAAATAACTTACAGTGCAAAGGTTTTATATTGAAATTCTTAGAATTATATTACATTTGAAAGTAACAAATAAAAAAAGCATCATATTAATGTGCATTAAAAGTAATATTTAAATTCATTTCGTATTAGGTTTACTTTTGAAAATGGAGACTTCTGTGAATCTTCTTAAAGAAGTGTTTTGTTGTTTTTTATTTGGATTCACATAATACACATTTTAATTAAAATGCCACACATATTAAGGGGTTTATTCTTTTGGCTTTTATTTACTTTTAAATGACGAGTCTTTCGTAAATATAGTTTCCCAGTTTCTAAAATAATATTGTTTATTTACACTAATATAAAAAAAACAATCTAATTTCTTTTTTAATTATATTACATTTAATGATTCAGCATTTTTAAATTGAAGCTACTATTATGTTATAAAAATTTTTTTGATATATTTTAAAATATTTTCAATTAT
>CM075857.1:57744074-57786574 GCA_037975125.1 Latrodectus hesperus
TGTATATATATATATATATATATATATATATATATATATATATTCAGTATCACAGAATTATATTTTACAGTAATCAAGTCAGAGTTAGAGAGTTTTCCTTAATCTGATCATTAATTTTTATGCCTTTATCATTGCAATGCGTAATAGTTAAAATAAGTGGTATACGCTCAAAACAATTAAATGATATTATTAGTCTTTTATAAATTAAGAGTATATCTAAATGGTTTTGTCTAAAATAGAAGAAGAGAGTCAGAAATGCAAATCATTCTTTTCAGTATGTTAATTTTAAATTTGGCGTCCAAGATGAAGTTTTAGTGGTAATGAATAAAATATCTCTCTCAGACTAATATGAGTTACAGCAGGAAAGAATGACCAACATTCAGTATGTGCATTGTTTCACTATCCGAATAATATGATTGGAGGCTGATTAAACGAGAGCCAAACACTATCCAAATTAGCAGAAAGCTATTGGAGTTTGACAAAGTGTGATTTTCAGGATCTGGAACCCATTTTCTGGAGACTGAAAGTACATGTCAAACATCAGAGCAGGTTCGTTGACGGGACGAAGGGAAATAATTATTTAACGTTAAAAACACTGAGTTACTGAAATAGGAATGCTATTATTCTTCAATAAGACATTCACTCTTCTAATTTTACAACAATTTTGACACCCACCATCTCGACATATCACCTCACCGACCATCTCGACAAGAATGCTCGCCAAACGTCTGTTAACATATGCGCCATTCTAACAGCAAAACTGGGCCGCAAGGTTTAGGCAACAAAGAATGTGAACTGGAGGAGAAATAAATAGAGCTCATATCTTTTCTCTGAAGAGGCTTGTTTCTATCTTCATCCCAATAATAGGCACATTTTCACCTCAAGAAAACGTGGCGCTAAAATCAGTGTGTTCATGCACTAAAAGGGCAATGGGGGTGTGATGGTCTATGCTGGCATCTCCGTTGATGAGATCAGTAATCTCCATATCATTCAAATAGAGCTCTGACTGGTCACTAATATAGGTGAAAGACAGAGTCAGACCTCTTAAAGCTGCTTACACTGCAGCAATTGGAGATGACTTTATCCTAAACTCCGACAATTACAGATCACATTGTGATAACTTCGTGAGCGATTTAGTTTTTAAGGGAAGAATTGTGCGAATAGAATGACCCACGTGTTATTGGAACAATAACCAAATACTGCATATTTGGAATATCATAGGAAGACGTGTTGCTGGATGCGATTACCTCCCTCTAAAAACTCTCCAAAAACTTATAAGAGGTTTTCTGAAATTGTGTTTGTCCCCTTTGTACCGAAATGATCAACAACATGTATTTTTGTTTGCCAAACAAATTCCATTTTTATTTAATATGGCTTATTAATTTAGTCAGTAATGTGTCAATCAACCAACAGTTCTCCAGGTTAAGGATCAACCTACAACCTCAATATCATTTAGTTATTTTCATCCGCGTATTTCATTAATAATCTATTATATTTATATAGTGTATATCCTATACCAAAAGTTAAACATTGTAGTTAAATCAAATGTGGACTCCACACCTGATTAGATAATGCATTTTAAAATTGTTTCTATTGTCAGGTGATTTTTAGTCGAACGGCTGTAAGAGTAAGACAAACAATTGAACAACGAATGCATATTTTAATTAATATTATTTGAAGGTAAATGCGCGTTGTACACATACACTGAAACTTTTATTGCTTTACTGTTTCAACAAAGAGATACTTCTGTGTTTTTTAAAACATGCTTTGCGTTGAGATTTGGCAATTACTAAATAGAAATGTTTGCTTGACTTCGCAACTCAAAACCTCACTTTCTTAAGCATTATCTTATAATATTTCCATACACACTAACATGTTCTACTAAAACGAAATAAATGCTCAAAGGGTTAAAAGTGTTATGAGAAAAATTTTGCATATTTCCACTAAATTAAGCGGAAAACTTCTCCTTAAAAGTAAGAGTTGCAATGAAAGAAAAAATATGCTAGACAATCTATTAATATTATATCTGTTGATGTTTGAGTCGAGCTAGGAATAAAATATTATGCCGGATGATCTTTACCTACATAGCGTGTGAAAAATATGACTTTTTAGGTTTCTCTTTTAACTTAAACAAACTAGATTAAGAAAGTTAAGTTAGAAATGTTTTGTGTGTCAGACGAAGTCACATTCTAACTCGGGCAAAATGCTCTCAAGAAAAATTCTAACAAATAAATACAATTTTAATGATTTAGGGACAATAAAAATTTAAAATATAAAATTTTATGAAAACAAATTATTTGAGATATTTTTAAATATTATTATAACCTCATTTATACAAATTTTAAGACATACCGTAATCATCTAACAAAGTGATTAGCAATATTTATAAATACTTTTTGCAAATTTTATTATAAGTTGTGAATTTTATATAAGTTAACACGATTAGTGTTTAATAAATATTTTAATACTGTAAACAAAATTAATCTTACTGAAGTCTTTCTTATGTTATATAATTTTTTTTAACCCATGCTTATTTTAATAGTTTTTTTGGGGTGGGCGTGGTGCCTAGTGGTTAGGGTATCTGTCTTTCATCCGGAATGGCTGGGGTTCGATTCGCAATGCCGCCAAAGACCCACCGAGTACATGCGATATACGTGCTCGTTCAATCTGTCGAATCGAAAGTCCTGTGGTCGGTTGTTGAGCAGTTACCATGGGTGCAATGGTATGGATAAATTTACTCCCCTTTCAGATCAATGCCAAAATTGAGGGACTATATCCTCTGTTGCTGCCATCTATCGGAGGATTTGAAGTGCAAAAATCGTACTTTCACCTTCATGGTGCTCTGATTAAACGAAAGACACTCTCAATTGACTTAAATTCGCATAGCCAAGGCATAACGAGCTTGGCTTGTCCAAGTGTCATTAGTATAACAACAACAATAGTTTTTTTTATATACTTTAAATCATAATTCTCAAAGTTTTTTTTTAATTTCATTAAAATCTAAATATTATCAAAGTGTAACTTAAATTGTTATTTTTTTGTAATTTGTGAAAATAGGTAAACTTTTATTAATGCCTGGGAAATTATCATACTATCTTGTCAAAAATCTTTCCTCTAAGAAAATTCCCTATAACTTTTTATAATTTTCCAATGTATAATTTTCACGTGCCGACCAAGGGTGGTGAGGTTAGCGTTCCTAACTTCAAAGCAGTAGGTTCATGGTTCGGATCCTCGTTCTTGTTTCTTTCTCTCTTTGTGTTTGTCGTTCTTTATCCCTTCACTTTTGCGCAAAAATGGCACACCAACTGGGTGCTCCACTATGTGAGACCTATTATATAGAGCTGAGCAGAGCCAAGGCCTAAGGGCAGCCGGGCTTTAGAAAAAATACTTTACATTAGAGCTATCTATACAAATGATTTGAATGAATGAAAATACAGCTTAATACTAAACAATTTTTTCATGGTGTACTAAATATATTTGAAAGTTTTTAGTATGGTAATGGTGATTTTTAAATTTCAAAAATTAAATTTTTCACAAATGATTTCAAAAGAATTTTATAAGAAAGTGTTATTAATATTGAATTGAAACAAAATAGAACGCAAATATAAACATGCTTTAATTATTAATAACTGAGCATTTAGCATCCAAGTAGTGTAAACGTTGTGCACAAATTCAAGGAGAATAATTAAGTTTCCGTTTAATTCCATCGTTGATTCGTTCTTTGATCTCATGCCGTTTGATCCATGTTTAATTACGGAAGAACCAAGATTTATTTCAGCTTATTCCCTAAGACACGTAATAAGATTAATTTCGTTGTATCCGAGTTAAATTTGAATTCACTATCACTTAAAAAAACAAATTTGATATGGTCTGAAACTAAATGGAAGGAAGTTATGAATATAATCTAAGAAGAATTTTCAGGAATTCTAACTATTTTAAGTGAATTTTTATATAAAACAATTATGACGCAGAATTTTCAATTAAATATCGCCAGATGTAATAGATGTCATTTAAAGCTGTGTGGAATCTACTGAACTCACTAAATGTTTCTTGAAAATAATTAAATAGCTTTTGCAGTATATTTCGCTAGACTACTTCATATCGTGTAAGAATAATGGTTTGAAATAAATTAATAATTCATTTTAACTTTGTCCAATATTTAATTGAAATATTTTTTTATTTTGAATACGTACAATCTCCCCTTGCACCAATGATGTAATACACGGGGCTTCAGAAGTAAGTAATTAGTACATAAAATTTAAAACATTTATGTTCTTGGTATGTACAAAGATGTACAACACGGGGTAAGTAATTAGAACATTAAATTTAGAACATTTATGTTGCTGGTGTGTAGAAAAATGTACAGCACGGGGCTTACAGAAGTATAAGTAATTAGAACATTAAATTTAAAACATTAAATGTTACAAACATAAATAAAGGAAGCAAATGCAGAAAAAAGTCGTTTGGACCTCACAAAAACAGATAAGTTCATGTTCCAAGTAACGTCTAGCATTTTCAGTTCATTCTGTAAGAATAAAATTGCACCATCAAAAGTAGGGCATGAGAGAATCACATGTTCCACACCTTGTGGTATTTTTGTAACATTCACATAAGTTATATAATCTTAGATGGAAACAAACAATTAGCTTACAAATTTACCTTGAGCAGATAAAAATTGAGTAATTTTTAAATTGATTAAGAGGAAGGACTTTGAATGTAATCTATGGTAAACAATAAGAAAGAGCTTTTGTATGACCCAGTACTATGCGATAAAATATATTCCTCATTCCACCAGATGAAAGGTTCTTATGATGAAAGAACTTCCATTTGTTCTTGGGAAAACTAATATTAATGTCAATGGATAAATTTATGTGGTGGTGGTGGGACTAATCCCCATCTGGTCTAGTGGAACTAGACCAAATCCATGAGATCATAGATACCCAAAAAGTCCAAAAGCAGTTGTGGAATTTTCACAGCCTCTTCACGAGAAAAACCCAAGCACTTCAAGATGTGTTGCGGGCAAAACGGAGCATTGTCGCGTTTGGGGCATGATGGGTATTTTCTTTCAACGTGTTTAAAGATCATACACTTCAAGTGGCCAGTTGAAAGTCGAGACAGTGTCGTCTGATGTACTCTGGAGCCCTTATATGTTGTGGCGGCTCCAGGATGTCTTTGGAAGTACCAAGGGTGAATAGGAGGGTCAGCCCAGGTTTTAGAAGTACGTTGTTTAGAAATGGAAGAGATCTCTGATGGTGTTAGTGCCATGCGATCTTCCGGGTTCAAAGGATTACTGGTGGATTGGGTGTTGAACTGAACGCTTTTCAACAAGAGTATAATATTTCTACTAGTACTGTCGCCGATGGATTGCCAATTAAAAAGGTGCTGGATCGAGGATCGACTGTCTGTAAGGATCCATATCTCCGAGAAATCATTTTGTTTATTGTTATCTAAAGTCCACTCATGATGGCGATGAGTTCCGTTCTGAAGACGGAAGTGTGGTCAACAGTTCTTTTTTCAAGCTTGATGGAATGGTTGGGGAGTTTAATACATACTCCACGGATAAATTTATAAGGCATCTTTAGCTAAGATATCACCTTCTTTCATTTCCATACGCAAGGCAATGTAGGAACTGAGAATGAAAGACATGCTATTCAAAGTCTTGGTATAAAAAATGAATATGATTATTAATATAGTGCAATTAGATTTTGGAAGAAAATTAACTGAAATAAAATTTGTAGTACTGAAAATTTGTAGTACTGAAACGATTAATAAACATATTAATCGTTTCAGTAGTAAATAAAATGCTTATGTGATAACTTGACATATTGTTCAAAAAGCATGACTCGCATAGATATTGTTAATTAAATGAGTTAGTTATTACAAACTAGAGCAGTGTATAGTGTACTGCAATATTTTTAACAATTTAACTATATTATGGTATTACATAACTATATGAATGGAATGATTATATTTGTATAATAATTTATTGAAATAATAAAAAAACTAATTTATAAGTGCAAAATTTCAAGTGAATAATAAAGAATAATTTTAAAACTATTAAAGATTTTTATTAGATTTAATTTTTTTAAATTCTACAGCGCATGTTATAAATATAATAGGAATGCTATGCTTGTAGAAGAGAGATTCGTGTACTCTATGCTTATAATTCGTGTTTTTTGCACTTCAGCGATAGATATTTGCTTGCGCTAAGACATTCTGAATTCAGAGCATGTTTGTGTAAAAAGCGACTGTAAGATTTCTGCTAAGGCAAGTCAATTCCTTGTAACGTAACTGCTGTCTTCCAATCGGACGGTTCAGGTTTCGATTCTAACCGGTGTTCAACAGTGGGAGTTGCGCTTTCACATATCATCATAAAATTTTTCAAATAATGTCTCGATATTTTTCAGGGTTTTCTTTTTTTGCAATTCTTGAATCTAGTGTAATATTTATGTAATGTCTTTCCAAAATGTATATATCAGCCAACTCCCCTGTACCTAACCCAAGAAGGGTTCTACCAGTTTAGATGGGAGTTGCTTCAAAGAATAAAGGAAAGTGGCACCACCGGGGTCACGGCCCCCGCAACAGTTCCGAAATCCGTACGCAACAGCTCCAGATACATCTGGAGGCACCCCTCTGCTGCCTCTGGCTGTCCCCAATTGACAAGTTTGTGGAACATCAAAACAAAATACATTGCAATAAAACATTGGCACAATGGAAATTACAAGATATACAATTTAACATCAGGGTATTCAATTTAGCTTAAGCAAACATGCAAAATAATAATAAGAAGTTAGTAAATTTAGAAAAAGAAATAAGTTGTTGAATAGACATGGTTCAGCAAGGTTGTTAGTTCTCCTTGTTATTCCCTAGGTTAGTTTAATATAAATAATATGGTACTCTCTCTCGAGAAAGACTAGGTTATACTTAACATTACACATTACTTACATTTACTTACAACAAAAGCTCTATACAGATTAAAATTATAGTTTACAATTCAACAAGAATAATGCAGATGGATTGGTCATTCGCTATAATAGCTACAGTATGAAAAAATTAGAAAAATAAAGGTTGTTACGTTGCACAGAGCTACAAGGCTTAAGCACTCTGTACTTGTTCATCATTGTCCAGGAAATCCAATTCTCCTTGGTCCTCTGGAATAAACAGATCTCTGCGATCTATTAAAAAGTTTATTAAGGCAATCACTCTGAGGTGAATATTGCCGAGTTGTTGTTGTTGCTTATGACACTTGAACAAACCGAACTCGTTAGCTGACTACTTCAAAATTAAGTAAGAAGAATGCATCTTTCGTTTAATCAAAGAACCACCAAAGTGAAGGTACGACTCTGCTCTAAGATCCTTCTGATAGATAGCAGCACCAGAGGAACCACTCCCATAATTTGATCTGGAGGGGGAAGAAATTTTCTCCAGACTATTGCACCCATGGTAACTGCTCAACGATAGACCGCGGGACTTAAGATCCCACAGATTTAACGAGCACTAATATAGTATATACTCGGTGTGACTTTGGTGACATTAATAATAGAACCCAGCCCTTGCAGATAGAAGGCCAATACCCTAACTATTTGGCTACCACGACCATTGCATTGATGCCAGTACATATGCTAAGCAATGCTACACAAGTGGAAGATAAGAAAGTGACTTTAATTTCTGCAATTTATTAAAAACCATGTTATTAGCGCTTTAGACTAAAAACTTATACATTAAATTACTATAATATTTAAAATAAAATGAAATATTCTCTCAAAATATGAAACGAAGAAATGATATTCCAATATTTCTTAATAGTTTGTGATTTGATGTTATAGGATTTTTTAACCTGTCTTAAATATTTTAAATGATATTTGAGACATGAAACAATCAAAATCTCAATAAATATCTAAAATTACTAGCATATGTTAAACGAGATTTCTGTTTTCAATAAAAAAAAATCGAAACCCGGAAGGAAGCTCTCAGTTTCTAAATAGTCGAAGGTTCCCAAGAAGGGAGATGGAGGCTGGATCTCACTAATTACTTCCGGTAGGAGAATGACCCAACGTCCCTCAGGAATGGAAACTTCATCGGAAGTTGGTCATCTGCAATAGTTTCCAAAATTATCATTCAAGTGGTTTTAGATGATAAAATTTGCATGTGTAAGTGTAGTAATATTTCTAGACAAAGTTGTTAATATTGTTAAGTCTATATTAAAGTTGTCTGAATGCTGACCCTTAGACGCGCGCAATATATTTTTTTTTAAATTTTAAACCAAAGAACTCTAAAAATTGAATGTTATGATCCCACAGACAAATAATATATGAATTAAAAAAATCTACATCCACCCATTTATCTGTGGGTGATGGTCGCAAGGCGCAGCCAGCGCGCGTCTGAGACCTTGAAACTTACTGAGTTAGTAGGGGAAAAAAACTTACCTTGTTTCGTGCTCGCATTCAATAAATGACGATTATTGCAAACTTCTTAGATAATTTGTATTTAAAATGCAGTATATTATTTTTTTACAATATTTTATAAACTAAAGAGTAGGAAAAATGAAAAATTAAACGTTTATATAATTTTGTTGCTATAAAAACACGATTTTTTAACTTTCTGTCTCCTATTCCAATTAATTTGAAATACTTGGGAAGGACCAGGTAATTTTATATCGATATTGTCTTCATCTTCTGATCCTTCATCACTTTCCACCTGGAGATTATCATTAGCAGTGAATGGCACATTTTCTTCTTTGTCACTATCATCAACCGAGATTTCTGATTCTGGATCTGAAGGAAGTTCTTCAAATAAATGCCTCAGCTATTCATAGCCCTTTGCGAGGCATTTTCAATTTGAATAGTCGAAGAAAATATTTACACACAGTTAAAATATATTGCTATTAATTGTTTTAAATTTAAATAAAACTTTTACGTAAATACTATTTTCGATAATATATATATATATATATATATATATATATATATATATATATATATATATATATATATATATATATATATATATATATATATATATATATATATATATATATATATATACATATATATATATATATATATATATATATATATATATATATATATATATATATATACATATATATATATATATATATATATATATATATATATATATATATATATATATATATATATATATATATATATATATACACATATATATATATATATATATATATATATATATATATATATATATATATATATATGCATATATTTACATCAAATTTAAAACGCACAAAATACTACCAAATAAAAATTTCCAAACGCAACATTCAACCCAAAGAAAAATCTGAAACTGAAAAGTCTTTCTGAAACAGAAATAGCGAAAGCACGTGTTCACTGGCGATATAAAGTTCATTTGTTGCTTACAATAAAATGACCCTATGATTACAATCCCCCTCACCCACACTCCTAAACACTCTAATTCCCAGTCATAATAAATACTCCGTAATTTGACAGTCAATGAGCATCGGCCATGTTTATATAGTCTGCTCTTCACGTAAGTCATGTGTTCTAGCTGTGCGGTGGTTGCGCGGTGCAACCACCAGGAATTTCCCTCAAAAAAGGAAAGTTTTTAACGTATCTAGTTCAAATTACTGCTGCATTTATATTATTTATGACAGACATGACGATATTGGAAGAAAAAATTTCTAATATTTATCATTATTTACATTTAAAAAGTAGGTTATTTTGTGTTGTTAAAAATGAACATTAAATAACGCCATATTGGAAGGAGTCCGACCTGAAATTTATGGTTGCTGCCATCTGTTAGTGTTATTTAAAAGTAAAAGATATGAAATCTATAAAATTTAAGTGAAAAATCGTGAAAAGGAATTAAGAAAAAAAATCGAAAATTGGTGGTTTCATGGCGCGACCACCACATGTTAAAGGGTTGTAAATGCTTTTTTTCATGTAAGTTCCTGCACATGAAACAAGAAATTTACTGTCAAAGTACTACTGCAACAAAGTTTCTTTGTACTTTTGCTGGAAACAAATAGTTGATATAATGCAAGTTTAATATGGAAATTTGGACCATTTTGGGAGGGTTTTATAACACTAGATAAACGTAATTTATAATTAGTATTGAACTCAATATATAGCGAAATATGAAGCTGATTATCTTCAAATAATTATATATATATATATATATATATATATATATATATATATATATATATATATATATATATATATATATATATATATATATATATATGAAGTCCAGTGGCACAGGTCCAAATTTCGATCCTCGGGCTGGGCACGATCGACTCAGCCTATTTATCCTCTTCAGGGTGGTTTAACGTTAGACTGACCACCTAATCGGGACCTCTCTGGCAAGAGAATATTGACAGGCACATGTAGACCTATAGCCTACATTGGTATGTCACGTCATAGAGTTTATATATATATATATATATATATATATATATATATATATATATATATATATATATATATATATATATATATATATATATATATATATATATATATATATATATATATATATATATATATTGCTATTTATTATATATATATTTATTATATATATTTACTAATTCTTTGGTACAATCAAATTAATATATTCTAAAAAAATTTAAAATAGATTCATTCATATGAGATTGAAAATAAAACGTTTCGCCAAAATTTAAAAGTAATAGGTAAAGTATCGAAATATTGAAATTAAGCACAAACCATTATATACTTTCTGAATTTGTATTTTATTCATCTTATATTAAATTATAGTTTGTAATCAGTAACTTACTTATAAAATATACTATATGAATTAAAATCACATAAAAATAAATTGTTATAAATGAGGTAGATAACATTGACATCCAAGTATTATTTTTTCAATTTTAAATTATTAAAACTAAAAATTATCTAATTACTACTTTGTTTACAACATTCCTGGTTAACCTGTCTTTTGCTAACACGAAGAGATTTTTGATGGTTTTCCTACACGTGAGCAGGTAACATATAGCTGTCCATGTGAGAAACATGTATTTTCAAAATCCAAACCGCAAACAGACATTGTTTGGCCTTGAGATTTATTTATGGTCATCGCAAAAGCTAAACAATTCGGAAATTGAAGTATTTTAAATGGTATTGGAGATTCAGACGCTATCAGTGGAATACGTGGCAACAGGACCATATCTCCTTTAAATTTTCCCGCCAAAATTGTTGCTTCGAGAATATATTCGGTTTTTTTTTATAGCTAAACGTGTACCGTTACAAAATTGAGGTGGATTTAAATTACGTAGAAGAATAATTGGTGAACCAATTTTCAATTAAAGATTGTGTGGTGGCATTCCTGGTATATCCAGAGAATTCAAAAATTCAGTTGGAAAGTTTACGACTTCGTTTTTATCAATAACTGTGTCGATTGATTATCAATCAATTACTGTGACGTTAATTCTCGAAGATTGTATAATCTAGAAATATAAACACATGCCATCTGCCGAATACCTGTGCAACTTAGATGCTAAAGCGCCATCTATTAAAAATTTATAGAACTAACTGATAAATAAACACTAATGTCGTATAATAATTTGCAATAATAAATATTGAGATCAATAATTAATATAAAAACTATTCTATCTTTTAAGTTGGACCATATTATAAATGGTTTCAAAATTTTATCAAAATCCGCTCAGTAGTTGCGGAGTTTATCGCGAACATACATCGTGACACGAAATTTATATATATATATATATATATATATATATATATATATATATATATATATATATATATATATATATATATATATATATATATATATATATATATATATATATATATAATTTATTATATATTATGTATATATCAACACAAAAGTTTCTTATGTAAGTAACAATAAAATATGTTGGCGTATTTAGATAAATAATCATGTCAAATTAAAGCAACAAAATTCATTTTGTGATTATTTATTTACATATACGAATAAAAATTTTCCTTTTACTTATTGACGTTTACATATAGCATCGTTCAACTCATGTTTTATATTCACATAAATGAATAATTTTTATGTATATTATTTAAAAAAAATGTTATCTATTTTCATAAAATGTAAATGGCTATAACTTAAATCGATTCACTTCAGCATAAATTAAAAAAAAAAAATTGAGTTTGAAAGTATGCAATATTATACATTGATAAATTATTTACACGGTGCAATATACAATGACAATATAATTGCAAGATAAAATCCTTGGGATCATATCACGTTTCAGACATGTGACCTAACTCACCAAAGGTTTAATCTTGAAGAGGTAATGATCTTTCGGGCATGTAGAAATAATGAAGTACGCTCATTAAAATGCCCTTTAAACATTAAAACAGACCATAAACTTATATTTCTTCAGATAACTTTATGTGGCATAAATTCTGATTAAATGTCTTTTAACCTAATGCTGAGAGTTGCGTGTCTTTTATTATCACAGCAAAATAATTTAAGATTTTGACTTCAAAATAATTATGCGAATATATCATCTTCGCATGCGACTGAATCTAATTGAATTCGTGCAATTGTTTATTAACTTAGCGAAATCATTTCTCTCAATCGTCATATAAATCACTACTAAAAAAAAGAAAATAAACACGCACAGTTATATCGGATGTTTTTGATAAATACTTTAGTTAAATAAACATGTTAATAAATGTAATGTAAACAAATTCTTAGGAAATGACGTAATACATGATAAAATTTTCTTCAGAGAATGGCTTTAACTTTTAATTTTCTATATTCCAAAAGAAAATATTTACCTTAAGGCTTTAGGCAATAAGTGAATGGAAAAATCTTTATTTATATGGAAAATTTGTATAGTAACTAAAAGCATTTTTAATTTTTACTTTTTTCTCAAAAAATTTAATATAAAATGGGAAATTTCTGAATTATACTTAATGGTAACTATTTTTTATAAAAATCTTTTGATACAATCGAAAACGGAAAATATTTAAAACTTAATAGAAGAAGCACACAGAATGATTTTCAATAATTTACAGAAAAATTAAAACAGTTAAAAATATTTTTGAAATCAAATTATCTATATTAAATTTCTATATATTAGTAATATCAAAATTTCTAAGTTTTCTTTAATATTTCTACATATATATTTTTCTCAAAAATTTTAAAATGTTTGACTAATGGATTTTTATGATATTAATTTCAAAATTATTTATCAACCTTTGAAATTTTATAAAAAATTTGAAAAAAAAATCCAAGTAGTGCTTTTATATACATTTTAGTGACACAATAATTGTTAATATTGATTAAGGAACTTTATGTATACTTTTTTTGTACATATTTTATTAGTATTAAGACAAGAGTAAGATTATTTTATTTCATTAATACGTTAAAGTAAGATTATAATATAAATGTTTGCATTTTGACTTTGTCAATTATATTTCAAATTATAGAGACGGAGCAAAGACATTAATGCATTTATTATGTTGTTGCTGACAGTAATGTTTTATGTATTTTCTATATATTAATGTTAGTATACGTATTCGTTTAAATTTTTTTAACGTATTTAATTTATTTTTTAGTTAAAATGTCAAAACTTCTGTTGAATATTTTACTTTAATATGTTGCTATTATTTCATTATAGCATTTTATCAGTAAAATATTTAATTTTGTATGTATTAAATAATTTTGCATACTTTACTAATTAAACTCATAAAAGTAAATAACTTTTTTATAGTTGAATATCTAATTTCTAAAATGGTTTTTTATAAATGATCATTAAAAAATGAACATGAAAAATATTACTAAATATGATTATAGTTCATGAATATTTAAGAAATTTTATATTTGTGGTCAAAGTATGAATAATCTTCATCATCGAGAACGACATATTTTACAGCATTTTCAAATGAAATGTGATACTTATCATTGGATTAAGCACTTTTTAAGAGATTCTAAACTGAATACACAGTTTATTATAATTTTATTTTGACAGATTGAACTATATTACTTTGGGATGGATAATGTGATTGTTAGCACTATATGTCGTATCAGAGGAATGTAATTGAATACAATGCTATTTTTTTTCATCCAATCATTTATGGCAACACAATAAGCAACGTTACTCAGATAACTGCAAACAAACCTAAGATTTGATTATACTTTGGCCAAAAAAGAGTAAATTTGATCACTTATGCCTAAACATGGTAATAAAATATATTGAAGAATATGAAAATTTTCAAAGAAAGTAGTTGAAATAGAAGATGTTCTTGTAGTTACTTGTATATTTTTTATCACTTAGATTTCTTAATTGTGGTCCCATAATTATTTGATTCATCTTTAGACTTTCTACCTTGAAAAATAAAATTCGTTCACATAAACTAGCACTAATTTAATTTACTTCAAAATATTCTCTGTAAAATGAATGAAATTGAATTCTCCAATGAATTCAACAAATTAAACCAGTTTCTATTAGAATTCATTTTTATAGAAAATATTTTTTTCGTATGCCACACTTATTTTTATTCATTTTTAATGTAATTTCGAAATCAACACAAAGTTAAAATAAACTTTCTTTGCTGATTTATCAGTTTGCTCTTTGTTAATATTCATCCATTAGTTTCACTTTTTGTAATGTTAACTGACCATTTAATAACTAAAGTATATTTAAAAGGGATAAATTATGTATCATGGTTTACAGCAAAAACATTTTTCACTACAAATGGAGAAAATGTTACAGTCCAAAAATTTTAAGTAAATGAAATTAATTCTTTGTGTATAAAAATATTTAAAATATTTAATGAATTATTTGTCCATTGAATACTAGTGATTTAACACACATTTTTATTGACTTTGTTAGCTAAAACTAAAAGTATTTATAATTGTTATTAGCAGTAAATATTAAGAGCATAGGTTCCCAAAGTGATCCAGGTGGACCCCGAGGAGCCCATAGGAGACCACACGGGGGTCCACGTAGGCTTGAAAAGAAAACAGAGGTTCACAAATTTTAAGTTGGGAACCACGAAATATTTTCTGGTTTTCATAATAAAGAACAAACATTTTGGCTTGGATTTACCAATCAACGTAAGCATGTAGCATCACTTACTAGGTAGGTACTCAAAAATATTCGAGACTCAATTCAAACACATAATTGAATAGAATAATAGATAATAGTACAAGTGTACACCACATGTCGAGACTTGCATTGTACCACCTGTGCGCCCGCTCGTTCGGGATGCTTGTTTAGACCTGCAAAGTGATGAAATGCTATTTGCGCTGTGCTTACAATCTACATTAGTATAAATACGAATGCCAAGAACAAAACCTATGGCTATTTTTTACTGTTGATTTACATTTTTGACTTCATTGTTGATTTTTTGTCAATTGTTGATTGTTTGTAATAATAAATGTTTATAATTTTGTATAACCACAAGCATTATTTTAATAAATAGGACACAAGAAATTGTATTACTTTTTTTCTTCTTAACACCCTCAATTTAGGGTGATATTTTTTAGGAGTTTTGGGAATATAGTAGAAATATAGAAGCAGGGGCTCTACCCAGAATACCCACTTTGAAAGTGGTACACGAGAAAAAAAAAGTTTGGGAGCTCATGATTTACAGTCTTTTATTAATGTTTTACATTATTTTTCTAGTTAAAAATCGAAATAACAGTTCATAAGAAAATTTCTATCCCTGCTGAGGATTTAATTTGCAGTTTCCGTATAATAATACACAATTCGATGAGTTATGACATTTTTAATTTACAGATTGTTCTCACTGACAATAAAAATAATTTTCTGAGATTGAGCATTCTGCATATTACATTAATATATATGCATATATTTTTGCAATATAAACAAAAATATTATTTCAAATAATGTAAATATTTAAAAAAAATTATATTTAATTCAAGTGCATGATTTGACAGTTTAAAATTCTCCTCTATTTCAGTGGCAAGATTATATTTGAAATTTTTAGAAACTTTTTTTAGTTAACTTTGAAACCATTTAAATATTCCTTTGATACATAATACTCAAGATCATGAAACAAATTTGCAAGATCTTTTTATATTTGCTTAATTTCACTCTTCAAACTAGAGCAGACAATTAGGCGTGGGCTGCTGGAATTCAATTAAGCGCTTCTTAATTTACTTCAGTTATGAGATCAATATGGAATGGAGACTTCGACATTTCCCTGAGCCCGCATGGAATTTTCATGGAGTATGATCAATACACGAGGGGGAGAATGTGAGAAGGCTTGCTCAGAGCACTTGTATTAGGACTCCTTGAAAAAAAAATGCAGCATACGTTAAGAATTTATTTATTCCTTGTTGACAATATATTGTATTGTATAAATATTAATAATTAATATAGCATTATTTCTTAAAAGTTCATATTTACATTTATATGAAAACTTACTATGTATATATATATATATATATATATATATATATATATATATATATATATATATATATATATATATATATATATATATATATATGTATATATATTATATATATGTATATATATTATATATATGTATATATATTATATATATATATATATGTATATATATATATATATATATATATATATATATATATATATATATATATATATATATATATATATGTATATATATATATATATATATATATATATATATATATATATATGTATATATATATATATATGTATATATATATATATATATATATATATATATATATATATATATATATATATATATATATATATATATATATATATATATGTATGTATATATATATATATATATATATATATATATATATATATATATATATATATATATATATATATATATATATATATATATATATATATATATATATATATATATATATATATATATATATATATATATATATATATATATATATATATATATTTATACATATATATATATATATATATATATATATATATATATATATATATATATATATATATATATATATATATATATATATATATATATAGTTTTATTTATAAATGTGAAATATTTTTTCTTATTTCGGTAAATAGCGTGTTTGAATATGAAAAGTTTGTCGTTACTTAATTTTTGAAGAAAACTGTTTATTATAAATGATGGTCTGCTTACCAATGGCTGATTGGTTAGTGCTCCTGACTCCTGAGCTGTGGGTCCCGAGTTCCAATCCCGGTTCGGGCATGGATGTTTCTTTCCTTCTCTGTTCTCTCTGTGTTTCTCTATCCTTTCTTCCGTGATGATGTATGAATGTAGGCCACCCTATAAACGGGTTTGTGGTGGTATGACGTGGGTAACGCTCCTCACCTCCGTGACTTGGTTCACAGGTGCCCGCTGGGTAACGACAAATGAGTAGCAGTTCCAGGCCTCGTTGTGGCATAGGGTTCAACCCTCAAGTGCCCGTCGTTGGAAAAAAAAAATAAATGATGGTCTTCATTGTCTAAAAATTAGCATGGGTTGAAACATGTAATATTAACATTCCAACATTATGTAATACATGTAAAATTTATTTTATTTGGTTTTTTTTTACCATTTATTTATATATTTATTGTTCATAAAATTGTAGAGAATAAATGTTATTCTTTTTGTTTTCAGTGCAGTAGTTTTGCCAAATCTACTGAGCTACATTCGCAAAAGAAAACTGACAAACAAGTTTATATTTTTTGTCGAATAATATAAAGTATTATATTTTTTGTGTTTAGTTATTTTATTCACACAAATATCCTTAAATAATCAATCATCTGAAGTGTAGTTCTTTAATGTTTTTCTTGATCATTCATCAAATACTTTTTATTTTGTGATTCTGTGTTGTGTGTGACTTAATGTATTCACTTCAATTAGTTAAAGTAAATGAGTACAGTTTTTAGGTATGCCAAACTATGCTAAATTCGAGCTTTCAGTTTAGAAAATAACAGAACAGCAAATATTTAATAAATGATAATATATATATATAGGTCTTTAAATTCAGTTTTTTTTTAATCCACAATACTGAAATATTTAATTGAAGCCGTTTTATTTAAATTAAACGATGCTTAATTTTTGTATTTCAGTTTAACAAAGTTATCTGAAAAATGTAACAAATTTATAAATAAAGATGATTTTTTTACAAAATCTTCAAATTTCACAAGAATGAATTATTTTATTGTCAAAAATGTTTTTGCTTTTGTTTTATACTTCATTATTCAATATCTAAAAGTCTTATTAAATACCAATTATTTTTTGTGAATTATATTTTAAATGAGATTTATTGTATTTTTGCCAGAATGTATTCAAAGTAATTGAGAACTGAGTTCTCAGTTAAACAATTTTGCACACATAAAGATAATGGATCATTTATTCATATTTCCTATTACTTAAACAGCATTTCACTTTAAAATTTTTCGATATATATTTGTTAACTTTGAGCCTTTATTTTGAAGTTTATTTTTCTATAAAGAAACTTCTTCAAATTTATTTATTTTTTACTGAGTCAGATCATTGAGTTCTTTATAGTAGTCAGGATATCAATTATTTTGTAAATCTTGATTCAGGACGATTCATAATAATTTGCATTATGTATGTCTGATTGATATTATGTAACTAACAAAAATGGCTGGTGTCAAGCATACTATAGTTTTTGTTAAATGTATATACAATCTAAAACAAATATTTATTAAACTGTAGATAAGTATCAATGGTAAAACATACGCCCGAACAAATCACATTGAAAAGTTAGAATTATGTGTTGATGTCTCAAAGTTATTATCTACAGATTTTTGAATGCTTATACTTTCGTATAAAGGTTATTGTCTTGCATTTCTTAAAAGCGTTTTACATTTTAAGTGATTAATGAATCCTGAATACAGCTGCATGTATTTAGATAAAATTTAAAGCATATTGATATGAACACTTGTAATCTGATAATTTTAAGTGTTCATATGTCAAATGCTTTAAGATAAAAATTAAAGCATTTGACATATGAGCACTTAAAAGACGAATGTTATAATATCTCATTTTATTAGATTAACAACTGTACAAATGAACGAATTCATTTTCTACGTTTTCCTTTTTAACATATTCACTAAAAAATAAAGATCCAATCAAAAAAGAATATTTATTAAACTATAGCAAAATATTATTATAAATATCAATGGTAAAACATACACACGAATAAATCTCCTAAAAACGTTACAATTATCAATTGATATGAAATTTATTATCCTACATAGTTTTGGTTACTTATATTTGAAAGTTAAACATAATATTTTGTGTTTTACTTTCTAAGCACTTTCTACATTTTTAGCTGATTAATGTATCCTAAATGGAGCAATACATATTTTGATAAAATTTGTACCATATAGGTATGACCATCTATAATCTTACTGACATCTGAGCACTTAAAAAGATAAATGTTATAATATCTCATTTTATTTGATTTATAACTATTATAATTAAAGATTTTGTTTTCTACTTTTTCCTTTTTAATATAATCGCTGAAATCAAAATTCAATCAGAAAACAGTTTTTGTTAAACAATAGCAAAGTGTGATTAAAAATATCAGTGGTAAAATATATGCCCAAGCAAATCACATGGAAGCTTTAAAATTATGTGATGTCAAAGTTATTATCTTACCTAGTTTTGATTACTTATATTTGCATGTTAAGAGATGATAATTTGTCTTTTACTTTCTAAACCCTTTCTTTATTTTCAGCTTATTAATGAATCCTGAATTTAGACAAAATTTACAGCATATGGATATGAGCACTTGTAATCTTACTGACATATGAGCACTTAAAAAGACGAATGTTACAATATCTCATTTTATTTGATTAACAACTATTACAATCAACGATTTAGTTTTCAAAGTTTTCCCCTTTAACATGATCACTGATATAAAAATTCAGAGCAATATATTAGAGTGGCAAATTCATTTTATTTGTGCAGTAATAAACATAAATCAGACTTGAACATTTAAATAATTAAATCCCTTTCCCACCTCCTGAAGGAAAAAGTGCTGAGAACAAGGAAGAATAAAAATTTTAAATTCAATGAGGGGAAAAGGGGAATTTTTTACTGCCAAGAATCTCTTATTTTTTAGATAAAAATGTTCGAAGCTTCGTTATTTGATTTAGTGTAGCATTCTTTCAGATTCAATGAAATTTTTTCTGCTCACTTCGAAATTTTATATTGGTGAAGGTGTTTCATATGCCGGGAACATGAAAAGGAATTTTCCTGGCAAGTTTCTTTTTTTTTCTCATCATTATAAAAAAGCTGATATAAAACACCGGCACTCTCTTCATGCAAATCAGCCAGTCCATATAAGATCTCTTTGCTGGGGGGAATCCGCGATTGAATTTTATGGTGACTGCCTTGAAACATTTTTTATGACCTTCCTTATAAGGACATTTTGCAAAAGTTATTGTCTGAAGCGAACGTATTCAGATAAAGTTCACATATCGCCCTTCACGTTCAATAAAAATTATCCTTCAAGATTATTTCAGTTTGGATTCTAGTTGGTGTCCCCATTTTATTGCACTCATAAAATATTTGATATTGTAGCTCACCGTGTTATTTTTTCCTTCAAATTCTGCTAGCACGTGTATTTTTTTTCAACTCATGCTTTGAAGGATGAAGTACAGAATCAAGAGTCGGAATGTTTCGTGCCATTGAGTTTTAGTATACATCTCTGTGAAGCAAAATGTTACAATTAAAATCTATCCGTTTCTTGACGTAAGCAAAGGATTAAATTTTGACTTTTAATAGAATTTTTTGTGAACGAATTCTTGTAATTACGTGAAATAAATTAGAAATCTCTTCTTTCGAGGAATTTAGTTCTACTCACACATATGTATAAAGAAATGAAATAAAAATCCTTAAATTTTACTAATTAAGAGAATATTAAAGTAAACTTGTGAGTTTTAAAAATAAAATTAAGACCAGTGCAGCCTTAAAAAAACTATGTATTAATAAAAGAATGTATTTATAATTTTGTCTCCTTCCGCGCCATGTGATAACTGGGACAGCATTACAAAACTGCACATTAAGATAACAATGTGAAGGAGGAGCATTACTTCATTATATGAGAAGTTTGTCAATTACACGATATAAGGCAAGAACACTCTGTGAATATATTTAACTAACAACTATCACGCCTTTGTAGAACCTCACTGGCTATGACACTGACTCTGCGCAAAGCTATGTGAATATATTATAAAAAGATAAATTACAATCGAATTTTTTCTATTCACATATGCATTTTTATTTATGGAGTATAGGGATTCTTTTGCATTACACCTTGTCTAGTGGTCAGCATGCCTGACTGGGGATAGAGAGGTGCTGGGTTCGAATATTGGTTAGGGAATGGATGTACTTTCTCTCTCTGTCTATCCTGTCTTTTTCCTTTCCTTGTATGAATAGATTGTGAATAGTTGCCTACCTTATAAAATGGTACCTAAGGCATGTGTGTACTGAAGAAGTCGGACTCCACAAATTATGATTCAGTTGGAAAAGTGGAGCAGCACACCCCATATTGCTAGCCTAGCGGGCAGAAGAGTATAACAACAAAGTGGATTCTTACAGGCTTCATTAAGTTTAATAACAAGTGATTTGACACGGAGAGAAATGTATGGGAAACATTTAAAAGTGCTGTAAAATGTCGTTCAGGCAGTGATAAATTATAATTTAAATGAATTGAGTTTAGCACTTGTAAGTAAATTTTGTTTAAATTATTTTCCGGCTTTCCTTAAAGAGAACTCATTAGCATGAAAGGAAAATAAAAGAAAAACAATTTGAAGGCATTCCTTTTGATTCGAAAGGAGAACTTTTATGTTAATTTCATTAAAATTTTACACAAAAAATAATTATAATTTTTATTAATTGAAATATTCTAGCTGATGAATTGAGATTTATAAGTCAATTAATTAAAACTAAAAAAAATAATTTTAATGATGAATATCACTTAAATGTATGTACTAATATAAATATTTGATACAATTTAATTATTTTGTGTTTACTTAATTTTGAATTGAACATATTGATAACTCATTCGTATTTATGGTACTTATAATAAAAACAGACGAACTGTAACTTGAACACGATACAGTGATTTTTGTTTCAGATTAAATTACTTTAATTGCGTTGCATATTTTTTTAATTTTCCAAAATTTAAACTCTACAAAATGTCATTACTTTTACTTTCTTTGATTTTTCTTTTTGTCTACATTTTATAATGTTTCATATTAGCTTCTCATAAAATGAAATAAATTTAATGTAATTTTATAATAATATGCATTTTTTATAAAAAAATTATTTTTGTAATAATTCTAAAATTTAAATTTTAATTGTGTAGTACTTAAGTTTAGTCAGCATATATTATTTTCAATTAGTGAACAGATTTTATATGAATAATTAGCAAAATAAAATTAATCAATTAAAATCGATCATAAATTGTCATAATTGTATATTCCACATTTCATAGTTTTTTTATTATCAAATAAACTAATTGAGAAATAATTGGTGAATTGTGGAAATTCTATGTAATAGTATAACAATCTGTAAAAGATGGGAAATATAATTTTAAATATCATTTTTTATTTTTATTAATTTTATATCTTTAAATAGTTTTGAAATGAATTTGCAAATATGCAACAAATTTGGAACTATAATGAAGATGTACAGTTCACACTAATATTGATTGTTTTTATAAACATATGTATGATAATAACAATCAATAATGAAATAAATCAAACTCAAGAGCTATTTTTAAATATTTCGCTGGGTTATCTTACATCATATTCTATTCCAAGCTATCCTATTTTTGCATGATTCTCATCAGTATTTATGAACCCAAGGAAATCAAACATATATTTAAAATAAGATTATTAAGTTGTTTCTGAATATCAATGTATCATATATTAGTATTTTTATTCACAAACAAATAACATAAAATTTTATTGTATGCAGTAATCAATCTATCTCAGAATTAAATAAGAATTACAATGTTATGGTTGTCTTTTTTCTAATATTCAAAGAAGATTTTATATAGTTAAAGTACTTAAAATATTCTATAAAATATTATATTTTTGATTAATTAAGTTTCACGCGATTATGTACACTTTATTACAATGGCGATTTATAAGTTAAGTATTAATTTTAGAGTTCCCTTAGTTTGAATAATATCAATAATATTTTTTCTTAGTTCAAAACGTATTCTATTCCTTTTTCTTAACTTAACATTAAAATAGATAAAAATTCACACAAATAAGTGCAAATGGTTGATAAAAAAATGAAATAAGCTAAATTAGCATCAACATTCTATGATACAACATTCATCTCACATTTATTATTATATTTCTTTTAACGACTGCATTTTACTCTATAGAAGAAAATCTTACATTATTAATTGAAATAAGCTTTTTTTGTGGAAGAAATTATTAATTAGTTTTTACATTAATCCATTTTCATGGAATGATTGAAACGTCCATTTGTTAATTCGAAAAAATATATTGTTTGAGGAATCTTCATGTAAATGAAAGTGAAATATAAGGATTACAAACATATCATGTTTAACACGATATATCGTGTTTGTAGTTTTTCTTTGAAGTTTTCTTTGAAGTTTCTTTGAAATTTTGAAGTCAATATTCGCGATAATCAGAAATCACACGTACCATTTATGCGAACCATACAAAAACTCACTTTTCTCCTAAAATATATTTTTTATAATAAAATGAATACCACAGTTAGTCTAGAATTAAAGGTTAGAATGTAATGAATATTATTGGTTAAAGGCATTTTTAACGAAAATCATAGGAAAAAAACTGATGACAATATAAAAAGCAGTTTTGATGCATTTTCATGATTGAAAGCTTAAGAAAGTAGAACTATCAATCACTTAAAAGCATGGTTTAAACATTAATGATTTCGAAATCCTTACAAATTAGAGTTGTAGAGTATTTCTTTAGTAAAGTTTTCGAATGTAACAAAAAGAGGACTCTTGCAGTGAAGCAACTTAGTGAATTTTTAAAGTTCTCTTAACTGAATGGGGAAAACTGACATAGCTGAGAGAATTGATTTGTGAAATGTTGCTCAAAGCCAAGGTCAAATGGTTTTTAATATATTTGCAAGATATGTTAAAAAAATTTGTATTCTTTGCAATCAACTAAATACAACACAAACGCAAAGGCATCAACCATGATCTGTGTTGTCCTTTGTTCCAATTGCATATTTTGCAGAAGTGAATAAGTTTACCTTACGTCTATTGCTAACTGCAACTGCAAGTGTTGCTTACAATTTTGTGTTTACCAAACTGCACAATTCTTAAACTTCTGTGGATAATTCCTCAGTGGTTTCAGTGCGTCCAAACATTGCAAACTGGATCTGTAAGAGTCGCAATTTTTTTAATAGATATGATAAATATAAAAGACAGCCACTTTGGAAATAATGGAAAGATATGAACCATTTCTCTTATTGAGAAATGCCCCCACTAAGATCTGCATAACTTGAGCTTACAAAATATCATTTCATGTAGCACCAGTATTTTTGCACGAAATAAAAATGACTGAATGATATAACATTGAAAATATCTATGTTACCAACCTGGCCATTTTTCTTTAAAGATCCCTCATTCTGAAGCCTAAAATTCTACTCTATCACAAGTATTCTGCAATAATCAATTTCGCAGGTTAGTGTAATTCTAAAATTGCTGCAATGAAACATCAATAACAAACAATAGACAATATAGATGCAAGGTGTAGCGTCTTCACTTATCAGGTAATGTATTTGAACTGCACAACAGCAACACTTTGGTGATTTTATCAACTACAAGGGTCACTCTGAAATTTTTGAGATACAACTAGGTTTTTAAGGTTATACTTACAAAATTTTAGGTGTGTTCAAAGTAGTCTCCTCCAGCATCAATGCACTTTTGTAGACGAATTTTCCACAGATTAAATGCCTCAAGCCATTCATTTCTTCGAATAGATGAAAAAAATGCATTTATAGCCACATCAATATCTTCTTCTGAATGAAAACGACGTCCACGTAAGTTTTTTTTAGATTAAAGAATAACCAAAAGTCGCACATAGCTATATCAGGTGAATACGGCGGATGTTCGATCACTTTAATTTGTTTTTGTTTAAGAAACTCAACTGTTAATCCGGCTGTATGTGAATATGCATTGTCATGGTGAAGCATGAGTCCCCTAACATTCAATTCTTGTAAAATTTCTGGAAGACATTGAGTGGTATACCAGTTTGCTGTTACTGTCTTCTGTCCTTCCAACTTGATGGCTTTAACCAATCCCGTACTTCTGAAGAAAATGGCATACATCACTTTTTTTAGTGCGCGTTGTTTCAGTGCACCATTATCGGCGTGGGATCATCTTCAAAGACCCATACTTTGCTTTCTTGACGTGTTGGAACGTCAAAAAAACGAAATGTACGTTTCATCACCTGTTACAATTTCAGAAATGATGCGGTGGCCACCATCATTCAGCATATTAAGAGTTTCTTTACTGATTCTGACACGCTTCTCTTTTTGATGCTCAGTTAGATTATGGGGAACCCAACGGCAAACCACTTTTTTCATATGTAATTCTTCATGAATGATTTTGTGTATGGCTGCGGATCCAATGTTAAGTTCCTTCTGTATCATTTAATAGGTACAGTGATTATCATCCATTAACATTTTTCTTATGGCAGACACATTATCCGAGATTACTGCCGACGGCGGCCTTCCTGTGTGTTCTTCATCCTGAAGAAAATTGCGACCTCCTCTTCTAAATTCTCTAAACCATCTGAATACAGTAGTACGAGCTGGAGATTCATCACCCAATGCTAACTGCAACCGTTGAACGCATCCTTCTTGATTTAATCCTGCTTTGAAATGGTAGAAAATCATAGCGCGAAAATGTTCTCGCGTCAACTCCATTTTTTTTCTGTTTAAAATTTATTCCACGCTAAACAAGTTGAAGAAAGTCAGTAAAAAACCGTCTTCTGTGTTAAAATAATTTGTACTTTAAAATTAAACCGTTATTTTTATTATTTAAATTCTCGTCTGCGCGTATCTCAAAAATTTCAGAGTAACCCTCGTATTAAATGTCTGTAGTGTTTCTACTGATATTTCCCAATTCCATGTATCAATATTTCTCGCTTTGAGACAATCTGAAATCTAAAGTGAACATGACTGGTTCACGAGGTATATCAGAATTGAAAAAGTATACAAAACCTCTATTTATACAGATTTCTCGTATATAATTCCGTTCATAATTCTTTCTTTTTCACGTTTCCGAGTGCAGTATTTTTTCATTAGCGAAATATAAAGCATGTTTAAAACGTGCAGTAAAAATAAGAATTTTTTTTTCTGTTTCCTTCCTTGTTTTGTACTAAGACAATATTTTTCTCTTTAATTTTCTTGTTTGCAAATGCTTAACCAGCAATTCGTGTCTTGCGTTAACCATTTCAACATTTTTTTTGATTTTTTTCAAGACACTGGTCAATATGCTCAGGAGAAAGGTTCAGAAGTTTAGTATTGCCTAAAACTAACTGCAATCTCTACCTACTTGCGAAGTTTACTTTAAAGTAAGAATGCAGTAAACGCCTTTCTATTGTCTTGTACCACTTTAAGAAGCTTTACCGAAAGGTAAAATCATATTTGATTTTATATAAATCAGGTATTTCTGATCTCTTCGCAAGTGCATAATTTTTAATTCTAATGCACATATTCTAATATTATAATTTAATAATTACTATTATAAATTATTACTATTATTATTCATCACCTTAATAAAATGCTGCAATAAATTGATGTTTGATTTATACCTTAACTAAATATACCATTTATCATCTTACATATGCTTGTAGTATGTTAATTTGTTTCTCAAAACTAATTCACTCATACAAAAACAAATAAGTGCAATATATTAGCTTATAAAATAAATTAAGTCATATTTTTCAACACGTGGTTCGGAAAAAAAAACTTGGTGCAAGTACTTCTGATTTTTATTTACTATGCAAGAAAAAGTTATGCATGGATTTCACAATTTACTTTGATTAATGTTGTTCATGATTTAATATAAAGTGATGTAAAAAATTTCATCCAGTATAATGAGAGCAATTAAGGTGGAACTGAAAGTTAAAAATTTCGAAACTTTGTATTTAAGGATATATATATATATATATATATATATATATATATATATATATATATATATATATATATATATATATATATATATATATATATATATATATATATATATATATATATATATATACATATATATATATATATATATATATATATATACATATACATATATATATATATATATATATATATATATATATATATATATATATATATATATATATATATATATATATATATATATATATATATATACATATACATATATATATATATATATATATATATATATATATATACATATATATATATATATATATATATATATATATATATATATATATATATATATATATATATATATATATATATATATATATATATATATATATATATATATATATATATAATGACTTGATATCACGAATTAATGTTATAATGGAATTTTCCCAAAATATTGTTTAGTAATTAAAATAAGTGAACATAATTAAAGACATATATTCTATGCAATTCTAAAATCTCTTATTCCATGAACACTCAAATTGATTTTCTAGGCAAAAATGTTTTCTAATGTCAAAAATTTTAAAAAACGTAATCATTTAATTCATTACTAACTATACATTCCTGAGTTGAAAAGATTTTATAATAAAATAAAATATATCACCTTTGTATCACAAAAATATTGCGATGATATAAATATTTGCAATTTGATATATTTTTTATTAAAAAGTAGTATATGTATTTTACTTGTGTATAAAAATATGTCGTTTGTAAAGAGTTTATTAAGTGCTTAAGAGTTTATTAATATGCCTTTTAAAATTGGGGTTCTTATAAATGTTTTTTTAACTGGGATTTATTATAAATTTTAAAGCAATACTTTGATAAAAAGATTAATAAGCTTCATATTTTTTATTAACAACTTTTATGTAAATTCTGGGCACAATCATTTTAGCTCAGACAGCATTAAAATAATTTTTATTGTATGTAATAGTACGCATTTTCTCATAAAACGTATAGATAAAATCTGATTAATTTGGTAAGCAGTAATATTATTTAAACACTTCAGGTGGCCATGGTAGCCTAGTAATTGGGGCTTTGACTTTCGGTCTGGAGGTTTGATTCCAAATGCCGTCAAAGACACTCCGAGTACATGCGAATTGAATAATTCAAACTTGTCATACGAATACTTCATATGACTATTCTGAATTATTCAATTTCATACTCTGCAAACATTCATAAGATTTCCTCTGATACAAGCAACTATTATATTACTATAAAATGTACTACAATCCTGGTACGCTATGATCCAACATGCATCAAAATCACAAATGTGCTGGTAAACATTACTCGTTCTCCCATCCGGAATCATAGGCAACATTTCTACTTATAACAATAATTCTGTATATTTTGTATACATTTATGTTGCTAAATTTAAAGGGACCAAACACAAAAATTTTATAAAAATCTATTATAAATGGTGCAAAGGGTTTTTGCGAATGTGCGACTATCTGTGATTGTGTATATTATATTAAATGAAATTGATTTATGTAATTTATTTGTCATAAATTAACGAAATGTTTTGTATCGTTATATTTGATAAATTATGTATATATCTATATCTATATCTCTCTGTATATATATATATATATATATATATATATATATATATATATATATATATATATATATATATATATATATATATATATATATATATATATATATATATATATATATATATATATATATATATATATATATATATATATATATATATATATATATATATATATATATATATATATATATATATATATATATATATATATATATATATATATATAATTATTCTGTTTCTTATTGCAAATTTTAAAATCTGAAAAAACCTATGTCTTGATAAAAATTTTAGATTCTCATGTATGAATAATTTCTGGAAGTCTATAAATCAGAAACGACACATGAAATATAAACAAAATAAATTATGTGGCACGTCAACTCATGTGAGCCAAGGCCTAATGTGTATGACCCGTTTAATCTCTGTCTTTTTCTATTTTCTTGACCGAAAGACCCTGAGGTACGAAACATATGTTCCGATTAAGTGGTCATCCTAACGCAACAGCCCTAGTGTTTATTTCCCAAGCATACTTAGTACTCAGTTTATCAACCCACTGAAGGAATGAAAGGCTAAATCGACCTTGCCCAACTCGAGGATCGAACTTCTGACCTTGGAGAGTGTGCCTTGGGAGAGTGAAACGATAAAACTAAGTCGCCTAGCTTCTACAGGAAATATAGGTATCTAAATTATAAGTAATGATGGTAAATACAACGTTTTAGTATAACATAGCAATAAGCATGTAAAACACATAAATATTTCATATTGAAGGAATCCTAGTATTCCTATATACAAAAGAGTAAAATGCGTGTATATGTTTCTCTTAGTAAACATATAATAATCATAAAACTACAAAAGAATAATTTTTCTTCTTTTTCAAATGAAAAAGAGAAAAATAGCAGGATTTAATAATAAAATAGAATAATATTTTTCCTTACCAAATGTGCTCATTTATTTCAACCTTTATGAACATAATTATTAAACATGGAAGAATGTAAATTGTAAATGAGTATTTATTTTCCACAATTCTGTAGAGTGATATTTAACACTATTATAAGGGCATTTAATATTTTTCCAATATTATTAATAATTTAACAATATATCAGTCGACATACTGAATATGTTACGACTCTAATATTTCTAATGTTTTCTTGATTTGCAAAATATAAGTATAAACGTCAAATAATAATATTTTAAATATCACATACAATATTGTGAAATTAAGTACATTAAAATTAAGCAAATTTATCACAAGATTTATTCTATGCTTAAATATTTTAAAATTCGAATCTAATGTTTTTCTTTAAATTTAAAATCTCAACATGAAACGTTTGCTAAAATTCTTGTCGTCTACAAAAATATTCTTTATAAATTAGCGTTGTAGCTTAGAGAATGAAATTTAATTAAATATTTTTTCTTCTGCTATCAAAATGAATTACTGATATTTAATGGTTCCCATTTCAAAATTGGTACTTTTTGTAATGATTTATTATATCTAGTTATTTTTTTCGAAATTCTCCTTTAACAAAAATTCAATCATAATAGAAATTAAATATTATTTCAGCAAGAAACAAAAACAAAATAAACTGTGATAAACCTAAATAATAAATGAAAATATCCTGCTAATGGTTTTTATTTAGTGCAAACCTTTATGAACATAATTATTAAACATGAAAGAATGTAAATTTTAAATGAGTATTTATATTCCACAATTCTGTAGAGCGATATTTAATACTATTATAAGGGCATTTAATATTTTTCCAATTTTTCGCTGAGGTTTTTCATTTGTTCATAGAAAAATTAAGATCATTATGAAAATATGAAAATAAAATTTTAGAAATAATAATAAAAATAATGATACTACCTTCATACGTTTATTTCATTAATTTCTTATCAATTTATATTTCTCCATTAGAACAAACTCTTGCTAAATAAAAAGCAATATACTAGAACTTTATTAAATTAAAATCCATAATTAGTTGTATGAAGCCAATTCTAGTTATGCATTTTTATTGAAAAGTAAATATATATTTCTATGATATGTAAAACAATTTCTAAAATAAAGATATGTAAATATGCAACAAAAAATGAATATTTATTTCTAAGTATATGTGTCTATGATAATTGAAACAGTTCCTAAAATAAAAATATATAAATATGCAATAAAAGTAATGGATTTTTATTGGAAAGTAAATATGTCTATGACAAGTGAAGCAGTTTCTAAAATAAAAATATGTAAATATGCAATAAAATTAATAAATTTTTATTGCAAAGTAAATATGTGTATGATAAGTTAAACAGTTTCTAAAATAAAAATATATAAATATGCAATAAAAGTAATGGATTTTTATTGGAAAGTAAATATGTCTATGGCAAGTGAAGCAGTTTCTAAAATAAAAATATGTAAATATGCAATAGAATTAATAAATTTTTATTGCAAAGTAAATATGTGTATGATAAGTGAAACAGTTTCTAAAATAAAAATATATAAATATGCAGCAAAATTAATAAATTTTTATTGCAAAGTAAATATGTGTATCATAAGTTAAACATTTTCTAAAGTAAAAATATGTAAATATGCAATAAAAGTAATGGATTTTTATTGCAAAGTAAGTATGTCTATGATAAGTTTCTAAAATAAAAATAAACATTCTAAATAATTAAAAACATAATGTCATTCGAAATAAAAACTTTTAAACCAAAATGATAAGTGAAATAGAATTTCATAAAAATATATGTAGATATTTCTCTCCAGAGTACACACGGAGAATTTCAAACTGATGCTTCCTCAAACCTTCCCGTGCAATGACTTCTTTTGAAAGGATATCACAAGTATGCTCCAATTTCTTCTTTACCTGACAGCCTGTCACTAAATATGAAGGCCTTTGCTTGGGATAACTTGCGAGTAAATTTTTTATTACTCTTTGCTGGCACATTGAAACGATCCTCGGCCTTAACCATGAGGGAGGAAGTTTTCAGAAATTGTTACAACTAACGCTTGGATTTTTTTTTTCTTCTCAAGGAAGAATGCTGGGAATTCTAAAGATAATTTTTTTCCCGGTGCCAATCATCCTCATTACCACTACTTTACAAAGAATAAGAAAATATATATAAATAGTTACAGATTTGTCCTTCGCTGAGGAAATTGACGTGAATATTCCTTTATAAGAGTTTGATTGAAGAGGTAGTGGCTGAGTGCAGGAAATTTTTCCATGTCATATTTTTTTTAAAAAAAATGTGTAATTATTTCAAGAAAATTTTAAAAAGTAGGATTGAAAAAAATTATTTATATATTTATTTATTTTTTTTTTATAAATTTGAAGCTATTTAAGCATTTAACTGAACAAAACATTTTCTATTTAATTAGCTGTTAAATGTTCTAATATCAAAACATAATATTTTTATTTCTTTTGGCTCACATAATATATCCTTATCATATTTTATTTTATTTTATTTAGTATGGAACTATATTTTACTGTAATATTTCATATGCTATAAAATTCTTTAGTTATCTAAATAAAACACAATTTTTTGACCAATAATAAAACACTTTTAGATAAAAAATTAAGCAATTAATATATTAAATTTTCTTAAATACATTTTATTTGATATATTTTGTCATATTATATACAAATATATATATATATATATATATATATATATATATATATATATATATATATATATATATATATATATATATATATATATATATATATATATATATATATATATATATATATATATATATATATATATATATATATATATATATATATGTATATATTTGCAAATAATTAGAATTTTTAATGAGATATCCCATTTATCTTAAGCAAGTTCCTATAATAATTGGAAGTAATAGTAAAAGAACTTACCTAACTAAAGTACCAGAATATTTATTAACATAAGCGTATGTGAAATAACAGCGCTAATTTAATTTTGATGTTGTTTTGAAGTAAATATGTATTTTTAAATAAAAGTGTATGCTAAATGTTATAGTCCTTTCCAATCAAAAAATGTGGTGGTGGAAAAAAAAATTATTTGCAAAAAGAGTAGCCTATTTTTAATCTGTGAAATTTTATTTTGGTCTATTATCTTTTGTTTGACTGCATGTAGAACTTTTTTACCAATGAGTCTAAAACTGTGCAATTGTGCCACGGTAAATGTGTGGCATTTCGGAGTAAAAGTGCGTGATAGCTTGGTGAGATTTTTTTCATTGGCCAAAATCGTTCAACGAAAATTTTCGAAACAAGTACCTTACGAACATTTATTCACAACATTATATCCATATTATTGAAAAATTCTGCGTGTTGAAGCTACTGCTAATAAACCTTTTTTAATGTCGCAAGGTAAACAATACCAAATGAACTGCTCTGATAGTTCCATAAGTCTTCGTTATTGTGTATAAGTTAATATTTTCAAAAGTGTCATTTTGACCTTCTTTTAAAGAAGGAGTATTCCATATCATGACAGATGGTTTGTTTTTTCCTATCCTTCAGATATCTAGTGGCAGCTAATCAGATCCATGGCACCGTGAAACCCAACGAAGTTCAGCATCTGTAGTGGACTTGCGCAAACATCAGCCAGAGTGAACCCCAAACAATCCAGGATGTGATTTGGGGAAGCCGGTTTCAAATTGCATTTTGGACACAATGAAAAGACCTTGCGTCCAGATACTAAAGTCATGCTTTTTATATGCCCACTAATAAGTCTTGAGAAAGCCGTATGATCATGTCTGCCACCCCAAAATTCTGACGCTGGGGTCTTCCTGCTAAACCAATGATGGGTTAGAGGGGTGAGTTAGACTTGCCTGTCTCCTTTTTTAAGGAGAAAATTCCTTAATGAGTGAATGCGCTCATTAAGGATTCACTCATTAATTCCCTAATGAGTGAATCCTTAATGAGTGAGTCTCTGTTTGGCAACTCATATCAGCCTCTTTTAGCAAAGAAATCTGCAGCTTCGTTGCCTTGGATGTTAACATGGGGATGGAATCCACTCAAAGTGGACACACCTACTCTTGGCTAGATTTTTAAGGTTTGTGATAATCTGTATGTTTACAAAGTCGCACACATTGCTCCTGTTTTGCAGGTATTGAATCGAGCTATGACTATCACTAAGCATCAAAATGTCACTAGATCCAGTGCCGTGGAGGACGGTCTTTAATCTCTGATAAGTAGGTAGTTTATGTACCACATGATGCGTTGATGTTTATATCTCTTCTCATTTCATTAACATATAGACAAAAATAGCGAAAATTGAATCTGCTATCTTGTAAACTTATACCAATTTTGTTGCACGAAAATAAGTTTTACAAGAAATTCAAGATATTAAAGATAATGCAATACATTTTGATGAACCAAAATATTAAACCAGAAAATTTTAATTTATATAATACTGAAAGACGTTGAAATGCATCAGCAGATTTTACATTTTGATTTCATGTTACAATAAAATATTGGTGAATCGAGATTTTTTTTTTCCAAATTTTTTAATATCTACAAATTTTACCAGTAAATATTGATTCACAACATAGATTTTTTTTATTAAATAGTCATTATTAAATTTTGTAGAGAAATATGACAAAAATTTTGCGAATCCTTTTTGAAAATTAAGAAATCATAAATTATATCAAATCTACCATATTTTGAAAAATGTGCATAAATTGACAGTGAGTAACAGTTTTTGAATTTCCATTGTAAGAAAACAAGACTTTTTTTAAAAATAAATGTTGATATTTTAAAAATAGTTTCTAGTAAATATTTTTCACATACATTTTTTGTATGAAGAATTATTTATATAGAATAAAATTCAATTAATCATGTTGATAAAATTTGCTGTGTTAAACTTTGATCGACAAAGCAATTTTTTTGTCAATAGGCATTTATCTCATATTTATAAACATTTCATGAACAGAATATTATATATAATTTTTATTCCGTTTATAATGTCAACAGAAAAGAGAAAATTTGAATTTGTTGTTACATATCTCAATTTAATGCTTAATGCTGCAAATATTTTTATTCTCTTGAGCAATTCTGTATCACATTTTATGTTTTTTTCTAGTGCATGCAAGCTTTATATTTATAATAATATATTAAATATGCCGGTTTAAAAAGGGAATATAAATTAAAATAAATATCTATTTTATATTACATTTTATATTTTTTCTAGCAAATGCAAGCTTTAAATTTATAATAGCATATTAAAAGTGTTGATTTAAATGGAATATAAATTAAAATAAAAATGTTCTGTATCACATTTTATATTTTTTTCTAGGGCATGCAAGCTTTAAATTTATAATAATACATTAAAAGTGCTGATTTAAAAATGGAATATAAATAAAATAAATATCTGTTTGCTTTAATGATGTTATAAAGTAAATGCTTTTTGGATATTTTATGGGGAAAAAAGATTAAAATAGGCAACATTTGATGACATATTTTTTTTAAGAAAACAATCTATACAATGATTCCTACTCATCCGAAATATTTATAAATGAAGCTTTTTCCGAAAATTAATAATTTTTTATTTACGAAGTAGATTGTTTTCTTCATTCTTTTTTATCTGTTAGAAATAGATATATTGTATAAAAATGGAAAATGTCTAGAAATTTAATAAAATCTTGAAAATGACTATACATTTTAAAATCAATATGGACAACGAAATTTGATTTTATTATAAATGATACAGGGCATAAAAGTAATTATTTGAATGGAAGAAACATTTCTTTATCAAAGATTATAATATTGATTTAAGATGGATATTTTACTGTTGAAAACAATCGCTTTCTTTATCAGATTTTTCAAATCTCTGATATCTGTAATATCTTTGTTCATGAAATATAACATTTTCTTTAACGATTGACTTTGCCCTTTAAATTGAATTTTGTACAAAATAACAGATTGTAAATTTCTTTAATTTAAGATAGAATATTTATTTTTGCTCATAAAATAAAATTTACTTATTTACAAATATTTAGGAAATTGTTAGAAAATATAATCTAGAAAATATAATCATCTTTTCACAAAAGGCTTAAATAAAATACTGATTTTTTTAGCATTATTTTTATACTAGACATGTCTAGACTTTGAATTAATTTTTCTTAAAGATATTGAGCAATATATTATGAAGTATACTTATCTAAGCTTACAATAGATTATCATTAACTATACAAATCTTGGATAAATAAGTATTTTTCAACTGAAAAAAATTCTTATTTAAATACAAAAATTACCATATAATATGTTAATTAATTATATAAATTTAGTCGACAAAAATTAATTTTGAAGTTATTAAAGCAAATTATAGGTGGCGTTAAATTAATTAAGGAATTCACTTGTATTACTTTATAATAGCATTTGAAAATTTTAATAAAATATGAAAAAAGTGAAAAATTAATTATTAATTTTAAAATAATGTTTTTAATTTAATACAAAGTAAAAATCATAAATTCAAATAATTTGTCAGTGAAACAGAAAACTTTAATTTATTAATAAAAATAAGTATTCAACATATAATACTTTCACATTAATTCTATAATAGATATTTTTCATAATAATATGTAATAATATCTAAATATTTTTTGATTAAAAATCATTCAAATATTTCTAATTTACGTTAATTTATTAGAATACATTTATTAAGAAACATTTTTAGTTCACTAAATATTTTCTTAAAGACATCAAAAACAATGAAGTTTTACGTAATTACCACAATTTCCATGTTTTTGAACTACAAATTATAATTCACAGGTGCTTATAATTCCCTTCCATTGTACTGATTTAAAAATAGTATATTTGTTTGAAAAGTACATAAATTACCCAATGAATGATCTATTTTAAATTCAAGTATACTGCAAAAGATAATTAGACAAAATATATAAATATTTTAAATTTTAATTTTTTTAATATTTTAATAATAACATATTTTAATATAAAATTTATTTTATTTCATTTCATTTCATTTTTTCAGTAAATTTAAATAATTATTTTATTATAACCAAAACAACAAAATCAGATTTCTTAACTTTTAACAAATTATTATATTGAACATTAATTACAGATGAAATTCAGCAAATTCATGAATTTTATATATAAAATAACAATGTAGATACTTAAGTATATTTTATTTAATACTGAATGAAAGTATAGAACAATATTAAATTAAAAAAATAATAATTTAATAATTTAGTTTTTTGTGATTAAATTGTTACCACTGAAATCGCAGTGGTCTAGTTGGTTCGAGTGTTAGTTCATTATCAAGAGGTAGTGAGTGCGAATCCCAATCCAAACGAAGATCCATCGTGTTCGCTAATAACGGCTATATATGTATATATACATAGATATCTATATCTATCTATCTATCTATCTATCTATCTATCTATCTATCTATCTATCTATCTATCTATCTATCTATCTATCTATATATATATATATATATATATATATATATATATATATATATATATATATATATATATATATATATATATATATATATATTTCGTACCTGCAATATCCTTCCGATGAAGAGATACTTCTTTGGATGGCAACGCATGTCTGTGTGGTGACCTTTCTCTCTCTCTCTTCGTTTGATTCCTACTTCTAAATTACAAAACCCACTTACTTTCGGCGCTGACGATTGTGTACCCACTGAGTAACTCATTGAACAAAAGGACATCATTTCCTTTCTTGATAGTGATAAAAAGGGATAAAACGGGTTCTAGCAGTCAAGCATAATATTAATTATGCCCAAATACTTAAACTTGCCCTTTTGTAATTTTTAAAGTAAAAAAATTATATTTTGTTGGAAAATAAATTTTTTGCATTCTATATACATATATACACATTATGACATGTAGAAATTAATCAATAACGATATAGGTCAACTCTTACATAAAATATGCATTGTTCACATGAAACATTAAAGATTAATTTTTCACTAAATGCAATACAGACATATATTTGGGGTAAATGTGTTTTTTTAAATAGTTAATACAGGCCAATCAGATATTTAATTTTTAAGATACAAATTTTTAAAGAGAGAATGACACCTTTTTTAAGAGACTGCTTACACGTGGATCTTCCTTTCCAACTGAGGAAGAATTTAGATGATTAACAATGCATGAATCTCTCTCGCTGTCTCAACTTGCCCTTGAAAAAAGAAACTATCAACATCCCTGATGATCCCATCATAATTCATTCAGATAGAAATAAAGATGAACATGAGCGCTCAAGAAGTGGAATTTATACCTTATCCCAAGAAGTTACAACAAAACTAAGTAGGAGAAATCCAGATATTTGTTCAAATTTTAGAAGTGAGCTGATTACCATTGATGATAGACTCGACTGGGTTCTGTCCTCTACCAGCTCGTCTAACGTTTGAATCCTGTCTGATAGTTGACGCTCTTATTCAACACCTTTCTAACTGCCATAAAGTGCGTGGTAGTATAGGAAAGGCAATTATTAACAAATTGTAAAATCTTTAATTCGTTGGTGAGGTGCACCTTCATCTTCCTATGTTGATATACATGGTAATTAGCCAGCAGATATTTTAGCTAATGTGGGTGCAGGTTGCCATTTAGATATACCTGAGTCACTGACTCATTTGAAACTGTTTTTCAAGAGCTAAAAAAAGCTCGTAATGCTTCTTTTACAATCCCACTTGTTAACCAGTAATATCAGAGAAAGTGTCCCGGGGGAATATTATCACTCAAGAGTTGAAATCGGTATCAGACAGTCATCACTCAGTTTATCAAACTTAAGATACATGTCTGATTCTTATAGAAAAAAAAGTTTCCTAGCTCTATTTGAAATGTGCTGGATATAAGGCCACTTCTGATCTTATTTTGGATTGCCTGAATTTTTCTAAAATTTATTCTTTTCACAAGCCCAATTTTTTGGGTTTGATATTTTTAAAGTTACAAATCTCATATACCTGATTTGGCGTTGCTAAGCACAGGGGGTAAGCAACAATGACAATTTCTTCACACTAACACCGTAAACATAGAGTTATCAAATGATAGAAAACGTTATATACTCAGTTTCTAGTAGTGTTAAAATTCTGGAATTAGAGTGATTGTTTCCAATCAATCATTGAAAATCATGAAAGATATAATACAGAATTGAATGAAACATGGAAAATACTTTATAGCAACAAAATGAAAAAAGATGCTTTATTGCATTTAATCTCTATAATTTACTAATATTCTGTTAAATTTATTAATGGTTATAGACATTAGCATGTATTTATATCTTTTATTTCTAACTGAGTTCTTAGATTCTTAGATACTAAAATGTTTTGATACTATAATACAGTTTTATATTTATTCTAATAATATTATCTCCATTTTTCACACATTACAAACATTTTCAACTGTGTTTCATTCATTCACGTGTTTTTATCCAGATTTCATGACTAATAGATGTTTTCCCTGTATCATAGACTACATTTTTGATTCTATGCGAAGTACTTACTACTGTTGAAGGCTTAGTTAAAGTATTCTGCTCTGATACCATTGTTGAAGCATTATTTGCTACATCTTTTAAAGAATTAGTCTTTTCCTTTTAGGATGCTGTAAAAGATTGATAGTACCACAAATATTTACAAACAATCTAACTAACCTGTGATTAAAAGGAACGCCATAAAGTTTGATTAAGTATTTATTTTACTAAATATTGATAAATGATTGTAGGTAACAACAACTGAAAATATTTTTAAATTATTGGGGAAACAACAATTGGAAATATTTAAAATTAATTGAAAATTTATCAAGGACATCTAATCAATTCATTCAACATCCCATATTATTTGACAGGAAAGTGTGTAAAATAACCATAAGAAAAATATTTATTTATTTTGTTAAAAAAATGTCGCATTAGAACCATTCAAAAAAATAAGCTCTTTTTCTTGTATTTTTTATCCAAAAACTGCATTTGATAGAATTAAAAATGTAAAGACCATATATAAAACGTTTTTATCTTAGCATCAATTTTACATTTACAATAAATCAAGAAATATAAATATAAAATGGTTATCTCTAGAATAAATTAACGATGATGTATTAAATAATTTTAAAAATTTTCACTTATAAAATTATACTTTTCCTTTATTAAATAAAGTTAATCAATAATTAAAATAATGATAGTTTTATTTTAAGCAATATCATTTGAGAAAAATAAAGATAATTCATAAAATTGATAAAAACAAATATATAAGAACTAACATCATATAAACCAACATTTAAGTAAATCAAATTTTAATGATCTTGGAATAAATCTAAAAAAAAATTCTTCATCTTAAAAGTGTACACCATTTTTTAGAAATACTTAGTGTCTATTGAAAAAGTTAATCCCATTTTGAAGCTGATAATTCAAAATAATAGAGATACATTTCCTGTAAATCCGTACTTAAAATATTTAGTTTCAAAAAGGATATAGATTTTGAAATGAGAAGAATAGCTAACCAAAAAGAACCTGTTCAAGAATAAATGTTTTAACTTACATAAATAAATGCTCAAACATGGAATAAATTTTTTTCAATATTTGACAAAACAATAGGATAAATAACATCAATAAATTGCATTCATCTTTCTCTAAAAACGAATGTCTTTAACGTCATTTTCAGCAATTCATTTGTGGGGATTACGAGCTCCAATCGAAATTATGTTTTTGATTTTTTACTGAATTATAAGTAAAAATAAAACGTATGTTGCAAATAGCAAAAAAGATGAAAATAAAGTAAGAAATATCTTATAAAGATTTCCCAAAAAGTGATTCATTTACTTAAAATTTCTTTTTAAATATCATTATAACTTGAAATATTACTTTTTATATTACATGAACTCATATTTTAAAAAAAGCAATACCATTTTGAATAAAAAGATAATTTTATACTTCTACATTATATATTAAATAAACTTATCTCACATCTTAATTATAAAATCTTCATTTGTGGTAATGAGATCTTAATTAAGAAAAGATGCCATTTATATTAACTTTTTTTTCATTTTACTCTTAATGAATTTCCAGAAAATGAAATATCCCTCTCATTAAAAATGAGTTACTGGAAATGATTTTCTTAAAATTTTTCTCTCACAGTATCGAAAAACAGTATTAAGTAAAACTAATAGCAAATGACATTTCTTTAATATATATATATATATATATATATATATATATATATATATATATATATATATATATATATATATATATATATATATATATATATATATATATATATATATATATATATATATAATTTAAAATTTTTGGCCACGAGTCTACCTCATTCATTAAAGTTTCTATTTTTGAATTTTGAATTGTTGATATAGTTGATATTGCATCTCGTCTCTTAAATTTTTGCTAATTTTTTATAATTTGGATATTTATTAAATCTAAAATCTAATATTTCTTTTGTATTTGAAATTTTGTATAGCAGACATTTTTCGGGGATTGCACGAGTTTCTAAGATCTATTACTCGTTGCATGTCGGAAAAGAGTGTTTGCATATTCGATCATAACCTCCCTGAAAAATACATATGTTTCTTATTGTTTGTAACATAAATCCAATTTCCTTATATTTCAATTTATATGTTTGTATTTCTCTAATATTATGTTACACACACATTTATATATATATATATATATATATATATATATATATATATATATATATATATATATATATATATATATATATATATATATATATATATATATATATATATATATATATATATATATATATATATATATATATATATATTTAACTGTCACACATAATTTCTATGTAGAAAAATATATTTTTCAATTTTGAAATAGTTACTTTATTTTATCTTGCAGAATAGTAACAGAAACGATGCAAATACGGGTAATGATTAGTAAAATGAACAGAAAAATTAAACAAAATTGAATGTTAAATTATTGAGAAGATAGTTTTCAGGAGTAATTGCAAATGTTTAAGTTCTCAAAATTACATTTTCGCTTGTTTTACAGTAACCATAAATACATGAGTGTTATCGACGTTATCACTGTACGTTTTTTACTTAAAAATTATGCATGATATTTCGAATACGGATTGTAATTATAGCATAAAAATGTTATTTCCTAAAACTTTTTATTTTAAAAATTTATGCTCTAATTTATAATAGCTTATTTAAGAGGACAAACAAAATTTAAAAACTATACAACAAAAAAAGTTCAGCAACAATCATAATTGAAATTATTAAAAGGTGAGAATATGTTATTAAGAAAAATTACATAGAAAAATATTGCTATTATAGGATAGAACTATATTGTAAAAATACTTACAAATTGTAAAAATTCTTAAATCATTAAAATTGTTATTTCCTGTAAAATTACTTATTATATTATAAAAAACATTAATTAATGAAACTTCCCAGGAAAGAAACTCGTTGTGAATAAATTTTGATTGAATGTGTTTTAACATTTTCCATTCATTAAAGAAAACTTCAGTCAAAAAGAACTTCATTACATATTTATAAAAAACTTGAAATCGATTATAAAATAATATTAGATGCACATTTTAATAAATGTCGACTTAAGTTTAACTTCAAACATTTCCTTTTTTAATGCGCTCGAGTTTAGTAGTTATAAATAAAACATTACAATTTTTTTTTCTTTCGACTTACAGTGTATCTTTATATGAGTAGTTTTCTGGGTAATCAATCATAAGATTAATTTTCAAAATACATTTTAGCAGTATCCCGGTCA
>CM075857.1:57796574-57824074 GCA_037975125.1 Latrodectus hesperus
CCCTATGCGCAATCAGACACGCTGACCACTAGACAAGTTCAACGGCTACAATTCAGTTATCAATAATAAATACTCCAGGGAAAAATCATGTTTAATGGGACGTACAAATATTATAGGAAAATTAATACGATTTTTGCTGATTCTATTAGTACTAGGGAAAATACTTAATGCAGCAGGTTACATTAGTCAAATGTATGAATAGATTTTTTGATGTAGATTTTCCTTACTTTTATATACGAATTTGCTAAGACATATTTGATTTTTATTATTGCACTGTATATAGTATTCCTGTTTTTGGTAAATTTTTCATATTGTGACGTAAATTCACTTCACCTTTTGAGTTTAGATTTTTTCGTAAGCAATGTATAACATTTAATAATGTATTCAATTATTAGAAAAAAAAATTGACTGAAAGAATGACTGGTCTTATCTTATATTTATTTTTTATAATATTTTATACAATATAGAAATTTATTGCATCACACTTTATAAAACATTGTGTAAAAAATAAAAGTTATTTCTTAAAATAATATATGAATTGGGCAGCGATCCTATATTTATATCTGTGTAAGTAGTGAATTATTCTTGGTAAAAGTTCAGTAAAAACAATATTTTATTTAGCATTTTTAAAAATATTTCAGCAAAACATTTGCATTTGTAATTTCACAAAAAATTTAGAATAATTATTTAAATTATTGAATTGTTTTTTTTATTCTAATACTGCTAAAAAATTTGCACTAGAAGTTTAATTAGGGAAAAAAACCTAAGCAAAACAAGGAATACTATTTACATAATTTAGAAGTAATATTATATAAATAATAAATCTGCACATCTAACATTAATAATTCATAAGATGTCTTATAATAAAAGAAAAAAGTATCTACTGACTGCCAAGAAACTTATAAAAAGTAATAGTTTTCAATTAGAAAATTTAAGGTACCTAAATTGTTTAAAAAAAGCCTGTTAAAATAGCGAGAATAGTTGAACAGGTGTTTTTATATGTGAATTGAAATTTGAATTATTGTTTGGATTGAAATTAGAATTATTCATGTTTTATTACAAAATTCACATAGGTATAATTGAGATAATTTTGTATGAAAGTTATGAAAAAGTGATTTTTTTATCAAGACACTAATCGAACTCCGAAGATTTTAAATATTCATAAATAATAGAAAGTGTAATGCCAAATGAATTTTCTGCAACCAAATGATACTCTTTCAGTTTAAAAGTAACTTCAGTACATCGTACAAAGATGCAGGATTGATAAGTTATGGATGCATTAGTGCGATATTAATAAGAAAGAAAAACACGAGTTCAATTTTAATTATTTAATAACACGTTACCTTACCATAATATGCATCCCCCAAATCCAAAAAGCTATTGTAAATACAATAAACCACTTTTCTTTTGATAAAAATGCAATAGAATAGTTGGTGATTTATATTGATTTAGAATCAAATTTTTGGGGAAAATCGAAGTGTGACTTATTTTACTTTTTAATATTTAAAAGTTAAATTGTAGTAATTATTCTAACTTTATTCTGTATTTTTGAAAAAAAAATACTTTGTACCAGAAATAAGAATAAATATTGAGTAAAATTTAAATCTTAAGATATTTTATGAGAAAAAATGCAATTTTATTAAAAAAATACTGTATTAATTTGTGAACATTAAAGTGTTCTAATTTAGTGCAAGCAGAAGCTAGATGAATATCTTGTTGCTAACCGAAAATCTGTTGGATCTACTATATCATTTAGTATAGTTTTAGAAAATGTAAGCCACATTTCTCCTTTGCTACGTAAACATCGCATATTTCTTACTGAAAAACCAACTTTCAAAATAACTGGAACATATGACATATATCTTTGAACAATCTTGCGAACTGAACAAAAATGCAGTTTCCAAACTATCTCTTCCAACGTCATTTCCTCCGCTCAAACGCCAGAAGGCATATTTCTTTACTCGGAGTTTTGTCCTGCATTTTGAAATATTTTCACGTAATTAGCCCCATTCATCATCAGGTGAGTAATTACCCGAAGAAGACCCCTTGGCGACCTCAGGGGTAGACTTTACCCTGCCTCTCCGGGCTCCAGCAAGCGAGAATCCGGGTGAGGGGGAGGGGTTTCGAATGCAAATGGTGAGGAGATATTTCTACAATTGCTGCAGCCAAGCGCGATGACGAATTCCCTTCTAAAAATAAAAAGAGGATTGCCTCCTGACAATGCAGATCTCGAGATAGGTGGAGGAGGAGGATGCTAGATCTTGATTACGGCGAGAAATGGGGGCAAATTGGAGATAGGTAATGACAAGGGCGTTGGAGTTTAGAATACGATATCACATTTCCATGCTTCGATAATTCCCAAATTTGCTGCTGACTTAAAAAAGCTCTTTGGATTAACTCTTGAATTGGGAATAGTTTTGTGGTTTGAAAACTAGCTTATGCTTTTCTTTAGTCCAATTCCGAGAAATGGTGCATTTAGATTCTTATAGTTGAGCTATTCTCAAAACAATGCTTAGTTATTTAATTGTATTATTTTTATAAATTGATGAATCTCACAGCTTTTCATGCTGTATTATTATTTAGTTTCAATAATCAGAAATAAATGCAACAATTTCTTCTTGTGCTCTTATATGTTACTATTCAATAAGAGGAAACAAATGCGTCACTCTGTCGATATATGCATTATCAAGAAACAAGTAAATAATTACTGTATTCTAAGCCACTTTCACTGTTTTTAAAATTCCTAGAAAATTAATAGAATTTGAAGTTCTGAGAAACTTATTATTTTCATAATTAAGATGATACTAATATAATGTTTAACAGTTTATATAAGAAATTCATAAAAACCTACAAACACTTCTGGTTAAATCCCTCAAAAAACTTGCAGATGCTCTATTTGATTACGTATGTATGTTGTTGTTGTTGCTTAATCCTTCAGAGATCTAGCGGCAGCTAGATCAGATCCATGACATTGTGAACCCTAGCGCAGTAGAGCATCAGTAGTAAACTTGCGCAAACATCAGCCAAAGCAAATGCCAAACAATCCAGAAACCGGCATCAGATTGCATTTTGTGCACAGTGAGAAGACCTTGCGCTCAAATTCGAATGTTAAGCTTTTCAAATGCCCATTAATAAGTCTTGAGATGACCATTTCATCATGTCTGTCACCCTCGAATTCTAATGAGACTCCGTGGGTTTTCCTGCTAAGCCAGGAATGGCGCAGGAGGGCTGAGCCAATGTTGCCTGTCTTCCCTTTTCTTTATAGTGAAAATTTCTTTATAGGTAAGTGTGTAGTCATTATTGGGCAACTTGGAGCAACCTCTTTTAGCCAAGATACTTGCACGCGTGTGTAATTAAGAATTTAAATTTAACAGTATATGATTTATAAACAAGATCAAAATTTTAAAATACTGAATATTATTCATTCACATTCCCAGCACTAACATTATACGTACAATTTAAATTAAAATAAACATTTCCTTTTTTCTTTAGCACTTATTTTGATAAAAGAGATGAATAAATATTTGTGCCAAAAACAAACAATTTTACATCGACGCAGACTTTAAATATATAAAAGTGAATGACTACGTTAAGCTGAATGAGACTTTCATATTAGAGGAGAAACATACATTTGCATCTGACAACAATGCCATCAAGAGGTAGATAAAACAGATAAAATTTTTAAAGAAAAAAATGCAACGCTATCTTTAAATATTGATCAAAAGACTATATCAACAAACTTTTAGTAATTGTTTGCAGTTCCAAACATTTGTGTGTTTAACATGTAATCTCGCATGTATCTATCGCTTGCTTAAAACACCTCGATAAAAACGAATCCCAGTGAAAGGCGTGTGTTGAAAAAGGGTGGATTCCATTACCGTGGCATAAAAGGGAAGGCGGGTGATTACACAGCCACTGTGCGTCTAATTTGATTTTTCTGCCATTTTAATTCTCTTCTTTTGCCACTGAGGCAGTGCACACCAAGCCTTTATCAAAAGGTCCCATTGTTTCCGAGGCCAGCAGGTTTACCTCTCGCTTTCATTATTATGCAAAATGCTACCTTTTGTCCGAGCAAATGCATATTCACATTACATTCCCTTTTCGAAACACTCTTATCGCTTTGGCTCGACTTTAATAGGTCGAGGGATAGACGATATAGTTTTTTTCCCACTGCTTTCGTTTTCTAAGTATCCACACCTAATTAGCTGCATTCATCATAGGGAGTAATTATGCGCACCGAAGACGCTTTTTCCTGGAAATTCTGGAGCGTTTTAATTAATGGAACGCAAAGAGGAACAGATGAGTTTCTTCTCGGTTTCTTCTTTCTTTTTTACTTCTTCCTTCTTCTCTTCTTCTTCATCTTCTCACACGAAGAATACTTTTAATTTCGGGAGAGATTATGAGTTTTGTAAAATGGATAATCATAAAAACAAATTGGGGAGATATTTTTAAACCACTGTATATTCGTGGTTGTGAGACACCTTGTAAATTTAAAGTTTCGTGGAATAGAAGATTTACGTTCAGCTTTTCTGACTTTAGTATCTTTGTATGCGTAAAAAAAATTTAAAATGTTTCTTAAATAGGAGTGATCCGTAATTGTTATTCAAATTGATTTTTTATAAAATTTTAGTAACCACAATAACTGCAAAAGTGAATCCTTTTAAAATTAATTTCCTGGTGCTTATATAACTGTCTTGTGTGAAAGAGGTTATTAATTTTAATATTTAAGAAAATAACCCATTTTCCACGCAGTTTTACTTTGTCTACATGGAAAAATATTTTAAATTATTAAAATAATTATTTTACAAAGATTAAAATGCAATAATAAGTGTGAAAATAAAGACACATTTTAATTATAATAATTAAATTTATTTTATTTCCTGTAAATAATTTTTATAAAACATCACTTACGTATTATTAACTTAACACAGTAAGAGAAAAAATTGTATATATATATATATATATATATATATATATATATATATATATATATATATATATATATATATATATATATATATATATGTATTCATAACCCTTATTTACATTAAGATATATTTCTGATCAAAATGTGTAACTTAACCATTCAAAAAAAATTGCTATCAAATTCATGATTAAAAAAATGGTTCAAAGTTATCATCACACAAAAGCTAATTTTCAACATATTTTTATATATTCTGTTTTGATCAATATTATATTTTGTTTCAGAAATTCAATAGGGTAATATATCACGAAGACATATCTCTGAATAAATGATTGGAGATCCCATAGATTAATTTTAGAGCAAAGAGTCATTCTTACCACCAGTAAGTAGCCTGGTTCTGCTTCCGAATTAGCTGTAGGTCTATCGTGATCAAATATGGTGTTTTAATAGCTAAAAAAGAAAGGTTTGCACACAATGTCTTTCAATGAAATATGAAGGAGTAATGTTTATTGTTGTCAGCAATTGTTGTGAATTATTACCTAACTGCTGACAGCTATAATCGTTACCATAAAAAGCATTACATAAAAGTATTTGAATTCCATTATGTTTTTAAGTAGTTTCAGGATTTATACTTTGGGATCTGCAAGTTTTCAGGAGCATAACCCATTATGTATTGTATAGATCTAAGATCAATCCATATGTAAACATATTGGTTAAAGAACACTAAAGAGGCATTGGGAATTAAACCCCACCCTTCCGGATTGAAGGCCGATGCCCGAACCCTTAGGCCACCACGGCATCTTACATTTCATTGTGTAATCATATTTAATAATACAATTGCGATAGATTTGTACAGAAATATGTGGTGTTCTTCTCTGTGTATCGGTAGTATTTTTAAACAGCCAACCCAAAGACTCTCAAACTGTAGGAACCATTGAACATAAAACGTTCCGCACAAGATTTGAAGTCCCTCCTTTGGTGTGGTGTGGCATGCAGAGAAATATTGCTGCAATATTGTTGGTCACACCTAGTCAGATTTGAATCATTTGGCCATGATTCAAGTTTTTCAGCTTATTATTTTTGTTGTGAGAAATGACTTACATTAATAAACCAGAAATGCATCAGGATAATCAAACCTAAATTATGAAATTATGCCACAAATTAAGCAATATTAAATAAATTTAAAGCACAGGTGCCGTATAATCCATGATACCAAATTCTGAATTTTTTGCGATGAAGGAATGTTGCCAAGATGACGTATCGTGAAGTGCGCGATGACGTAAATACTAAGGTTACCAAAATATAATTTTCTGCATAATTCTTATAGGTCTCCACATGTACGACGTAATAAAAACGAAGTTGCCAGATACAAAAGAAAATCCGCCAAAAAATCGCCTATCTCAGAATTCGGCATCTTGGATTATAAGGCAGCTGTGCCAAAATTATGTGTTTATCATTTTTTGAATGATAATATAGTTTAGGTTCAATGGATATTAATCTGCCCTCACACTGTTCTAGTGATCTAATTATAAATAATATTTATTTCTTTGCTAAATTGATTCGAGCAGTTTTAATTTTTTCTAATTACTTGTAACTTTACTTACTTTTAAAATAGTTTAGTTACATATTACAACAATTTAAAAAATAAACAGCTTTCTGAAACACTCATGACCTAAAAATTGATTATTATTATTATTGTCAATGTGTATACTTATCTAATTAAAAACAGAGAAAGTTCAGTTATTATGTATTATTAGTTAAATCCATTCAAAGAATTAATCCCAATCATTTTTCATAACATATCATTTAATAAGCATATTGTTTCTTGCTACCATTTCTTCTCATGAATGGCCTTTAATCCCCCTGGATACAAAAGAAACTAGTACGTGTCCAACAATGGGAAATATTTTTAATTCCACCTGAAACATTAATAACAAAGCCAATTAAGGAGGAAAATCCCCCAGTTATCCCCCGTCTCTCCCCTCAAATGCAGACATCTCTTTCTGAGAGCTAAAAATTAATTTTCTCAAAGCTGGCTCCATAAACAAAAACATTCAATAGCAGTTCGCTCATTTCCCAGTGGTTTGTGGAAGAATGATTTAGCGTATTAGGACATTTAGTACGATGCTTTAGCTATTTAATTAAATGGCGTGTAGATATTAAAAGGTGTTTGCAGAGCAGGCATTGCAGCTAATAAAGGGATCTTATGTGTTTTCTTCGTTTATAATCAAATATTAACCACCAGAGAAAGCAACACGCAAGCAATTTTCTTTCCCTTCTCCTTGTGATAAAATTTATAAGGAAAAAAATCGGAATATTTTATGACTTTATTGTATCATTAACACTGAATACGTCTTAAATGTTATTGGTTCGTACAAAAACCTTCAAAACAGCAAGAATTAAACGGACAAAGGGTAAGCGCGATGTTTAATCTCCTGAGTAAGAAAAAAATAAATGGATATGATTTATGAAAGAAAATTGTTTTATTCAGTTTTGTCTCTTTTCGAAATTAATATTCCCTCTTATGGATTAAAAACAAATTCTCATAGTGTCAGTGGAATGTAATTTTTATACATAAAAACTTTTTGATTTTATTTTAAGGATTTTATTAATTTTTATAACAGAAGTTTCTTAAAAGTTTATGTTTTATTTTAATATTGCAAAGATGCCGTATAATCCAGGATGCTAAATTTTTAATATTTTTTGGCGATGAAGGAATGTTACCAAGATGATGTATTGTGATGTGCGTGATGACGTGAATATTAGTGTTGCAAAAATAGAATTTTTTGCATAATGCCTATAGGTCTCCATATTGATGACGTGATAAAAACTAGGTTGCCGCAAACATAAGAAAATCAGCCAAAAAATCACCAAACTCAGAATTTGGCATCATGTATTATACAGCATCTGTTCCTTTTATATATTTGATTTATTATCTACAATATTTTAATTTGTTCTAGAGCTCAAAAATATTTTATGGAACTTTTAGGAAAAATTCAATTGAATTATAATAAATATCTTAAAAACAAATTACTTTGATACCTATTCTTAGATTAAAAAAAAAATTAAAAAAAAATACCTAAGTAAAATAAACAGATAAATTATTCTTGATATAAATATGATAGTTGACACTATAGTAATCAAAAATATTTTATAATTACACTACTGGCCATTAAAAATGCTACACCAGGAAAGCGGCACACAACACACGTAAAATTTGCATGACAGGTAGAACTTGCTGTAATATGCAAATGATTAGATTTTCAGCGCATTCATACAAAGCAGGCGACAGAAGCGACATCTACAATGTGTATAAAAGATTTGACAGCAGTTTTCTCATGCTCAATTTCCTTTTCAACGCTGTTTTCGGCAACGAAAGCTGTTGTAATGCCTCGTGTAAGAAGAAGAAATGCCTATCAGCACGTGTCTGACTTTGATCGAGGAAGGATTATAGCCCACCGGGATTGCGGTTTATCGTACCGCAATATTGCTGCTCGCGTCGGTCGAGATCCCATGACTGTTAGCCGAAGGGTTCAGGACAATCATACGGAACGTCATGCAGGATCTCAGCGACCCCCCATACCTAACAGCAGAGAAGACAGACATCTTATCCGCATGGTCACAAGGGATCGTACAGCCACGTCACGAACCCTGAGTCGAGAAATGGAGTCATTTGCAAGGCAACAAGTTTATGCTCGAACAGTTCGACGACGTTTGCAGCAGCATGGATTGTCTGCACGGTGACCATATCTTCGGCTACCATTGACGCTGCGTCACAGACAGGAGCGCCTTCAAAACTATGAATAATTGCTATTACTAACTAATAATGTTTGCTATAAAAACATAATTATTTCTCAAAAGAATTTAAATTAAATTCATTACTGTAAGAAATTAAAACAAAATTGATTACTTAATAAATTAAAACAGGAAAAAATAGTGGCAAAAAAATGAAGTGACACAACAATCGTATGAGTTATTATTTCAAGATTATAGAACTTAAACTAAATATCGCAAATATAAATAAAAATTCAGATATGATTGAATACAAAACAATTTAAATGAAAGCTCAACAATATAATAATTTATTATTTTTTCATTTAATGAGAAACTTAAATACAATTACGAATTATATTAATTTATTCTCATTTTTTATTATTCTCACATTAATTTATGTATCACAAATATATTTGTACATGGAAATGTTTTATTCTTAATTATTTTTGCGTGCCAGTTTACAATTTTTCAATATTTGTGAAATAATGCATTTAAAAAATCCATTTCCTTTTCAAGAGGATATTAGAAAGAGAAAACAAAGCTTACTTAATAATATATTTATTCATGTATTTTTTATTTCATTATCATGATTGTTATAAGTTATTTAACTGTTTTGCTGTTATAACCTCTAGAAATTTTAATATTGAATGCTGTAGCAGATCTGATTTTAAGAATACAATTGCATATATTTCCTTATTTCAAATATTTTAGAATGATTTTCCTTCTAAATGTTATTCATAATGAGTTTATAATAACACTTCATGAAATATTTTTATTTTTATTATTTACTAGTTCTGCATTAATTTAATAATTTTGCATTTTGCAGCGTCACTTAAATATGCTCTATACATCATCTCACTTCACCTTCCTTGAATTTCAAAAATAACTGTTTACATATGTAAAATAAAACTTATTTTTGCCATAATTACCTGAAACACATTGATCAGCAAAAAATAAATAAACAATGTGTAACCATTAACAATTTCTCACCGACTTAATGTATTTGAATGCATAATTTAAACACTTATACCATTTCCAATCGATTTGTTTTAACAACATTTCACTCTCTGATAATTTACGACGAATTTTTTTTTTTAAACTTTAACACGCAATGACAATTTGCAATTCATCCATTAGACCTTGGTGCATCTCACGGGAAATATAAATTTGCTACTTTAGTTTCCTGTATAATCATTTGCATTACAGTATGTAAACCTTTCTTTTAGATATGCTTATTTTCCTCAAAAGCAATTTAAATAAAAAAAAATTAATTGAATTTACAATTTTTGCGTGACATCAAAGAAAATTATTCTTCACACATAAATAAGCTGCAAATTAAACTCATTTGAATAATTCAAACTTTCTTGATATCGATTCGATTCGCATAGATAAGAAGATGAGAAAAAAGGAATAGATGAAATATATATATATATATATATATATATATATATATATATATATATATATATATATATATACATACATATATATATATACATATATATATATATTTATATATATATATATATATATATATATATATATATATATATATATATATATATATATATATATATATATATATATATATATATATATATATATATATATATATTTAAACGATAGTTAAATATAAATTAATTATACGCATGTATAATTAATTTAATAATGTATAATAATGTATTAGTTAATAATGTAAGGCACATATGCTGTATAATCTAAGATGCCAAATTCTGAGTTTGGTGATTTTTTTCGGATTTTCCTATGCATCTGGCAATTTGGTTTTTATCACGTCGTACATGTGGAGATCTATGAATTTTTTAAAATTTCCTCAACATTTTTTCATTTCGAATTTGGAAAAAAAATTCCGAATTTGGAATACTGGATTATACGACATCGGTGACATATATATATATATATATATATATATATATATATATATATATATATATATATATATATATATATATATATATATATATATATATATATAATTCAATAATTTAACAGGTCTAAAAGATAAAATTGAATAATTAAGTTATTATTTTTTAAAATATTAATTTCTAATCAATTATGTGTATTCAGGCATAAAAATTACTTCATAATTAGTCTGAAAAAAATTTTTTAAGTGAGTTTGTTTTAACATACTACAGATACTAATAGGTTTCATTAAAATAATTGCTTTTAGAATTAAATGCAGCTTTATGCATAGATTTATATTTTTTTAAATGCTTGAAAGAAATTTTAATTTTGTTTTAAAATTGTTACCATAATTCGTGAAATATATTTGCTCTTTATATTTCGTTGCTTTCCAAATTTCTTATAAAAATATCTGCACGAGATAATCTTGTTAGTACTAATTACTTTTCTAATGTGAACGATTTTGCAGCTATTAATCCAATAATTTGACTGTTAAATTCGAGAAAGATGTATGTGGATTAAGTGTTTCATTTCTTCTTTTCTAATACTGTTAATACTGTTGGAAATAGAATGACTTTAGTAGCACAATTTATATCATTACATACTATTACTTAAATTTACTTCATATTTGTATTTGCATACAGAAGGCGTAAAAACAAAAATAATTGTAATAATAAAGATGGAATTTTTATAAAATATATTTTCGAAAAAGTCAAAAATCATTTTTATTATACATCAATTTATTTTGCAATAATATTCTCAGTGAAAGTAATTAGCAACACTAAATTACAAAATTTACATTAAAAAGGCATTATTTTGAGGTGTTAAAATAGAGCATTTTTTAATTTTAATTAAAATACACATATTAATATTCCATTATAATTTTTTTCATCAAAAATATCAAAATTAGAAGTATTTTTGAGAATTCAGATTTGTATTTATCTAACAAGACATTTTTTTATATTTGATTCTGTTATTGAGTCATAAAATTACACACAAAAACTCCTTTTTTCAAATCATATATTACATAACAATGTAGTATTGATGTTCACAACACATTATGTATGTAAACATGCTATGTTGTAAATAAGAATTAGGCTCATGATTTTTCAAATTTTAAATTACATGCTGTATTGTTAATTCGCTTATTATCATATGTATTATACTATATATCATTTCCATATTTTCTGCATATGATAAAAATAATTATCATTGAATTATACTTTTTATTTGGAATTTAAGTAAAATAATACCGTGTGATCATTAACTAATTAAAAATACATTCTACTAACTAAGAATAAAAATAAAATCTAGTTTTAATTTTTAAAAGATATTGTTTTTATTTTATGAATATAAACTAGAAAAGTAATTCTCAAAACTATCTAAATTATTATTTAAGCATGATGAGCTTTCTTTTATTTAAATACTTTCTACTATACACTGGATTTACTTAAAATTCAGTAACACTAATCATTTAATGAAAATAATTTATTCTATTTGAATGGAACAAGTATAATTTCAATACATTTTAATCAAATGCTTAATTCCTTGTGGCAAATAAGTGCATTAATTCCGAAATCGTTGAAAGTATAAACAATTATTCAGAGTTTATTTTCGTTCTCACAAAATAAATTTACAAATTAATGTAAGTGTAATAAGAATGTGTTTAATCTGATTTTATAATTATTCAAAATGCCTATATCGTGCTACTGGGACACTCAAGAACAATACAAAGATAAAAAATATCACTTATTAAAATAAATTGTTTTATTAATGGTTATTATGGTTGTTTTATTAATGGTTGTTTACATTTCAGAATAAAATTAAAATATATATAATAAAAAAATCTATAAATCTAAAGCAAAACACTTAACCTTGCAAATAAAATTATTTAAAAGCTATCATGTGACACTTACAGTTTATATATCGTTTGATTACAATGTTGCTTCCTGGTGGAATGTTTTTTATTAAAAAGTTGTATTAGCTATATAGTTTTGGCTACTCAAAGTTGGTTTTCAACAGAGTTTTCGAATATTTGGCAGTCTGGAGTTAGATTCAACATTACAATGTGGAAATATTGCTTGCCCAGGCTCTTTTATTAAAAAAGCCGAATATTTGGCGATGTCTTCTCCCCGGTAATTTTTTTATTTATTTTTTCTTGTTTTTATTATTTTATATTTTTTAGTTTCTTTCAGAAATCTCTGAATATATATATATATTTTTTACAACATGTGTCATAAATGAAATATGGTCTCTAAAACTTCAGATTTGTATGATCTTGTGTATCCTCATTTGTGTATTTGTGATCCTCACATGAACGGAAAATAAGTTTTTAAAAAATGTAGTTTCTTCCAATGCGTCTTCTTTGAGTAGTGGTGAGTCAATGTTTTTTCTTTTCATTTGATTTTGATGAAACCAAAGCGATCTTTTCTATGGAAAAGTACTTGTTTTATCACGATTTAGGCGTTGCGCCATTTTTGATGCAAACTCGAGTTTTTAGTTTCCCCACATAACACCAGATTCACTAGTTTCTCTTTATCCTATTTAAATATCTAATGGTATTCTTAACATGTACACACATTAGATCTATTAGAATAGTTTTCCTTTCGACATTTTATCGTCAGTTTCGGCAATTAAATTAAAATAATTAGTTACTAAAACTGAAAAATATAGTATATTTCTTCCTGCATAATATGATTTGTGTTTACTATCTTTGTTTTTTAAATTTATAGTAAAGCAATGTAAGCATAATTGTTTTTAATGTGTGAATAATGTAGGATATTAAAATATTTCGAGAGTCATTTGAGTCAAATATTTTGATATGCCTGCATAAATGTAAATGTAATCATCAGTTGAGTAAATATTTAACTTTTTAGCAATTAGAGAATGAATAAAATAAAAAATAAAATTATGTGTTTGACCACACTTTTGGATTTTCATTTTTCTCAGTGAATTTTTTACTGCAATTCTTTTCGATCAAATCTTCAATTTAAAACTCAATACTAATAGAAATATCTTTAAACGCAAAAATAACTACTACATGTAAAAGAAATCAAAAATTATGTAAATTTTGTCTGCAATAATAATTTGATACAACTATTTCTTCTTAAATTGGAATACGGAAAGAAAAATCATAGCCAATTAAACTATACACGCCAGTTTTAATGGAACTCATATTTAGTTAAGATTTCTAATTTAAAGACGCAATGAATTTTAAAATTATGTTAAATTTTACAAACCATTTACATTTGATATTTCACAATTTAAAATAATTAAGATAACGTTTGATATCATTAACTATTGAAAAAAATAAGGTAACTTTAAAAATCATTAACAGCATAATTTAGAAAATGCGGTATTGAAAACAATAAAATCGTATTTTCAAATTAAGTTCTACTTTCTGAATAATAATGATTGATAAAATTACACATAGGTCAGTCCAATAAGTTGATGTTATGAACAATATACGTTTAAACAGACTTTGAATGATATTGGATTTTCTATGCATCTGTTTGAAATGTGTTCTATTAATTCTAATGATTTTATCGGAGGTAAGCCATATTGGCTTTTTATATATGTGTAAATCACATAACTGTCTACATTTCATAGTTTTCTTTGAACGCTAATAATAACTTTGAAAATAGCAACCACAGATATTATGTTTTACACAAATGACAGATTTTCTCTTAGAGACATTATGTAAACTTATTATACATTGCTGATTAAAAATAATGACGTTGCCATGAGATTCTTAGAAAAATTAATAGTAGTACTTACGCTGAATTAAAAACTATATACTAATTCTAACGAAAAAGAAAATATTTTTTAAAACTTTTGCGAGAGTAAAATAAAAATTATTGACAATTATTTCAATAATTTTTATTTTGACAAAAATAAAAATTATTGAGTTCTTATGAAACATAAAGTTGCAAGTAAGAAGAAACATTAATACACCAATGCTATAAAATAGATTATATTTTATTCCAAAACGATACAGTAAGCAAACGATAATGAAGTCAATCCTATTATTGTTCCATACTGTATCTTTGGACCTTCAACTGCAAATTAAACATGGAACAAATATCAAAACTACTTTTGAAATTACTTAAAATATAAAAAATTTTATACCCTGTGTCTGTTTTATTTTTTTTTTATTTTTTTTTAAAAGAATGTTTTAAATAAAAACTGCTATTTGCTGTTCTAATCTTCTTTAGCCAATATTTTTTCCTTTCTCTTTTCTTGATCGTCTATTAATGAAAACATATTCACATTCATGCCGTTGCCAGAGTACCGCAACTAAATACAAGTATGGATCGGGTAATTAGGCTCGATCGTTATTTTGAGACATTACGACGGCAATACTCCTGGCGAGAATTGATAATAACGCCTTAATACGTTAATTACTTTTCAAATAATGTCCCAAATGAGTTGGCTCCATCGTTATATAACTTGGCATAACGATTAGAGGGATGATGCTCTTTTATGAAATCAACGATTCCTATTTTGAATTACACTGCTCAAGTTTTCTTCTGGATGAACTTTGTTGCTATATTAATTTTTTTTTACTGGCATTTTTCAAGATAAGATCGTTTAATGGTAATTAAGTAAAAAATATAAATTGAAGTTAACATGCAAAGCAAACTCTGTTACTTTGGAACGAAACAAAAAGAATCAATACAAGCATCATTTTCATTATGGGGAAACATTGAAGTTAATTTGTTATACATTTTAACTTTTGACTTAAATAAATAAAATAATTTAGAAGCGTTTGAGAAAATCAATTGTTTAAATAACACAAAATAAAAAAAAATCTAGCAATTTTTAAACTAGTAATGATTTTAAAATTTTGATTTATACACATTTTTGTTATTTTTATGTAAGCGAATTATTTTCGTTCAAATATATATTGAACGTGTGAAATAATTTCGGTTATTATAAAAAATATTGTAAGCTAATATAATAACACAAATTAAAATAAATATAATAATATATAATAACATTCATTATTTAAAAATATTATTAGACCATATTTTAATAATAATAAAAGTATTGTTAGCTATTAAGAATTCGAAACACATAATCAAATATTCAAAGTAAGTATTTCAACAATGAAAAACATCTATTAACTATGGTTTACTTACAGATTCTTGTAAAAATATTTATAGAAAATGTTATAAAAAATAAATAATGATACGTTTGTACTTCTGAGCTAAATTTTGCTAGATATTAAATCTACTATTTTAAACTTACTCTGATAACATAAATATATATTATTTTGAAAAAACAACTGATATAATATGTTTAATAAAATATATTTTCCGTAACAGTTATATTATTTTAATATTCTGTCATATATGTATATTTTATCGATATATTTTATCCGGACTTATTATTAGAATCAATAAATGAATCCAAATCAAACTAATGAAATTTGTTTATATCTAGATTTATTTTTTAAGTATTTTTAATTCCGATATGAAAATAGTTATTCATTAAAAGAAGTTACTAGTTGTGGAAAAAATCAATAATATAAATAAAAGCATTTTGTACTTCTCCAAGTTCGCTATACGCTTGCCTCCAAAAGACAAGAAACAACCGGTTCTTTTCACGTAATTTACAATGGAATGAATTAGAAACAGAAAATTTGGATGACATGTGCTTAAAACAAATATGTATTTATTGCAACATTGAAGTTTGCATAAGAAAAATGCATAAATAATTTTTTAAAAAAAACACAATTGCTAGAAATTCCATTCTTGGAAAAAAAATAATCCAAGTTTTAAATAGGAAAATATAAAAACGGAACAAAATGGAGTTTTAATAAGAGATATACATACTATATAGTATATTGTTAATATATATACTATATATTAACAAATTTTAACCCCTGTTTTGCATGTATTGGCGGCATCGTATTTTCAATGTTGTCATATAGCCAAATAACTTGTATGTTACCGAAATGAAAAACGAAGACCCGACACAGTGAACTGTTACCAGTCCTCCTATAGTCCTTAGGGGAAAACTGAAAGCTGCAACCAATCTAACAAGATAGTCCTTCGGGTGCTGTATGGGATTCAGTTCTGGAGATCAAGCTGGCTATTTTATTCGTTCCATACCAAGGCACAGAAGATATTCCTCAACAACAACAGTTCGATGAGGTTTAGAGTTATAATCCATTAGAATGAAATCATTGCCATTTGTACCAGCATATGGGTGGACATTGATCAAAGTTCTTATCCCAATTTCTAATACTAATCATTAGCACTTTTCCGGAATCCCTCTCCCAAGTGAATCTGGATTCCTTTGTAAAAGTACAGAGTGACATCTCTGATCCAGAAAACGTCTTCTCTTGCGCAAGATAAATGGGTCCTTCTCGGTCGACGGGTAAAGGAAACACACAAAACTAGTCACCTTGCGTAAAGATCGAAATGGTCAAAACGCTTTCGCAACGTAACAGCGCATATTCTTCTCCCTTATTCTTCAGAATGGCTTGCAACAATTAGTTTCATAGAAATGCTTCTTCTTCAGGCTTAAAGAGTAATAAAAATTTCTTCTGCAAGTATTGCAGCTAGTGGTTGGCCTGGAAAAACGACTTATTTACTCAGAAACTACGTTTGATGTTTATGAAGAAGCCAGTGACTTCTTCATAAACATACACCCGACTACCCGTGGTCTTAATGAATCAAACAAGACCATTTCCTTCAAAAATTGCGGAATTCCACTGGCTATTTTCAATGAATCTGCTAAGAAAAGTTGAAAATCAACCAAAGTTGCATAACGAAGATAAAATGTTTACATAATTGTCTCTCTCTCATATGTACATATTCTTTACTGTAAGAAAAGTGATAGCAAGGGTTTTTGAATAAATTTACTCAAATTTGCTTATATCATTTATGTAAAATATAAATTTTATTGCAAATGACATTTTTATGATGAACTTAAAAAAACTTGTTGATCCTGAAATTTTGGAAGCCAGAATATTTTTATCGACAAATGTACAAAGTTCTGAAGTAACTACACAAAAGAATAAATATTTATATATATATAATTTTCATTTATGAGAATAAATTACAAAACTTCTTACTTTTCTTCAAACATTCCTAATAAATGTATATTTGCATAACTCTTAGAGGAAATTGAATGCCGATTTTTAGGGGCTTTGGCAGCAACAACGTACGAACTCATAGTTTCTTCGAGTTCTAAATCGCTTTGTAACGCTATTAAAAGAGCTTAAGCTTTTTAACTATAAAAAAGCAACAGTTTTGATCAATTTTCCAATATACATTAGTTAAATCGTTTATAATTGTATGCAATTCCACTCAGAATTTTAATGAACTGAATTAAAAACTTCAATGCGATGGTATGCTTGTTTTAAAGATGCTTGAAAATAATAAAATGTGTATGATATAACTGGACATTTTTGCTTAGGATCTTTGAAATTAAAAACGAGAAATATTTTTCTCACTGACAGAAGCATTTCCAAAAACAATAATTTTTAAAAAATCAGTTAGCATTCAAGAAAATGCAATTAAAAATATTTAATGACTATGTAAAACATAAAATCAACCTTTTTAACAGAAATATAAGCAAAATAAATGTTTAGAAAATGCAGTTCACTTTATTTTATATCCATACAAAACAGTATTTGAAACAATGGAGTGAAGCGAATTTATTTTGGTTAGGTAAGGGTAATTTAGAAATGGAATTAGTTGGATTTTTAAGCAGCATAGTGTCTAAAATAAAATTTGAAGACTTGATATCTGAAGCAGTATTACATTCAAAGTATGAGTTTCTGTACCAAATAATTTTATATCTATGAATAACTGGATAATGCTCTTTTACGGATGCTAAGTTTCACATATTTGTGTGAAAAACTGTTTTCCTCCCTTCAGTGGGTTGATAAACTGAGTACAACACATCCTTAAGAACTAAGCACTGGGGGTTTTACGTTAGGCTGACCACCTAATCGCAATATATGCTTAGCACCCTAAGGCCTTTCGGTCTGGAAAACAGAGAAGGGTACTGTAGGCCCTGTCCTGTAGGACTGTCGTGCGACAGAGTTTAGTTTTTTGTCTGACAGGGAGTAATTTGCGAAATGCTTTAAACTAAGGAATACGAATTATGAACCTAATATAAAAAAGCATCTGTGAAAATAAACAACATACATCTCATTAAATACTTTACAAACAATTTTGCTTATTAATAAATATTTTTTTAGTATATGCTGTATGTAATCTTTGTTATTATTTGTTCATTCAAACACTTATTGTCAATTGCACCAAACACTTAATAATTTTTAGCCCCACTAAAATTTTTAAACTGTCAAACCACACCCATTTTTACCCATTAAGCCAACTGAATTTAAAAGATGTTTAGTTTTAAAAATGCTCTGTTAAAAATGCTTAAACTTAACACTGGTACAACCGGTTGTTAATGATCTACGGGCTTCTACTAATAGAAATATGAACAAAATTTGAACCACGTCACAAAAGGATTTGCCATCCCGGTTCTATCCAATAGCATTGCAGCACTTTATAATATAATTTTGTGTTCTGTTATCAAGATCAATTTAGCATGTTATCAGTTATACAGAAGACTATGACTTCGTAGTAGTAGCATTATGAATGTTTATTATTCAACTGTTATAAATTATTGAAATTATATGAACACAAAATATTGATTGGAAATAAACTAATAAATAAATAAAAAGAAAATTATTCTGCATTATTTATTACACGATTGAAATGATTAACATTTTAAAGGACACTTTTATTAAGAATGTTTCAAAAGAAATTTCTTTGCATTAAAATGTTTTCTCCTTTAAAATATTAAACAAAGAAACAGAACTCTCTTGAATTTTTTAAACTTAATTCCATTTCAGCTTATGTTACATGGATAATAGATGATTCACAAATTGTTGGATGTAACTATTAAAATAAGTTGATATGGATAAAATATTTACTGGGCACAAAATCATTTTTTACTGAAATTTTCAATATAAGTGATGAATGTATTTAGGACGTAAAGAAATAATTTTCCACATAAAAAATTTATAGATGATCACTTTCAACATGCTTATGTTGCATTATTTTCTAATATAACATTTTATAATATAGTAAATAAATCCAACGTTTGCCTTAGAATAGATGGACTTCAAAAAAATAATTTTCGTTCTCGTTATCTCAAGACTTATTGTTTATGCAATATATATATATATATATATATATATATATATATATATATATATATATATATATATATATATATATATATATATATATATATATATATATTATATATATATATATATATATATATATATATATATATATATATATATACCTTTCTTTGTCGTTCCTTGTGTGAATGGGTGGTGAAAGGTTGCCTACCCTATAAACGGGTCCCTATGGCATGTATATACTGATTAAGTCGGACTCCACACCAAAATAGGGTTCAGTTGGAAAAGTGATGCAGCGCACCCTATAATGCCAGCCTAGCTGGCTCACGGCAACAACAAGGACATATATCAGTAACTAATAATGATGTGCATTCTGAGAAATTAGAAATATATTTGGATTTTCAAATTACCAAATATCTATATCTATCTATTTATCTATCTATCTATCTATCTATCTATCTATCTATCTATCTATCTATCTATCTATATATATATATATATATATATATATATATATATATATATATATATATATATATATATATATATATATAATGCACAAACATAAATACTTAATATATTTATGTATACTTATATATATATAATGTATTTAATTAAGTGATAAATGATGAATAACTTTAAATTTCACTTTGAAAGTAAAATTAAGGCAATATTTCGTATTCATTAAAATATTATGAAATTTTATGTATTTGAATCGTAAAATTAACTTGTCTATATATGATGATAGAAACATTATAAATATCGAATAATGGCCCATATATTTAAATTGATTCCTGATAATCATAGAAAATATTTATATTTATGTTTGGAATATAAATATATTTTATATAAAATAAAAAAATAAATATGTTTAAGAATATAAAAAAAATTAGAAAACATTAAGAATTTTATTGTAGTCTTAAAAATATGAAGGACTACATTTAATTCCCCAAGAATCACTGCTTCTTAATTTTATATAATTAGGAGTAATATTTCAATCCATCCAATTTCTTCCTAACTTTAAACTATAAAAGAAATAATCATAAAATATATTTATGTTCTTTATGGAAACCTATATTACGTGAAATTTCTCTCAGGCAAATCGAGAAACTAATTAATATTATTTAAATCCATAAAAGGTAAAATCTGCATTGTTCCCAATAGGAAGATTAGACATACATTTGAAGACAAAACATACAGTTTATTGGGAACCGCGAAAACTGAACACTTCAAATAAAGGTTTCATTCTTCAAGACTTTAAGAAGTTAAAGAAGGATTAGAAATCGATGATTATTCTTAGGAAGTTAATGGTGAGACATTGTTTGCATAAGCTGTTGCTTAGAAAACCAAGATAAACGATGAAACTGTATTAAATTATGAGATTTTACTGGAAACGATTAATTTTAAATAACATATTTAGTTAGAAAAATATTAACTATATCAAATATCTTAAATGTGAACGAAGAGAATTCTACAGTTCGAAGAAATGGGATTCAAACGTATGTTTTCAATAATATGGAAGTTTTATATGTTGTCGTATATTACATTTCAATAATAGCAAATATTATTAGTAATAACTGTAAAGTGTATTACGGATAATATTAGTGGCAATAAAAATACTAAGAATAGACATTTTGAAATATAATTTGTAGATTTTTATAACAAAATATATTATTAAATAAATTCTGTAAGTTTTAAATGATATAGTTTAAAGTAAAATATCAGATTTAAAAATAAGAAAATTTTATCCTTCACTCAATTTCAGTTAACGGAAGAATAAGTTAAAAAAATAATCCCTGCATATCCGCTGTCTATCTATCCAAAATTCATTTTGACGATTTTTTCTATAAAATTCCATAAATTATAACCACAATAATTAGAATTGCGGAATTGAATATTTTCTGAATCAAATAGTTGATGAAACATGACGAAAAATTACAAGTTATACTGATTAGTTTTATCAATCCTATAAATGTATTGATGAATGTTAGAGCTAATATTTTTAATTTTGTGATATTTAATATTAAATTATATTACAAAGTAGATATTTCTGCATTTTTTTACAAATTTCATAATTTGAGTTTCTTGATTTTAAGTTAAGAGTAGTATTTATTCTTAAGATACAAATTTATTTTTTGATACAATAAATAAATAAATTACAAAAAAAATGCTTAGTTCTCAAACCATGTTTAATAAAAAAATTTTCTAAAAAAATAGTGAAGTGAATTTAAAAACTCTAGAATAAAATAGTTTAAAATTACTTGAAAATATTTGGTTTAATTTGATTTCATTTGTAGAAGACTTTTAAGGAAATTTGTAGGACTAAAATATATGATCTGAGAAAAGATAAATTTAATTTATGCAGAAGTATAGGAATATGCATATGTTAATTTCATTTTTGGCCTCGGCTATTAATAGTAAGGAATTTACGTTTGTAATTTCATTATAAATGAAAATATCCTTATCGAAATGCTTATTCCCTTTTTATTATTGAATCTTTCCTTCATTATAATTTAATAATCCTTTTTTATACTTATGCACATTTATTTTCAAAAATATTACATTATTGATAAAATTACTTAATTTAGCATTAAACTTTCTTATTTTCTTAAATGTTAATAAATTTTAGTGCATAAAATAAACGTTTAAATATATTAAGTTTGCCTCTCAAATTCCCACATTTAATCTTTCCTTTATTAAATATTTAATAATTCAACAATTGTTATACATAAATGTCAGTAGCTATTCTTTTAATTCACATAAAACTTTTGCAGAAAATAATAATTTTAATTTGTTAGAAACTGCGTTTTTTTTTTTTTTTTGAAAGAACAATTTTATATAAAATATCTTTTACTGGTATTTATTGTTATAAGCTTAATATAAACAGTATATTTCTTAAATATGATATTTTAAATATTAATATATGGATTTTAATTACTTTATTGCAAAAAAATCTATAAATATTTTATACGTTTCTGAAAAAAATATTATTTTTTTTCTTATATATAAGATTGATGCATACCCAAATGTTTTTGAAAAATGAGGTTTATTTATACAATATAATTCTTGAACGAAAATAGGTTTTACAGTTAAGGTTACACTAATGGTAAAGAAATTATTTAAATTTGAATCATTTAGCGAAGAATGTCTTTATATATTACGGGATAACAAAAACATACTTGTGGATTCAACTTGTTCTATTTTAAAATTAAACAAATGCTGATTATAGATAAATATTGCGAGAAAAAATGTTATATATCAAAAATAAATTTACTATTTTTACTGTATATAAGTCGGGAAATGTTGACTGCTGTGTGTGTTTTGTCTACAGAATATGATATTAGTCGAATATGCACATAAATATATAGGATAAATATGTAAATCACTACAACAATATTTTTTAAATATATTGTTAATCTTCATTATACACACATAAATCAATATATCCAGTTTCATAAAACATTGATTCGAATTATGTTTTCTTTAATTACCACTACTAATGTAGTTGAATTCACAGTGGAGAAAAAAACTATAGACTTTTTAAGTGAATTGCTTCTTGTATTCTCCAGTCAAATCAATCAAAACTATATAGAATATCAGCATTTTTGTCAATGTAGCAATCTTCACCAATAAAAATGTTTCTTTTTTTCATAAACTTTTTTTCCAAATAGGTCTCATATAACTTTATTCTTACAATGACATAAAAAATTAAAACTATAATATAATCATAATATTAAATATTTATTTAACCTAAGTAAATATTGATAATTTGAAAAGAGTGCTGCAGATTTACAAAATCTGCATAATTTTGTATAACTTATAGGTATTTTTTTATATTTTATGAATATATTTCATTATTTATTTTTGTGAATAATTGCATTATATTTTTTCATTTATATTTCAGCATTTCGTGAATAAAAAGGATATAGTCTTTACATTGATAATATTTAAACTAATATTCTGTAAATTGTAATTATATTAAAAAATACTAATTTTTAGGGTAACATTAATTTATTCAAAAAATTACATTAAAATGTAATTTTTAGGATAAATTTAAAGTTTCTAAGCTAAAACTGCAAAATACTAAGACAAATATTAAACTCATCTTATTAAGGATGCGAAATCATGCAAAATATTCCACTTCTATTTTCACAGAAACATTAACGCTTATGTTAAATACAGAAACACACATATTAAACACACACACACACACACACACACAAACACACACACACACACATATATATATATATATATATATATATATATATATATATATATATATATATATATATATATATATATATATATATATATATATATATATATATGTATATATATATATGTATATATATATATAATATACATATATATATACGTATATACATACATATATACATACATACATATATATATATATATATATATATATATATATATATATATATATATATATATATATATATATATATATATATATATATATATATATATATATATATATATATATATATATATATATATGTATGTATATATATATATATATAAGATAAAACATGAAGAAAAGTATAAAATTGGAAAGATACTAAAGTATATGAAGCAAAAGACAAGAAGGCATAGGGACCATGTCTTCATCAGGAGGGAGATGGTCAGCTATGCAAAAATGAACACTCTTTTCTGACATGCTCGAAGGACAAATGTCTAAAAATCTTCGAGCAATTCCCCCGAAGAGTGTTCTTATTAAAAGAACTTAATTAAAAATTAGACTAAATATATATGTAGAAAAGATAAATATATATGCAGAAGAATAAAAATACTCACTATAGATGAAAATACTCACATTAGTAGAAAAATAATCACAATAGTAGAAAAATACATACAGTAAAAAAATACATACAGTAGAAAATACAAAATAAAAAAGCCAGTAAATTAGATTGAATTTATATATGAGAATAGTAGGAAGTTGCCAAAAGTAAATTTGAAATTAGAATGAAGAAATATTGCCAGAAGTAATTAAATTCAAAAAGTTAAAGTGGTTTAAAAAGTTAAAGCGTATTAAAATTTTATGAATTTATTATGAAACTGACTGATAGTGATTGCAAATTTTTATATTCGTGTATAAACGATATAAATTTCCACAACCAGCATTTTAAGATTTTATTTTTTGACCTATTTAAATACAGATATAATAAAGTTAAAATTAGGAAAAATATTAGATTACATTATTTCACTATTAATTTTCAACATCCTAAGTTTGGTAATTTTAAACTAAACAGTTTTGTTAATGATTTGTATAGTATTTTTCCTATAGAAGATGTTACAGTCAAAATTGCTTTTTCTTATGATATTCCTTTTGGACGTAAAATCTTTAACTATAATCAATTTTGCAAAGATATCTCCTCATCTAGAAAGCTATCTAATTGTATTTGTCATAGTAATGAACTAAAAAATTTCATTAATACTGATTTCGGTCATATTATCACAGGTGATTTAAACATTGTTAATGACCCTAAATTAAAAGAAATATTAAGTAAAGGAACTAAATATAGACCAGTTTTTCAACTAAATAGATTTAAAATAATTAAAGTAATTTTATATAATATTGATTCATTTATCTTTAAAATTTCTAAATTTTATAATGTACCTATTGAATTTTTTACAGTCTGGAAGTTTAAACTTTTTAATAAAATTAAGAAATTTATTTTTGTCAATAATGTAACATTTCCTGGTATTAAGCTTGGTCCATTAAAACCAGCCATAAATAATCTAAAAGATAACTTCATCATTACGCCAGTAGATAAAGCCTCTAATAATTACGCATTTTTTTGTAAGAAATTCTATTTAGATTTAATTGATAATGAAACATTAAATTCCAGCACATATAAGCGTTTAAACTCCACTGTTAATATTATTAATAAAAAAATCCTTGGGCTTTACAAACTTTTAAATATTAGCAACTATAAATTAGAGTTTCCTTATTTAACAGTCATTCCTAAATTTCACAAAATTCCTATAAAGTTTAGATTTATCACCTGTGGTACTAAATCATACATGAATAAACCTGGAATCATTTTTGCTAAATTTCTTAATATTATATTAGACAATATTGTTAAATCAGAAGCTACTTGGATCATTAATAATAATAGGCCTATTTTGGATTTTTTATCGAAAAATTATATTTATTGTATTAATTCTTTTGACTTTAAAGACCTTTTTACTAGTATTCCCATAGATAAATTAAACGATGTACTACACCTTTATTATCAGGACTATAGAAACTTATTAAATATTAATTTTGATTACTGGAATAATTTAGTTAAAATGTGTATTTATAATAATTTTATATTTAACGGTGAAAATATTTTTATTCAAAATTGTGGAATTCCACAGGGATCCAATTTTTCTAGCACACTAGCAAATTTATTTTTACATTATTTTGAAAAAAACTTCTTTTATCAATATCCTTTTGCTTTTCGATACATAGATGATTTCATTATTTTCAACAATTTAAAATTTGAAGATATTTCTAAAACTATTTACCCTGAAGAACTTTCTCTAATTAAAACTAATTTATGTGAAACTAAAACAGAATTTCTGGATTTATTTATCACTATTGATAATTCCACTACATATATAGACATTTTCGACAAAACTAAACAGTTTAATTTTCATGTTAATAAGTTAATTTCTTGGAACTCCAATATTTCTTTAAAAATATACAGAAACATTATAATTAATGAGCTTAATCGCATTTATATAATCTGTAACAATTATGAATATACTAAAAATCAAATTAAACGCTTAATAGCTCACCTAAAAAATAACAATATTCCAATTAATTTTATTCTAAAATATGTAGGAAGTAGGGAATCGCTTGTAAGATTGAAGTAATGCGTAGTTTTTATAACTACAGAAGGGCCACCCAAGCATTGAAGTTCTTACAAGAATCCTGAAAATACCTACATATATACACTTTATTTTATACATAACTAAAACTTAAATCCCCTTTAATACGCTTTAACTTTTTAAACCACTTTAACTTTTTGAATTTAATTACTTCTGGCAATATTTCTTCATTCTAATTTCAAATTTACTTTTGGCAACTTCCTACTATTCTCATATATAAATTCAATCTAATTTACTGGCTTTTGTATTTTGTATTTTCTACTGTATGTATTTTTTTACTGTATGTATTTTTCTACTATTGTGATTATTTTTCTACTAATGTGAGTATTTTCATCTATAGTGAGTATTTTTATTCTTCTGCATATATATTTATCTTTTCTACATATATATTTAGTCTAATTTTTAATTAAGTTCTTTTAATACGAACACTCTTCGGGGGAATTGCTCGAAGATTTTTAGACATTTGTCCTTCGAGCATGTCAGAAAAGAGTGTTCATTTTTGCATAGCTGACCATCTCCCTCCTGATGAAGACATGGTCCCTATGCCTTCTTGTCTTTTGCTTCATATACTTTAGTATCTTTCCAATTTTATACTTTTCTTCATGTTTTATCTTATTTATATAGGCAAATCTTTCTTTAGCTGCTTTTGCGCTGGCTAGATTTCCTATTATGCATTGTAGTTACAACATTATATTTTTAGCATTGTATTTATTACTTTATATTCATATATGTATTTTCTTTATATTATATATATATATATATATATATATATATATATATATATATATATATATATAT
>CM075857.1:57829074-57874074 GCA_037975125.1 Latrodectus hesperus
GAATGATTACTTCACCGAAACGTTGCTGGCGATGAAAAATGGTGCATTGATTAAAGGCAAAAGTAAGGAGTTGTCGACAATTATCATTCTTCTCAATTTGACTTTCCATGTTAATGGTCTGTAGATAACAGTAAAATGTATCTTAGTAACAATGATGCACTTATTTAGTTAGAACAGGGTGTTCTCTTTCGAATGATGTACAACTTCTTGTCAAAAGTATTTAATGTCTTACAGATTTCCAATTTAAAATAAACGACAAGAACTTAAATGCCAAAACAATGTAATACTTTTAAATCAAATGTAAAATTATCTTTTGTAATAGAAATTCATTAAAAAATATGCTTAATCAGGGAAATAATTTTTTTTAAGATTTTGTTTTAATTTTTGAAGGGAAATAGTTAAATAAATTTTGAACATAATTGAGCACCGACTTTGCTTTTCCATGTTCTACAGTTCATGTTTTTATTTTTTACATATTTATATTCTTTTACATAACATATTTTGAAAAAAATATCAAATGTTATTGATATTTTGAAATTCATGAATAGAAGCATTTGAATTTTGATAATCCTGTATATTATCTGTGATTTGTCTCTTTTGCTATATTATTAACAAGCACACTTTGTCTTTCCTTATTTTTTTTACTAAAATATGCTATAAAATATTGTGTAAGGACTGAAAAATTATTACACACAAACACATGATTACCGAGTAATAAAATAATTGATAATGAAAGAAGAACAATTATGTTGTTTTTCATTACACTTAGATAAGCCAAGCTCACAATGCCGTTGGCTATGCGAATTTAAGTCAGTAATGTGCGTCTTTCGTTTTAACCAGAGATATACGAGGTGAAAGTTCGACTTCTCTTAACTCCTCCGATAGATGGCACCACCAGAGGATACATTCCCTCATTTTTTGATATATATATATATATATATATATATATATATATAAAATATGAAGGGACAAGAAATAGAAATATAATATAAAATGTATAACAAACTCATGTAATATATATAACAAGAATCGCTTATGAATTTAGTATGTGAAGATGAGCCTCGTGGCAGGAAATAACAATTTATATATGTAAAGATTTTTTGCCCCAATTGAAATACTTATGTGTTTTAGATGAAACATTCGCGCTTCGTAAGAGATACGATTGTAATGATATATTTTTGGGAATGTTATAAAGAAAGTGAAATAAATATTTGCTTTCTTTATAATATTCACTAATACAAGCTAATTATGTATCACATATATCTAAGTATTCTGAATCTATTGTGTTATATTGTAAATGCTACTGGTTTATATCTTTTTAAATTTGAAAGAATATTAAATGGGTCGTTATATTAAAAATATGCAGGCAAATTTTAAATGTTGATCTATTAATTTATATTATATTAAAAGACCTTAATTTATGGATTCTAAATGTTTTATATTTTACTGTTGTGTAAAAGGAGAGCATTGTGATTTCTTTTTTATCATAATTTCACGAGAAATCATCTATGAGATATGAATTTCAGAAGTAAGAGACATTATTTTTTACTGAATTAAACAAAAAGGGTTTTATTAAACTCAGTATCATTACACATTTTTGCCTGCCCAAGATTAAGAACTACGTGTAAGTGTTTCTTAGTGTAGGATATGCCCTTATTTTACAGCAACGGTTGATTATCACAACTACTATTCATACTCAGCACCAGATGGTTCATCCGTTTTTCAGGTAAGATTATCCAGTCTTCCATCAGTATCAGTTTCAATTTTTGGGTATACTTCTTATGATGTAATCGCACAACAAACCATCTCCCCAAAGTATATGATGCATATTTTATGGGTTTTCATTCCCAAGTGAGCACGCTTGCTATTCTTTCATTCATATCTTTTCTTCCAGAAGCTGCTGAACAGCAGGAGACCGGTGTAGCACTGCATTGTCATCTAGATAAACAGTATATGGTCCATTGTTCCCGCAGAACGCGTATACATAACCCCCTTATTACAACAGTAATCTCCAGTAACAGAAAATCTTCCAAATTAGGACTCAGTTCTCTCTTGTAGCATAAAGATTGCACTAATAACACATTCTCTTTTTCCCTGATGTTACTGGAATGAAACCATGTTTTGCCCTCACTCCTGCTTCACTAGATTTGAGAATCTCAGGTGGGACTGAAACTAATCACATCCGCATATTGTACAGGATTAAACTAATGAAATATCAAGTTTGATGTTTCTTGCATCGCTCTAAGTAAATAGACCACATTTCTGAAGGTATCTGGACAAAGAAATCTTTGACATTTTGCTCTCCAGTCACTTACCATTTGCTGAGCAATTTTATTTGTTGACTAGTTTCTTCTTTTGAGTGATGTCATTTGCTGACTAATCTCTTTTCACATGCAGAGCGATATATCAGATATTCTTTGCAGTTATTTTCTTGAAGAATCTGTCATGAATGTTTCTAATAGTTGCCCATGTTTTAGAAAGCTTTTCAAGCACCTGAAATGACACTTGTTACATATACATCTTTTACTTCTTTCGTCACATTAAAACCCGCTTCCAGCTTTTTGCACATTCTCTTAAGCCTGAGGGCATACAGATGATTTCTTTGCCACACTTCACGAAATAATTTGTTATCACATGCATCATCCATACATATTATTAATATAATATTTGTATCTTAAATGGAGCCGCCGTCATTTCTCTTATTATCGTCTTATGTTGCACGCAATGACTGCACGTGCTTAGCGTGAAGTAGTCCAGGTTATTTCTTAACCATATTTTACGAAACAATTTACTTGTACCGGAACAGCGAATATATTTAATTGCGCCGAGTTTCTTTCTTTTATGTTATTGTTAATTACATGTCTATCCAGCAAAGATAGACACTTCCCATGAATCAGTCAATATTCAAAAGGTCTGAAAAAAGAGAAGAGCCAATAGAGCCTCTTCCTTTTATTAGGTTCTTATGCTGCGTGCAGTGTTTAACATGAAGTCGTGCAGGTTATTTCTTACCCAATTACATTTATTTGCACGGGGGCAGCAAGTATCTTTGATTACGCCACCATTCTTTCTTTTGTTGTTGTTGTTGTGTGCCAGCTAGGCTGGCAATATGGGGTGCCCTGCTCCACTTTTTCCACTGAACCATATTTTCTGGTGTGGAGTTCTACTTCTTCAGTAAACACATGCCATAGGGACTAGTTTATAGGGTAGGCAACCATTCACACCTCATTCATACAAGGAAAGAACAAAGACAGGATAGATAGAGAGAGAAAGTACGTCCATAGCCGAACCGGAATTCGAACCCACGACCTCCCTATCCGAAGTCAGGGACCTAACCGCAGTCTGACCTTCAGACAGGGTGCGCGGCATTCTTTCTTTTACTATAATGTTATACTGCGCAATGTGACCGTACGTTCACATCACCTATTTACGTTTTGTTCCCGGATGTATGCATTAGCTTGCTGCATGCTGTTAACTGAATTGCCATTTTATCGCACTGATATCAGATAACACTTCTCTAATTTTCATGACTATCGACTAAAAATTTACAATGTTATTTAAGTTTTTCGCACCCATATATATTGAAATAATATATTTTCATGCTGCCGAGAGGAAGCTCTTACAAGTGCCAAAAAATTTACTGAATACATTTCTTGATTATTTCAAAAAGTATGTTTTTCAAGTATGTAACAACTATGGACAATTGCATTTACATAAGCTTAAATATTCTTCATTTATCGAGTACTTGAATATAAAGTATGAATTACTTAAGCAAAATACATTAAAGGTATCCTGAATTAACATAGTTCAAAATATTTTTTTCCATGGAAACGTTATGCTTTAGTTGTCAGAAATGTTTCCATGATGAAACATTTTGTATTTAAAATTTAGAAGCATTATTCAAAAAGAATATTAACACCAAATAGTGCCTTGATATTTCGTTTTAGAACTTTTTTTCACATTCTGCATCATGGCTCATTTTTATAAAAATTACAGTATATTAATTAGAAGAATATTTTAAACACAAAATGAAAACATTACAAGTACTATTGTGATTGATAAGTGCAGTTATGTTTTCTGTATCATGAGCCAATCAAAATACTATAGTCAGGAGTTTTTTCCCGGTGATACGTCATAAGTTTGATGCATGACTTGCAGAATTATTAGACTAAATGTTGGTGTCCATTAACTCAATTTTTAGCTACTACTGTTTAGTTATATAAGAATTTGAAATGTTTAATCAAACATATTTTTCCAACAGAAACGTAATTTATCTCAAAGAGAAGTCTCATTTACGTAAATTGTGAGAATGAACCATTATTTTATATTTATTTATTGATTTTCCATCTCTTAAACAAATAAAAACAGTCATGATTCCTTTCTCGCTGTAATAAAATTATATTTCGCTGATCGTTATTCATAGACAAAGTATTGCTGATGATGCCACTGCAACAAAAAGAATGAAAAATACATTTATTAGTTCACGTATAATGCGTTTGGTGCTAAGAAATCTAAGAGTAATTTTCTTTTAGATAGACCAACGCATGCTACTGCTTGATAAAATGTTAAAGAATGCATTTTCATTATATCTTGATTTGTTCATACACCTGTTGCATTTTTCACAACAAAATATCAAATTGTACCATTAATTAGTATTTACTTAGTGTAGGACATTCCATTTTTGTTCAGCATGATAATATTCTGTAAGAAAAATACACAAATGAAAATTGTGAGCATTTGTAAAATTAAAATTATGCATTTGTATATTTGGTAGATTGTTCTTGTTATAAATGCTTATATTTTTTGTTTATTATAGGCAGAGATCCATTCGTAACTAATAATTTTAAAATTAAATATTATTTTTCATGCTACTTTATTGAAGTATATACTTCAATTTCTTTCATTTTAAATGATATAATAATATCTATCATAGATTATAAGAACTTTATCAAAAGGACAACTATGGTTTGTGAAAAATATCATTTTATGTGGTTTTAAGAAACAAAAGAATGTGAATTGTTAAGCCTTCCTTGCATTTTTTGGGAAATAAACTTTGTAAGTATATCTTCAATCTACGGTTTTGTAGTCTTAAATAAAGTATTTACTTATTTAAAGACATTTAACACTCCACTTATATAAATAGTATATTTTGTCATGTTTGAAAAATGTTTTTACTTAGTTTTAAATTCAGTCACAAAAATTGAAAAGAAATCATCTTTAGAGTAAAAAAAAAAAATCCATACATTTTAAAAGGAATTAAGCTTTTCATTCTTCCTTAATTAAAGACCATATTATTTAAATAAATAAAAAAAAACAGCAAGAAAGATTTAAATAATAATAAGAGAGCTCATTTAAAACTTTACAATGCATTTACTAATCCAATTACTTTTAGTATTCTTAATTGGAGTTGTATGAGGAATAAAATGCAACAGTGGTAAGAAGTTGATACAAAAAAATAAATAAATAAATGTACATAAACACATAAAACTTCTTCACGCAAATGTTGCTAAATATTAACGAGCGCATTTTACTTGAAAGTTGATTACTTTTGCAGGAAATGGCAGCACACATGTAACTAAAGCGTTGCGTATGACATCCTTATTAATGTGATTTATTAAAACAAACTTTCATTCCACTATAACAGAAACTAAAGCACGCCCGCTCTTATCTTCCATGCTGTCTCCCATGTTTCGTGGACACTATTAAGGTTTTTTCTTTAAATGAAAAGTTTATTTTACATTACACGGTTGCACGCACACCATTATTGCAGGAAAGCTCTCTGAATGCAGTGATGGGGTTGAAAAAAATAATAGCAATTCGAGGAATGGCGGTGGGGAAAAAAATGTATAAAAATTAGAAGCGTTTTACGTAAATAACGTTTGAACATATTTTATACCACTGCTACAAATAACAAGAAAAAAAAATGGCTAAGACCGTCATAATTTTTTTTTTTGCTCTGCCACTTTTTATTTCATTTTTTTGGAATCTCTCTTAACATTATGAATATTTCATTACCGTAGTAATACTGCTCTCTCGGGCTCTTTTTCTTCTCGAAAATATGCCTGGAATCCGGGTACGTCTCATTTAACACTCTTTTTCTCAGCAAATGTATCTCAAAGTGTATTATAATGAGAAAATTATTATGTTTCCTTAAAAAATTTTTTTGTATATCCTCTGCTTATTTAAATAGAAGTGCGGCCACCTAATGGCCCCCATACTGCCATGTTATTAAAATTTTGAAATTGTGCTTGGACTATACATTTTGCAATTATTTCTACACTTAACTATTTTCTAAGAAATCTATCTTGCAAGGCATCTTAGACTTATTAAAAGCATTTTTTGCATATTCTTTGCATTTGTGCTATTAATAAAAATATTTTACCGCAAATATTTTCAGTTTAGCAAAAAATATGCAGAAATAATAATTCTCATTTGTTTGAAGAGAGACTAAAAATAAAATGGAAAAATTTCTTATTCATTTTATGCTATAAATTAATTTAATGTTAAGAAAAGTATTTCACTTATATCATTTTTTTAGCTAAAACTTAAATTTTTGAAAGGTAGAAGAGTATATTTTGGTAGCTTAAAACAAAAATATATTGAAGATATTGTTTCATTACTTAAAGACCAACAATCCATTGAAATTTGCATCATATTGTATGTTATATAACTATTGTACTAATTACAGAATTGCAAAACAGTTTCTGGTAATATATCGTGGAATAAATATTCGTATTATAAATCTAACACAAATTGGCATGTGTCAAAATTATTTTCAATCATAACTAATACTTCTTTCACACAGTTTTATGTATTGCAGAGCCTTTTTGAACTACTGTTTCAATGCTGAGACATGCCACTTCAAGGTATAGCTAAGAGCATGGCTGAAAGATTTTTAAGCAAAAATTTATTTTTAAAAAAGTGTGTATCCAACAAATCTGTATTCTATTTTGTGTTATGTAATTTGCATTCAATCTTGGTTACATAGTTTGAAAGTTGTTCCTTGTAATATTATTTTCTTTCTCAAGAAATGTGTCATATTTATAATTTTTAATGTAATTCACAACATTCTGGTTTAAAAGTTAAAAAAAATAAAGGAAAAGTCAGCACTTTTCAATATTTTATATTAGCGCTTATAAAATTTTCTAAATATCTAAATAATATTCATATTTCCACAAAATAATATCAATTATTACTCACTGCTCATTTTATCTATAATGTAATACCTGAATGACTCTTGCAATATTCAGTTTAATTGATAACACCCAAACACCTTTGAGTCAAGTAAATGTCAGATAAATAAATAACATATTAATTGTATTGAATTTAAGTTACTAATCACTTGTCACAAGTGGCATATCCAGTTCAGAAGAGAATTTTTTTTATAGTTATTGTTAAGATATTTTTGCAATTCATATTTTTACCTTTTTATCTAGAGATACTACTAATTATGCATTGAAGACATAAAATTAAAACTGGATAACAAAAAAATACGAGGAAAGAAAAAAATAGTCAACTTTGATAGATGTCTGGAATTTATTAAAAATATATCCAGTAATTTTGAAATTTTATGATAATGTTCTTCAATAAAAATATAATTTTCAAAAGTATTAAATTATATTTACTGACTATTTAGAACTTTGGTTTCTTAAATAAAAGGCAGTTTTTTTACTATACTTAAATATTTTTCTTTTATTTCCAATGCCCAAGATTACAAAGACACTGCAATAAAAAGTAGACAAGTGAACACAGAAAAGTCTATAAAGCGCTGAGGATGTCTCGAGCACGCCAGTAACGAAAGCACAAGAAAAGTTGGGATAGTGCTGGACAGCGACTAAAGTGGTGTTTGTCCATCTCCTTCCGAAAATCGCAGACCCTGCAGAAAGTTTCTTGGACTATGTTAGTTCTTCACAGGTGTTTAAGAAGGCAGTCATGCCCGGTGGCCAAACGAAACCCGGCAACAGCCCTGCTTCTAGGCCACATATTCAGATATATTATATCAAATATATGTAGAAGCTTATATTTGCAATTTAAAAATCCATTTTTAAATCATTCATGAACGTACATCCCTTCTTCGATAGTACTTTAGCTTGTTGATATCCTAGACTATAGCTTTAAGATTTTTCCACGCATCCCAATCCTGTGCAATGACCCTCCACTGCTTTTAAGTCCAATTCCACCCCATCCAGCCATCTGATTGGGAGTGTTCCTTTTCGCCGGCTACATATCTACCACTGCCAAGAAAAGATTATCGTTAAAATAGATACAGACGTAAAAGTGAGAAAGTAAAGACAGTTTGATTAATTACTCAAAAGCTGTTGTTGTAGCTCCAGTGGCTCAGTAGCTTCACGCCGCTTCCCGTAAGCTCAGCAAAGTGAAGCATCATTTGACGCGTGCAGTGGTTGGGAGGGTGACCACGGTGTACTCTCCTTCACTGGGTTGCTGGAGCTCCTTGGGTTTGGGTCATGTGCCCGTTAATATGTGACGTCCAAAGTCCTTCCGCTGGTGTGGCGTGGATGGGGAGAGGAGGGTGCCAGCTCAGGTGTGGCCTCGTCACCTGACCGTTGTTCAAAATTACGAGGCACCTTAAAAAGAGCAAAGTCTTACGAGGCACCTTAAAGAGCAAAGTCTTACTTACACCTTCGTGGTGCTCTGATCCAAGCGAAATATGCTCTCTATTAACTTAATTCGCTAACAAGGGCATAGCGAGCTTGACTTGTCCAAGTGTCACAAGCAACAACAACTCAAAAGCTACTCTTTTGATGATGTAGATGATAAATGAAGCAAATGCCCTAAAATGTAAACTAATATTTCTTATATCATTATAAAAATAAAATACTTAATGTGATGAGCTCACCCGTAAACCAATATTTAATCACTCATTTAAGTTTTTCTAATTCAATTGTTGTTATTCTTTAACTAAATTAATAGATTAATGCGCTTTACTGAAACAATAATAACAATCTTTTAAAAATTATAAAGCTTTATATCAATTGAACATTAATACGAAATACAAGTATAATACTTTATATCAATAAAACTTACATTTAAATTACTCAAAAAATTAAATAGTTCCTTTACATTCTGTGTCATTAATATAAGGAAACACAAACAATTTTATCAGTCTCTTTCATCTTCTGTAAAAACTTAAACTGGTAGTAAATAAGAGAAATAAACAATGATTAATTGTGATATTATTCTTTAAGATAACAAATACAATTTACTTACCTTTGAACAATTCTCTCCCATTTAACAAATTGCATTTTATTTTTGTAAAAAAAAAAAAAAAACATTTTTGAAGTTAAGTTACTGCTATTAAGCAAATATGATTGATTAATCTCACAATGTAAGTTTCCCAATTAACGCTATATTAATAAAATAAAATTAAATTTACTTGTAAATGGCTGCTTTATTTTTAGTGAAAAAATAATAATTATTATTTAGTAAATTATTTATTGTTTTTCACTTTCAATTTAATGAATGCGAGCAATTTCCTCCTTGATTTGATTGCTTCTCAAGGGGAGCAATTAATTAATAATGAGGCATTATGCATGTTGAATGGATTCATTAATTTACTCTCTGCATCGAAATCCGGTATTCTGTAGTTAGTTCCATTTCGAAATGTTGGTTTATCTCTCGGGTGCGGATGCGTCAACATGTATCATCTAGATAATTAATTTGTGATCAAGTTAAAACCTTGACGTCAAATGTAACGAGTCTCTACCAGTGGTTGCAGGTCACTCGGCTGACGTACAACTGACAATGAGATGATTCGCTTTTGAATAATGATTCCAGTTTATCTATTAATGAATAAAATGTCGTATATTCTGAAATTCTAATTTTTTTTAATATTTACTAAAAATAAATAGATGTAAAATTTGCCTTATGCGTTGAACTTTCAGAAATAGCATTTATTTGATATTTAATACCTTCTATTGGCTTCAGTTCACGAAAAAATTATGTTGTAACTATTGATTTGTAAGCGATCGAATTAATTTTATTTGAGATAAAATTTATAAACTTACTAATCATTTGTAAAGATCTTTAATTTTTGAAAATATTGGGTTGGCAACTACAAGTAATTGCGGATTTCACTCATAGATGGCTTCAGTTGAAATTTTAGGTTTTCAGACGTAGTACAAATGTAAAACAAATTTTTTTATTTGATAGTTGGCAATTCAGCTGTCAATCTGTAAAATAAGTTTTTTGATCGGTTGGGTAGTTTTTCGTTTGGCGTTCGTTGAAAAATGGAAAATCAAAAGGAACATTTTCGTCGTATTTTGCTTTTTTTTATTTCAGCAAAGGGAAAAACGCATCGCAAGTCATAAAAAGTTATGTGTTGTTTATGGTGACGAATTCTTAAAAGAACGGCAGTGTCAAAATTGGTTTGCCAAATTTCATTCTGGTGATTTTTTACTCAAAGATAAAAAATGCTCTGGTCGTCCAGTTGAAGTTGATGACAACCCAATCAAAGCAATAATCAATTCGGATCGTCACAGTACAACACATGAGAATGCAGAGAAGTTTTATGTATCACATACATGCATTGAAAATAACTTAAAACAACTTGGCTATTTTCAAAAACTCGATACATGGGTTCCTCACGAACTGAAAGAAACACATTTAACGCAACGCATTAAGAGCTGCGATTTTCTAAAGAAACGTAATAAAAATTATTCCTTTTTAAAATGACTGATATCTGGCAATGAAAAATGGGTTGTTTACAACAATATCAAGGGAAAAGATCGTGGAGCAGGCCAGGTGAACCAACTTTAAACAACATCAAAAGCTGATATTCATCAAAAGAAGATTTTGTTATCCGTTTGGTGGGATTAAAAAGGAATTGTCTACTTTGAACTCTTACCACCCAACCGAACGATTAATTCTTGTATCTACATTGAACAACTAACGAAATTAAACCATGCAGCTGAAAAAAAGCGGCCCGAATTGACAAATTGAAAAGGTGTTGTACTCCATCATGGCAATGCAAGGCTACACACATCGTTGGTCACTCGGCAAAAATTGTTGGAGCTTGGCTGGGATATTTTTCCACATCCACCATATAGTCCTGACCTTACACCATCTGATAACTTTTTGTTTCGATCTTTACAAAACTCCTTGAATGGTAAAAATTTCAATAATGATGATGATGTCAAATCGTACCTGATTCAGTTTTTTGCTAATAAAAGCCAGAAGTTTTATGAACGTAAGATTTTGATGCTGCCTGAAAGTTGGCAAAAGGTCATTGATCAAAATGGGCAATACATTACAGAATTAAGTTATTTAGTTCCCTGAAAAAATTGTCTTTGATTTTCTAAAAAAATCCGCAATTACTTAGTTGCCAATCCAATATTTATTATATTGTTCATCATCAGAAATATTTTATTTTTATAATGAATAAAAAGTTTGATTTTAATCGTTGATGCTGGAAATAAATTAACTTAGAAAGTTTGGGTTGTTAATCTAAGACAATTGTTTTAACGCGAGAGCAGAATTGACAGTGACCCACATTTTGAAGTATCTATATTCTTTTAACCACATTTGGCTTCCTTACTTTAGGTAGAAATGGAATCGAACCGTTGAATTTTTAAAGCAAACTCAGAGAGTTAATCACTTAGTTGCTCGCTATGCAATTGTAGAGTATAACGAATATATTTCAGACAGACCAATATATAATTAATTACCTAAAATTGAATAATTGTTTTATCAAGTATAAAATTAGTTTATTGCGATCTGGTTGCTTCAATCTATTTATTTCGATAGAAGATTCATAAAACAGCCGACTGATTTATTAAGTTTAGTTGACGAGGGCATGTGATATGTTTTTGGATTTATTCCTATCCCAAACTAGATATATATAAATTCCATTCAAATAAATATTTATCTCCTAAGGTTTTCATTTAATGAGGAATGTTACTCATTAAGCCATTGGTTTTTGAATAATCTAAATTTAGAAGTGGTCTGTCTGAGTTATGATAATTTAAAATGTTAATTGTCTCCTTTTGTGGTGACAATATGTACATAAAAGTTTTATTTTAATTCCTGCACATATCCTTTGACATGGAAAATGTGTTCAAAGTAAACGTTCTAATCCTTTACTGCCATAATTAGCAGAATTTTGATCATTCAAAGAATGCGCTGGAATCTTTCTCTTTGCAGAAATTTTCTATAGGAGAGCTGTTTGCTTTTTAATATGTTTGTTTCAATAAAGGAAGATATTTCTGTAATTATGATAAGTATCATGTTTCTTTATTTTGATGAAAGTTTTGTAATATCTGCTCTTTTCATTTCCATCGAGATCTTACACTAAGATCGACTGATTTCATTGGAATAAGGAAACTGTTACTAAATGCATCGATAAATCGATTTTTTGTTATTCCTAAATCGTGAATACTTTATGAAATTTTTTCTCGCCTAACAATTTGCTCTTTGAATTTTCCCAAAGTTCATTCAAATCTGAATTTCCTCTATGTCTTCATGGGAATCAATAACAAATATTTAAATGGGAAATAAATTCAATAGATATTTTTAAGGATAAACCTTCTGAGATTTAACCTAAAGATATCTATTGAGTTTATTTTCCATATTAAACTTTCCTTTTTACTGATATTTTTTACTAAAAAATGGTGCTACAATAGTGACGACAATTTTTCTGCAATTGTTACTATATTACTATAATTCAAATCATAATCCACTCATATTTAAAATATTTAAATTATAGATGAAATCGATTTATAGAAAAAATACTTCTATCTGTTTGCATTAGACAATATGTTGTCCATTTCAATCTAGATCTATCACTATGTAGAAACAGTTTTCTGCATAGAAGTGTCAAAATTTGTGCAGAAATCTGCTAAGTGGTGTCATTTCTTTATATGGCAAATAGAAAGAAGTATAAATGAATTCAGACTACAGTCAATTTTTAAGCTTTCTTTTTTGCCATAACGTTGAATTAATTTAACAAAAAATAAACCTATATTTTTATCTGTAAGGGCATACATCTTAAATCATTACTTAGATATTAGAATATTTAGACAATATCAAATATCGACATTATCAAAATTGCTTTGCTGAAGCCACTAGTTGTATTTTTGACAAGTCAATATATTAGGTCTACCGGAAAGTTCTGTCCGCTCCGGTTACAATCAGTTTAAACAAGTATTCAGCTCAACAAACCATTTCCGACCCTATTCGGAAACTAGGGTTTGTGTGGAAGTATTCGAGATGGGTGCCATACAAGTTAAGTGAGAAGAATTTGAATGATCGAATCATCATATGCACATCTCTGCTTGCACGCAACAAAATTGAACCCTTCTGGGACCGAATCATAACTGGGGATGAAAAGTGGATTACCTATGAAAACATCATAAGAAAAAGGGCATATTGTGAACCTGGAAAACCTGCCCCCTTTACCACTAAACCGAAGTTGAGCCTGAACAAGAGAATGATGTGTATAGGGTTGGACATTCGAGGACCAATACATTTTGAGCTGTTAAAACCAAACGAAAGGTTAAATTCGGAGAGGTACTGTCAGCAATTGGATAAATTAAAAACAGCACTCCAAGGAAAGAGGCCGGCGATGTTCGATAGGAAGGACATCATACTGCTTCATGACAATGCCAGGCCACATGCTGCTTTGGGGACTCGTCAGAAAGTCGCAGAGCTAGGCTGGGAAATTCTGTTGCATCCACCATACTCTTCGACCTAGTACTTCTGATTATCACTTGTTTCTGTTCTTACAAAATTTCTTGCAGGGTAAACAATTCAAGAATGAAGAAGATATCAGACAAGCACTGGTTCACTTTTTGGCCTCTAGAGATAAGACATTATTTAAAAATGGGATATACAATTTGCCATCAGGCTGGCAAGAAGTCATAAATCTATATAATGATGGCAATTATATTATTCAATAAAGTTTATCCAAAGTATGAAAAAATGTATTCCTTTGTTTCATTCTAAAACGGACAGAACTTTCCGGTAGACCTAATATTTGATGTCAACACCTATTTTTTATATATTTATAAATAAATTATTAAACATAGTCTCGAAAATGTACGAAACTACTATAGTTTATCTCCAATACTGACTTCATTATATTAGATTAATTATGATTATTTTTACTATATTTGATTTCGCTATATCGTTTGATTTCACGTGTCTAAAGGTAGGATTTAGTCTATTATTGCTGAAAAACATATGAAACCAAAGAAGGAATTTCTGTTTTGGTAACTTATACAATAACTGAATGCGTCGGATATTGCAGTTTGCCAGTGCATCTTTCATACAAGCTGCGTCGATATAAGGTATCTCTTTTTATTTGATGTTTTACATGTTGTAATTTCACATTAGCAGTCTCCCACGCATCTATCTTAGAGTTGGGATTTAACTGATCGCAGACAGGTGGAAATCCACACACATGTCAATTCCCTTGGTAAACATTGCGACAACGGCCAGTTATACGTAACTCAGCCATCTTCATTCTAAAATGGACAGAACTTTTCGGTAGACCAAATACTTAAATCAGAGTCATGTCCATTGAGAAAGAACAATATCTTGAATCTGAGTGAAAGCCCTCATCAAAGAATTTCTTTCATAAGTTAGTTACAGCTTCCATTGGAATAGATGTTTACTTAAAATACCTTCACTCTCATCAAGTTTAGATAAAGAGATTTCCGAAAAATTGATTTCTACTTGATGAAATCTGAAATAAAATTTAGATTTTCCTCTACGAAGATCAGTGGAACCAACTTCGGCAATCTGAAAGTGATGGTACGCCTCGATTAGTCATTCTTCAAATTAAGAATATCACTCAGTTGAAATATAAACCTTTTAAAACCTTTCTTTAACTCAATGCTTTTATTCCATTTTTAGGCTCCATCTTCTATAGATATAATTCTATTTCGCAGAAAAAATAACAAACCCATTATTTGCATAATTTAACTTTGAGTTTATTCTTCTGACAATGGTTTATTTCAGTTTCAAGAGAAAGTTTGTAAAGTTATCAATAACTTATTCATCTCTTTACAATTAACAATAATAAAAGCAGCATTTCCAAGTTTGCAGTGAAGGAACGAAACTTACTATACAGCTGATTTGTTGCTTTTGATCTCCCTCTATTTGTCCAGCTTCTTTTTTTTTTTTTGTCTTCCTATGTTGTTAGTTATCGGGAGTTTGACGTATGTACCTTGTTCCTAAAATCATCATTTTTCAGGATATAACTTAAGAAGTTAAGCCGTATTGCCTGCATAAAATACTTCCTAAATTTTGCAGTTCTATTTTATATTTTTGAATGTTTCCTCCAGTAGATCTCCATTTCTTCATTTTTCTTCTTCTGGTTAGTTTTTTTTTTTTTTTTTTATCTCATATGCTCTAGGGTTATGCTGATTTTTATATTAATTAAATATTCGTTTTTCGTCAAACTGTCTCTTGCTAAATTTAAATTTATATAAAGAAAAATCTATGCTATTAATATAACAAAGCAATTCTACAAATAATCAAAATAACAATGAGTAGTCTAAAAAATTATAAAGTAGAATTTTTAAGACCTATTTGAGCTCCTATAAAGGAATTATTCACCTTCAGCTTGCTCACTTAAAAATAGGGTTAAGAGAAATATTTCTCCGCGTTTTGTGTATTTCAAGCTTCTTTGTTAGATAATAAATGAATTCTTGTTATCCACAGACAGTTTGTTGAAATTGCGCCGTTAATTTTAAAATTAAAGTACATTTTACAAGTATATTGTGCTGTCTGAAATATAATTAGTAACTTTCTATTTAAGTAATTGACCATTAAATGAACTTTTTAAGTGATGAATTTGAATCAAAATGCTATTTATTTAATGATTTGAAATTATAGAAGTCTTATATAATCATATTATGAGGTGCTCACAAAGAGATCAAATACATTTTACTTTTATAAAGTTGCTACTTGTTATTATTTATAGCTTTTGCTTATAATAATTTAATGATTTTTATATACGAAGTTATTTCTAAAAGATTTTAATCTGAAAAATATTATTTTAATTTAATTATCTTTTTATAACGTTATCATTATTTTTATATAAGAATTTACTTCCTTAAGCTTTTACAAATAAAATAAACCTTAATAAAATTTATGCATTTTATTGCTTTATTTCATGAATAATAATGGGCTGGAAAATTGTGTCAATTGATGCCGCACAGTTTTCAATGTTAATACACGCTATAATGCGATTCTCGTTATTAAATAAAATAACTACTATAATATAATAATTATACACTTAAATTGAATAAAGCAATTTTGTTAACTATTATAAATATTGTCTTCAAATGAAAAATATTTCCCATTTGAAAAATTTAAAAAAATATTATAAATAATATTAAGTAATTATGAAATGAAACAAATTAGATTGCATATTTAAAAATTATCTTTGCTCTTCCTGCAATTTCTAAAGATTTTAAACTCAAGATAATTTTCCAAAACCATATTTTGATTTTAATTTATAAAAAAAAATTTATCATCTTTCTTATATTAGTACATATAATTAAATAATTTCTAGACTCTAAACAAACATTAAATGGTAAAAATCTAATGGAGGTACATTTATAAAAAACAGGAAGTAATGAAATATAGATTAAAGTACATACATTTTAATAAAAAGGACAAAATGAAAAAAATAGAGTCATATATGACTCTATTTGGAAGATATTCTATTCATGGAAGATAAGCTATAGCACATCCAGCTTCATCAACAGCTGTAGACCGAATAAAGTATGATATTTTTGCAATGTCTAGAGATAAAGGTTTAAATAAGCCATTACGCACTTAAATAATTATCGGCAAACAAATCTTAAAAAACATTTCTCATTGATATAGATAAATTTATATTTAAAATTTCTAATTTATGTTCAAGTCTAATTGAAGTTTTTTCACAATGAGAATGGTGCTTTTATAATAAATTAAGAGTATAACAAATTATCTTTAAATTTAAATGAATGAAGTCTTAAAAATACTATAAAAGAGCTTCAGAGTTTCGAAAAAAAATTGTTGTTGTTGATGTTACTAATGACACTTGGACAAGCCAAGCTTGCTATACCTTGGCTATGCAAATTTAAGTCAATTGGGAGCGTCTTTCGTTTTAATCAGTGCACCATGAAGGTGAAAGTACGACTTTGCTCTACACACATGCCATAGGTACCCGTTTATAGGGTAGGCAACCATTCACACCTTATTCATACAAGGAAAGAACAAAGACAGGATAGATAGAGAGAGAAAGTACATCTATGCCCGAACCGAGATTCGAATCCAGGACCTCCTTATCCGCAGTCAGGCACGCTGACCACTAGACAAGTTGGGCGGCAAACAATTTGTAATTACTGCTATTGATAAAGTCTCAAACAATGATATATATATATATATATATATATACATATATATATATATATATATATATATATATATATATATATATATATATATATATATATATATATATATATATATATATATATATATATATATATCAAAATTTCTAGCTTTTTCTTCTAAAATAAATTATATGATTTGTTTTCGTGTTATAAATATTGTCTTAAAAATTTTGTAAAATCGAGAAATACACGGGTAAGAAATAATAATTAACCAATAATTGGTTTTATGTATCTACTAATGAAACATAACATTTTTTCATACGACTTTAAACCTGTTTTTGCTGGTATCCTAATAAAAAACATTTTGATGTTTCATTGTAAGGAATATCTCTCTTTATTAAACATAAGCCTAAATTATTGAAAAGATCTTTTCACATTCGGTATTTATAGTAACTACATTTTATAGAGATAATTTAAAGATATTCCTCAAGGATCTAATATTTCAAATCTGTTAGTAAGTCTATTTTTACATTGCTATATATTATTCAGATGCTTTTAGATATATTAATGATATCCAATTTTTAATTTCCTAGAATTTGATGATATTAATAAAATTAATTATCCTGGGAAATTAAAATTAACAAAAAAATAATAAAAATCTGAATTTTTAGATATTTAGATTAAAGAAAAAGAACATAATATTTATGGTAAAAAATAAATTATATTTTTGAAGAAAATAAAAATTTAATTTTGTAATTTTGTTTTTTATTGAAATACATAAAAATGTATTTTATAGTTAGCTAAATTAAAAATAATTTAGTTTTAACAAGTTAAATAAGATTAGGAAAAAATTATGCTTAAAATAATTTACTAAATAATACTTCAATAAATTTCATTGGCTGTTAGTTTATTAGTCATTGGCATTCTATTTGGCTTTCAGTGCATTAGCTTATAAGAGGGGGGTAGGGCATAGCTATAAGATATAAAAGGTTCACTTATTCTTTGAAAGATTTGTTGCAAATTTTGCCCTTTTTAACTTTTAAAACCCTTTTTTAACTTTCAATGAAAATTTGCAAACTTTCATTGAAAGTTAAAAAAGGGTTTTGTTTAAGTTACTCTATTGCAAAATTCAACATTTCCGCCATATTTTTGTAATGGTTAGTTATCTTCAATTTTACATTGTGATTTTGCATATATTTTGCTATTTCATGATTTAGCATAGCTTTTGAGAAGTGATGCATAATTTATATTTTCTTCTTTGGTCATTACAAAAAAGCCATAACTTGTATCAGCATGGTCAACATCAACTGTTGAAGTTAGCAGTGTTGGTACTTTACTCTTTCTGTTATTTAAAGCGTATCAGAATTGGATGTCCTCATTTTACTACCTGTTGTAAGTGTAAAAAAATTGAATTATATTTGGTAATTCTTTAGTATCTTCTACGCTGAGAAGATTGTTAAAGCCATATTTTATTTACTTACATTTGAGTATTTATTAATCATTGTATTTCATGCAATGTTTCAAATTTGCTTTATTTACACGTTGTGAAACAAAATTTAATTTCTTAAAGAATTCCATGACATCATTTCATGTGTAGTAGTTAAAGTGCGTGCAAATGTCATCATTTATCCATTTAATTTACGCGTAACATATAATTTAACTCTTGACAACTTTTAAGATTTATTTTATCTCCAGTTTCTTAAAATTTTCTTTGCGTCTTTAAATTGTATAGTTCAATTAAGTTAAAATGATTATTTTTTGTTTTATTTTTGATTAAATTGAATTAATAATTGTTAACTGAATTCATTAATAATTTCAACATTCCGCTTAATTTAAGCAATAATCTATTTTCTAATGTAACTATTTTTAACTATAACTAGTTTTATAATACTATTTAAAAAAATGAATTTCAGAATTTTAATGATTTAAATCTACTACAATTCATATTAAAAAAAAACTTTTATCAAACTTCTTTGACTTTTATTATTATAATTAATTTCACGTCTATACTAATATAACATAATTTTTACCAATAAAAGATAAGTACTGAAAAATAAATTCTGAATTCAAAATAATTCATGTGAATTCAAAATAAATATTATTCAAATTCAAAATTTAAGCATGTTAAACATATTTCTCCTATATGTTATGCAATTATATTTTACAAGACATTCATTTTTTAAATAACAAGTGTTATTTATGGTCGAATAAACAAGATTTTTCCAGCCGTTGAATCTAATCTGATACCACTAATTGACGAGGAAGCTTCAGATTGTGTTTCAGTAGTTTCTGTTTCCCGAAACTATTTATATTTGTTCAGTGACGAATCATTATACCGGTCCTTCATATTTGCTTAGCTCCTGGATACGGGAAAGTATACTGTTTTTATTATTAAATTATTTTCCCAAATACTTGCAAGTCGAATTTTTTTTTGTTTATATACTTTTATACATTCTTTTGCTATATATATAGTACCATTCTTTTACTATATGAATTGCATATAACCTTTTTAAATTTCATTTTTGTCCTAGATTTAATTTTTCATTTTTCAAAAGTTATTTCTGTCTGCCTATCCATTACATATATATATATATATATATATATATATATATATATATATATATATATATATATATATATTCAAAGCCATTAACACATGAATAATAGAACATCAGAGAAAGAAAAATGGAAAAAAAGGAAACATGGCAAAACAACCACTTTATGGTTAGTCAAAATCTGCAAGCATGATTTAAATGTTTAAAAATTTCATAAATTAATAGAATTTTAAATTAATAATTGCAATACTTGTAAACAATCTTTTCTGAATCTTAAGACTATTTAAATTTTCTATGCTTGGCTTAAAATAGATTAAGACAAGTATCGATTCAATATCGCTAATAATGGACGAGTTAAAGGTCTGGATGAAACTCTTTAGTTCAAATTTGAATCCCTTTTCGGGCCTTGATATTTATAATTAACCAGGTTCACACACACATACACAAATTTAAAAAATAATTCCCATTCTGTTTATTGATACCACATTAAATCAATCACAGTTATTGAAATCACATGTCAAGAACTGGGTAAAATTGTTGCATATTTCATTGAAAGAACCAAGCATTTTAATGTTAAATTACACAATTATATCACAGCGTATGCACACAAATGTTCATATATATGTACAAAAATATCGATAATAAATATAAAACAAGGATTAAACTATATTAAAAGGAGATTTTAGTATTTAGCCATTTTAATAGTTAATCTTATATTTCACATGCAAAATACAAATATCTGAACCTAGTAAATAAATTATGTTAGTAATGGAACACGCAAAGTTAAAAATTCTAATTTTTCTAATTTATTCAAATTTTTTCAAATTTTAATTTTTTGCGGATTTTTTTATGTATCTGGCAACTTGGCTGATATTACGACGTTGATATCGAGATCTATAAATATTAGGCAGAAAAATCTATTTTGACAGTCCTAGTACTTATGTCATCGCGTACGTGACAATATGTCATCTTGGCAATATTTCTTTATCGCCAAAAAATTCAGAATGTAGCATCCTGGATTATACGGCATCTATGCCGAGTTGTTGGACATTATCTTGATTACTCTAGTCATAAATGTCAATATAATTTTTATATTTGACTTTTTTTGAAAATGTATGCCATGAAAGGCTTAAATGATTCTGACTTTTTTGTTTGATCTCTTTCTATTCTTTATTTGTATACCAGATAAGTAAATAAAAATGTCACATAAATAGCGAGTAAGACAATATTCGTCGACATCAATAATAACATGATTTGTTTATGTGGAAACGTGTATGATTTAATTTTCTCGGGACATTTGCGCTGCCTTTTCAATTTAAAAACCCAATCGCATTTTCAAGTTTCTTTATGATTACTTCAGACTCGGGGGTATAGAATTTCATTTGCTCCTGATCCGTTGCTTAAACATGAATCATTTATTTATGAAAAATTTAATGTGTTTGTATGTCACGAGCTCAAGAGAAGTTTGAAAATGGCAGATGGTGAAAAGATAAAATTTCTCATTTTCTTAGGACATAAAATTTATTTTTTTCTCTTATAAGAAGTCACTTATAGCTTTTTTTTTGAGGAATAATTGGTTTACAAAGATATTCAATATTTAATTTAAATAAGAAAATTAAACAAACAAATGTGTCACATGAAGATTGACGATAAAAATTGGTGTATTATTGTTGAAGTTTTATTTATAATCACAATTTCACATTATGATATTAAAGATATTATTCATTAAATCATTTGTATCATATTTATGACGACACAAATGACAATATTTTCTGTTAATTATCTTACAACAAAATAAATATACTTGTTTAAAAATATTTTTATTAAACTTTATTGAAGTGAATTAAATTGTAATGCACTGTTTCTCATTTGATTCTAAAAAATAATAGATTTATTATTGTTTTTCATTAGCTGTAAATGAAATTAAAAAAAAATTTTGTTGAGAATGGGTTTTAATTGTTATAAATATTAACTATACGAATATACTTAATTTTTTTCAAAAATAAGTAACATTACTAATACATGTTTTCACTAACTATTCATTTCATTATTTTTACGATAATTTGTATCAATTTCATTAAAAAGTTCTTCAATATTTCCTTTTTTTGAGATGTTATGTAATAAAAGTTAATATCACTTTATTATTTCATTTATTTTTTGTCTTGTAAAAAATTTATCATTATTTTTAGATTAATGAAAGTGATGTTTAATTCCAAAATTCTATTAAGAAATATTGAAGTAAAATTTCATCGCATAAAAAATGCATTGATCTTTGCTAATCTAAATAATGTTGTAAATTGGCTTAAATCAATATATCTTATGTAATGAAAATTACTCAGTTTGTAATGTACAAAAATTAGTTTAAAAATATATTCCACAAAAATGTATAAAATACAAGTAATCAATATGATACAACAGTAAAAAATGTTTTATTATATGAAAGCAAATACCAATTATGGATTCCAGTTAAAACCTTTAGGTATGTATAGATCAAATGTACTATATTAGAAAAACGCTTTGAATAAGATTTGTTTTCAAAACACAATACCTAACATTAAATATAAGGCATCTAAGTTTAACAAAAATAATATTTAGTCCTTTCAGTTATGTTTATAAAGGATGAATATAAATTTCTTCTCGTCCCATGCAGTACTATTATTTATCATATAATACATAATTCCGTATTCTTATCCCAACAAGAGTGGAGATAATATATCCTCACTTTTATCACTGCAAAAAAAGAAAGAAGTCAAAATCACTAAAAAGTTTCAGAGGAAGTTAACAACTGTCTTTTGAAGAAGACAAATCTCCTCCAAAAAGATTCTGGCTTTAAATTTTTTTTAAAAAAAAAGTGCGATGACATTGGAACGACTTTTTTATTTGAAAAAAGACTGAAACTACTATAAAATAAACGAGACTCTTACCATTTATTTTTATTTGAAGATTGCTAAGAAGAATTTACTTTTTCATGGATTACTTTTATAAGTTTCAGTCTTAATATATATTTATCACTTCTGAAGGAAATCATAGAAACATGTAAAGAATTGCAAAACTCACTACTTTGTGTTAAAATGGAAGCTATATGTTTGAAAAAATTAATATGATGTATATTTGGAGTTTAAATATATAAACAATAAAAATCCTTAAAAAATAGGTTACTAAAAATTCTAATGTTTATAACATATATATTAATTTGCATAGAAAATTATTAAGTAAAATATTTCCACATTAATACTGTTTATACTTGTATACAATTCAATGTAACAGAATTTTATGCAATTATTAAATTTTAATTGTAATATAGGATTTATAAAGTCCTAATACTGTATATCACACAATCTTTTGAATTGTTTATTATATATCCTAACTTTTTCTGTAATTAAAATTTATCCTTTAACAAAATGAGCAAATTTAACTTCAGTCATCTAACTTGTGACAAAATTATTGCAATGTATAAAAATTGTGCATTTAAAAAATGCCAATTCATGATATGAATATTTGAAAACAAAATTCTGAGCTGATAAGATAAATTCAAGCTATCAGGTTGTTTCACGTGAAATTCATTTCTCTAATTTTTAAACCACTAGAATTCTAATTTGTACATTATCGAAGAGAATGTAAAAATATATATGATTTTGTTTACGGAAAGTCTTCCTGGAGCTGTCAAAATTGAGGTTGGCAACAGGTGCGATCAGACAATTCTCACGAGATTTCGAAGTGGACACACTCGCGTACAACATCATATGAGGGGCCACACATTTTTATCCTTTATGTCCAAAATGCAATGCGACTGAAGTTGCTCCTGCCCGCATATTTTCCTGCATCGGTTTAAATAAAAAATATTATTTCTCGGGCCCTGAATCTGTGCTCCATTCTTTAAAGAAGTTCTGTCACATGGACTTGGTTTGATGTTGTTGTCAACCAGGAGGGATTATCCACAACAAAATTTGTACTTAAAAATATTAATGAATTTTTTTTATGGAATTCAGCATTAAGAATAAAAAATATGTTATTAAAAGACACTGAAAATTTTTTCACGTGATACTGACACGGAGTGGTAATAAAACTACCCACAATATACTTAAGCCAAGAGATCTAGAAATACGTCTTAAATCAAAAATAGGTTAACCTGAAGGCACATTTGGTTGCTAACTCAAAGAAGAATTGGATCTTAAACATAAATTTACTGATAGGAAGAAGACCATACAGAAGAAGACCATACGGATCCTTGCAAAATCACTTCATTAGGATTACTTTTCACTATCAGTAAAAATACCAAACCAAATATTATTTTTCAAAATCAGTAAAAATACCAAACTTTTTGCAGACCAGGATTACAAGAAAGTTATTTAAAGCCTGAATACTAATTTGATTCATTTGGAAGTGATGAGATGATGAAGTGGTTCATCTAATAAAATATTCCAGAAAAATGTTTTTGTTAAATATGTGCCGCATTGAAGCATGGAAATTGATTTATATTGCTCTAAAACCGTTTTATTTCATAACTTTATATCGAAAACAGAGCTTTATATTCATAACAGCTTTATAACGTAACTTCTTTGACCTTAATATAATTCAAAAGGATTATACGTCAAAAAACTTTTAAAAAAATTTCAAAAAACAATGTTTATTATGCTGTTTTATACTAATTAAATTATATCATTTGGACAAAAATTTCAAAAAAAAAATAATAAAATAAACTCAAGTACACTCCGAAAGTCTCAACAAAAATTAGTTTGTAGCTAAGAAAATTAAAGTACTGAACTAGCTGACTAACACACACACAGTTGATTTAATTCAATATAGCTGAACAACTTTAGGTGACATATTCCTAAAATTGTTCAGTTAAACTGAGTTAAAAAGACTGATTTGAAATATTTGGTGTTAAGAATTTTCATACAAAAGCAGAACTTTACTAGAATCTTGAATTAGAATAGGAAGCATTATAATTCCACTTTAAATTAATTGTTTACTGCATACCCAGATTACAAACTGTAGCTTTCAAAGCAAAAAAAATGTGCAAAAAATGTTAAATTTAAATATTATTATTATTCGTAACATTACGAAAATTAATGTCAGGAAAATATGAGAAAAACTTAATCAGCTTTAAACATTTTATTCAATATTTTTGCAAATCTTTAAATATATTTTAATTCGTAGAGTGTGTTCTTTGTTGTTTTTTTATCTGTAAGGTAAATAAAATTAGTAAAGCATTTTTTATAAAAATATAGATTTATGAGATTGAATGGTTTATTACTATACAATCAAGAAAAAAACTAGTTTTATACTAAATAATCAATACAAAAAGGGATCTAAATAGTAAAAATTCGAAATTTCTTGAGTATTGCATCATTAAATATAGCAATTTGAAAATTTCGCACAATTAGCAAATCACTTTCTATCGTAACATTCTAATTATCATTATTAAGATATTCAATTAGCAATTTTAGGAATAAAAATAATAATCATATTATGTGCTTTTAAGGGAATTATGCGAAACAAAATAAAACAAAAAATAAGAGTTTCTTACTTTAGTATTACATTTATTATTGAAATTTATGTAGTTTTGAAATTAAATTTCAGTGTTTAATATTCTGAACTGAAGTTATAATTAATGAAATTTATATGAAAATGATATTATGTATAAATGTCAGCTATATAAATGGAATTTCACCTCTTTATATTTTCATTTTTGAAAATTATTAATCAACTAATTGATAAAGTTTATTGATTTGAAAACACCATATTTGTTGTTGTAGTTACAGATTTGTAGAAAGATGTTTAAATAATTACAATAAATATTATCAATGATTTCAATAACATTAATAAAATTTCAAAAATAGAATAAGAAGTTGAATTAAATGATAAATTATCGAAAAAATCTTTTAGAAAAAAATTTAATGTTATTCGTTTAATTAATGTTGATGTTTGAAATTATTGACGATTGAAATGAATGCGATTATAGAAAACGGAAATTATCGCATAGATTTGTGTCAAGTCTTTGTTAAAGTCTTTCATTTGCATATAAAAAATTTTAGCGTTTTGTTAACCTAAGGCATGAAAAAATAACTTGTATGAAGTTATGCACATTTTCGGATTTCAAAATGCTATATATGTCAAAAATATTTTTAAAACTCTCTTTTTTTAAAAAAAAAAGCGTACACTTTAAAAATAGAAATAATTTATATGATACTTTCCATAAAAAGTTTTGATACTTCAGATATATTTAGAAAATTATTATAATGTTTGAATATGAAATATGGAAAATATGATTTATTTGTTAGATTTAATGAGTAATTAAGCTGATTTTACTCAACTTGTAAATTTTTTTCAATTCATCTTCTGCATTTTCTCGAATATACTCGTAAGACATTTTTCAACATTTTTAAAATTACAATTCTCAGAATTATAATTAAATTATCGTTTTATGATAAATTATTATTTTTTATTTTTTAAATCAGTGACATTTAAGAAATAAACTTGCAGTAAAAGGCTCATAAAATGTACACTAATTTTTTTAAAGTTTGTGAGTTACGTCGATAATCTTTGATAATGAATAAGCTTCTTTTTCATTTGCATATTTATTTCAATCGAGTACTTCATTTGAAAGTTATTTGTTCAAATGACCAGAAATCGATTAAAATTTGTAAAAACAAAATATTTTTTCGCCAGTATCTTTTATTTTGAATTTGTCTAGAAAGGTCTAATTTTACAAATATGTGTAACGTAGCTCTAGATAATAAAGTATTCGCTAAGAGCAATTATTTTGCATCTAAAAAAAGACAGGATATTTAATTCTCAACATAAAGTGTATTCAGTATTAATTCGTATCAGTATATTCAAATTACAGAATTTAACTTCAGCTTCAAGCTCGTAATCACAGTAAGCGTAGCCACGCCAATATATTAAACAAAACAAAAATTTTTGATTAAAAAATAGAGAAAGGGAATAAATAATTTAAATGCATGACATAAAAATAATGTGTTAAAAAATCAAACATCTATTGTTGTGGTATCGGTTGCTTTGACTGTCATATTACCAAATATTGTTTCTTATGACTGTAACAAATAAGCTTTTTAAGCAATAAATAGTATTGCTGATATTTTTCACTTGAACAAGATATAACGCAAATATTGTCCTTTGGGCTTATTAGAAAATTGTTATTAAGTGTTTGATAATTAAAAATCAAGTTATAATAAAATTCAGTATTAGTTTATTAAGATTTACATTTTTGAATTCCCGTATTTAATCAAACAAGTTATGAATGATAAACAAATGTCATAAGTCAAAATGTATGGAAATGCATATTTTTAGTCAAAATATTAAAATTTTGAGTACTTTATTATTAAAATTTTTTATTTAAAATTTATTTGGTTGGTTAGAATAGTTATAATAGAAAACAAAAAATAATGTATACAGTAAAGACAATTGAAGTAAAACATATGTTAAATAAATAAAAAATAAATACAGTATCAATGTTGCGAATGTTATTTGTGTTGACAAATTCATATCAACAATTATAAAAATTAATTTTTTTAATTAAAAAGTATTGGGAGGTATAAGCATAAATATTTTTTTCTCCAAGAAAAGACTGAAAATTTAGGAGAAAATTGCTTATTATTAGTCTTTTTAATATTGCTTTCACTAGGTTTCACGACAAGAGTTTTCATTTGTGAATCTTAGAATCCATATATTAAAAAAATATTTTTTAACAATTTTAAAATTGACTCATCATGTTTAGAAAATTACATTATGATCATGTTTTAATTATATTGAAAAATGGATTACCTTTTATATTAAATGTAAAATTCCTGATGTAATTCTTTAAGTACAGAGATTAGTCAAATCGAAGTTTTTTTTCGGTTTTCTATCTTATTCTTTGATTAAATTCAAGTAATTGCAAGTGAGAAAAATAGAAACTAGTTAATTAACGAATCTTATTTTATATAGTCCTTGGAATGTGTGTTTTTCTTTCGAAATAACTGTTGAATAATGTTTTGAATACAAAATGTCAGTTTCATTTAATTGAAGAATCTTATAAAAATATGCCAGTGCTTATAATTTGAAATAATATTTTATTATCTTTATTCGACGCATTAGTTTATAGAATCTCTTGAAATATGTTCAGTTGATTTTAAAAGGATTCACATATATATTTAAAAATTATCGTATACCCAACTTATAAAAAGTTACAAAGTTGTAAATAATCATCTCATAAATTATGTGCAAGTTTAAACACAAGTGTAAAAAAGAAACTGATTATAATTTGAATGTCTAAATTAGATAAATGAAATATGTGTCTATAACTAAGAAAATATTGCATGCAAATTTTGTCTTAATATTAATCGTAATTCAAGAAATATGATAAAAAGGAAATTAATTATGAGTAAAGCAGTCATATTTTTCATTCTAATATTTTATAACTGCGTTAATTATACTCAGTTTTGCATCATCACAAATCTATCAAACATGATGATATTTTTTTATATTAAATTTAACTACATTAACAGTGACATTTATGGAAATCATATAGTACCAAATAGCACAAGAAATATGATATTTGAAGTGATTATAGCTAGTACTATTATTTAAAATATTTTAGGTTAAAGAGTACATTTCCTTTACTTCTTTATCTTTAGGTTACAAATGTATAGTCATTAAACTATATCTTCATTCTCATCTATTGACGTTAAATACTTAAAATTTAGTGATAAAAATTAAAATTTAGAAATATATCATTTTAAAATATTATTTTAGAGTTTAGCTCTAAGCTACTGCAAAATAGTTTAAGAGTTTTGTCTTGAGAAAATTAAGAAAAATTTAATCATTTGCATTTTCAATTATACACCTTCCTAAAATTATTAATGGTATTAATCGTTCAATTTTATTTCATATTTAATAAATTCATGAAACAGTCATTGATGTGTTAAAAATTATGCAATTATTTTTTTTTATTTTTTGCTATTGCTATCATTTATTTAGTAATACAAATTCAAGTGAGTAAAATATATAAATTTAGTAAAATGTGATATTTTAATTAAATAATTTGAATAATTATATTTTACAAAGAAAATCACCACTTGAGCACCAAAATACAATTTCATCTAGTAACAAACACATCTGTGAAAACCAATCGGTATTTATAGTATTTTTATCTAGTTTTTACAGAAACCAAAAAGTAGCATTTCACTATTGATCAATTTCTAAATATTTAAATTATGTAAATTATATGCATTTATCTTTGCAATTGTTTACGCATAAATATTTAGTAGTCAATTGTATTGTATTGTTGTTTCATTAGTAATTCTCATATATTCTAGGAAAATTGTCTTTTATAATAAATGAAATACAGTGAATAAAATTAATATCCTGTATCATTATATTGTAACTTTATTGCATTAATTATAGTATTTATATTTTAATAATAGTTTTTGAATCATAAAGTGGTTGTTTTTTTCATTACAGCTGAGATCCTGACTACATCACATTATTACAATTCTCATTGGTTTAAAATATCCATCACGTCAAAGAAGATTTCATCTACGTCACATCGTATCAAGACGGAGTCGTAAATTCGACTTGTCGATGCATTTGCTGCCTTCCTTCAAATTGCATTCTTCGAGCGGCAGCAAACGAGGAGAAGTTCACCAACGAAAGTCTTAGGATGTTGTTGAAGTTCATTTTGTTAATAAAACGATTTCTTATATAAGAAACAAAACTTCGGTTTAAAAAGTCGTTTTTCATTGATTAAAACTATTAACACGTTGGCAATACAGCAGCTGCAAAAGCTAAATGAAAAGTTGAATGAAAAAGAAAAGACAAAACATCCACTTTATAGTTAGTTTAGATCAGCTAGGATGATTTAAAATTTTAAAAATTTCCTTATATAAAAGAATTCTAAATTAATATTTGTTATATTTGTAAATAATCTCTTTTCGATAATATGACTATTACCTTGTTTATACCAACATTGCCACCCGACATGTCTTGTGGTCAGCGTGCCTGATTGCGGATAGGTAGGTCCTGGGTTCGAATCTCGGTTTGGGCATTTATGTTCTTTCTCTCTATCTATCCTGTCTTTGTCCTTTCCTTGCATGAATGAGTTGTGAATGGTTGCCTATCCTGTAAACGGGTCCTCATGGCGTGTGTGTACTGAGGAAGTCGGACTCAACGCCTAAATAAGGTTCTGTTGGAAAAGTGGAGCAGCGCACTCCATATTACCAGCCTAGCTGGCACACGACAACAACAACACCAACATTAAAATGCTTCCTTTTTCATTTTATTTTTATGAAGTAAGTATATATATATTATATATATATATATATATATATATATATATATATATATATATATATATATTTATATATTATATATATATATTATATATATTACATATATATATATATATATATATATATATATATATATATATATATATATATATTTATATATTATATATACATATTATATATATATTACATATATATTTATATATATATATATATATATATATATATATATATATATATAGATAGATAGATAGATAGATAGATAGATATAGATATATATATATATATATAGCACTTGATATTTTTCAAGAGATTCGTCATGAAATATAGTATCAGTTACTTCTTATGCCAGAAGATAGATTAAAATTTAGGCGGTATTCCAAAATATTTTAATGTAAAATGAAGCAATATTAAAAAATAATAAAACATATTTTAAATACAATTCTCCAAATTGTAATTTAATTGTATTGGATAATATATCAATTGCTTCTACAATCAATTAAGAATAGAATATCCAATTTTTGAAACTCGAATCACATTAGAAAGAATCAAAATAATTTAGTTTAGTTTGAGAACTTTTAACTATAAAATGTCGCTAAGTGATGAAGTGTTTGAACGCATTTTTTTCTCTCCTTTTAGCATATGTCATTTGAAAACTCAGTTACATGAAACAGGCGACAAGAAAAAATTACTTCAACCCTTTTCTCGTTCTTTAAAAGGGAAAAAAAAGACAATTCAACGGATCTGTACATTTTCATTTGATAGCACACATATATGGGGGCCCTCCACTAATTAAAAATCTTAAATGTACCTTCGCTACTAATCATACTGAAATAAAATCAATATAAAATTAATATCTTTATTGTTCATTATTCTTAACGCTATTTTTGGAAATTGTTTAAAGGTATTTTTACATTTTATTTTTAATATTTCATGCAGTTATTTTGCTTGAATTTAATTGGTTATACAATAGTTTGAAAACTGTTCCAGATTGTTCAAAAAATTATTGCTACATTTTTTTTTGTAAAAAAAGCCTGAAATATTCATAATTGCTTCCAAACTGTATTAACATAAAGTATAATTTCTTTCATTTAAACGTTTTAGTTAAATGAAAAGAAGAACATCAAAGTTAGTATTTTAATGCATAAATGATAATTTTGATATTCCAAGGAAGTATTTTGTTCGTTATATATTTATAGATATGATTTTGATAATTATAATGATGATGTAAGATTTAAAAAAACTTGAAAAAATATTAATAAATTAACTATTTAACCAAACTTAACTAAGAAATTATTAAAATATAAATGAAACTTGTTTTATAAAAATTTTAATACATAAATTTAAGAAACGGTATATTTTTCGAGAACTCACTTTTCCTATAACCTCTTAAGTAATATGAAAACGTTTAAATTCGAGTTAGTGCTGACTCTTCTAAAACCACTTATAAGTTGAATTGTATTGGTTCAAATTGTTTTTTATGGGAGAAAAATAAATAACTCAATAATTTGTGCTAAATGAATAAAATGATATGCAAAATAAGTTAAAATATACCGAGAAACTACATCAGTATTTCATAATAACTTTGTTTAAATACCAGTACTTAAATGTTTTCTACAGAAAATATTCTTATAAGAAGTTATTTCTGAAAGTTTATTTCAAAACTAGATTTAAATGTTTTTTGTCCAGAAAAAATTCATTCCATAATAAATTAAGGTGATTGCCATTGATATTGTGGAAATTTGATGTTGGAAATGTATGTAAACCCCGTTAATCTAATCCCTTCGTTCTCTTGATAAAACTACAGAACATTGTCTTTCATATCTATTTGAGCAACGTTTCAAATATTATTAATATTAGAAAATTACTCCGTTAAAATCTTGTTGCTGTAAATATGAGCATTAATTTGTTTCCAACATTCACAATTTTATCAAAGTAGAACCTATAAACCTTTATTTGCTATTATTGAAAATATTTTTCAGCAATCTGTTGAATTTGAGAAAATATAATTATACGCGTTATTTCCTGTAACTTCTTTTGATATTGTAAAGCAAATGCGCATCCCAAAGGGCAATGAAAATAAATCAATTTAAATTAGTTTATTTTTCTTTGTTTTATACACGATAGTTTATATTTATTTTAACACCTATGAATTATTAAATTATTTATTACAATGTATAAAATATCCGATGCTAAGGAAGATTGCTTAATACAGCATTTTCTTGTTCAAATTATTATAAACTTTAGTGACTATATTAAAAGCAAATTAATTTTATTAAATTTATTTGAAAAGTGAAGTGTATATATAATAATTTGACTCATTAAAAACTTCACATTTTTTAATCGTTTCACTGAAAAAAAATTATTTTATATTTTAGCAATTAAAAAAAAACTAATTTTTTTTACGAGATTTTGATGCTTTTAATTTTCATGAATAAAATATGATTTTAAGCATAAAAATATATTTACGATGAAGGGCACGGTGGCCTGGTGGATTAGATCCTTCTCACTGTCGAAAAGTAGTAGTTTCAAATCCTTAATCAATTGAAGATCCATCGGGTTCTTTATTGGAGGCGAGTTAAATATGTTGTAGTCGCAATTGTCCTCTATTTAAAATGATACCTATGAGGGTAGCAGGCCATGTCTAGGGCCCTTCTGTTTGGCCATGCTTTTAAATTACGAAGACCCACTTTCAGGACTAGGATGGCACACCCACTGGGGGCCCCACTTAATAAGATGTAAACACTTCTGCCTCTACATGCGTTGAAAGCTGGAAATCCCAAAAGGTTGGTACCTTAAAACAACACATTTGAAAAGAAAATACCAAATAAAATTTCAAATATGAAAGATTTAATTGAATTATAAATATTCTTTAAATTAGAAAGTCAAGAAATTATCTTTCGAATTTAATATATATATATAAATATATACGTATTATGTATATATATATATATATATATATATATATATATATATATATATATATATATATATATATATATATATATAGATAGATAGATAGATAGATAGATAGATACAACATAAAAAACAATGAAACTAGTAAAACGAAATTAGAAAATCACTGACATAACACGAATAAACACAAAAAGAAATATAACACAAATAATAGGAGAAAGTATAGGGATCAAATCTTCCTCAGGAGGGAAATGGTCAGCTATGAAAAAAAATAAATAAAAGCATTCTTATCTAACATGCACGATGGACATATGTCTAAGGATTTTTGAGCAATTCCCCAGAAGAGTGTTATTATTAAAAGAAAGAAACAAAGATATTTACATCGAAAATTATAGTTAAAAGAATATCAAAACAAAGTACACAAACCCACAGTAGAAGGAATTACAGATATACTTTCAAAATATCAATACCAGAAAATAAAAACATGTTTAAATACTGGAATAAAGACATCGTTGCGAAAAGTAAATTTAAAATTCGGATATAGTTACAAAAAGTAATTTGAAAAATTTCTAGTTAAATGCAAAAAGTTAAGTAGTAAATTTTTATAAAAATGGAGTAAATTTTTATAAAATTAATCAAAAACCAATTGGAGAATAATAATGCTGACGATGTTGCAAAAAATGGTACTTCGTTCCATTTTCCTTTATTCTATTTTCTAAATTTTAAACTATATATTGAACACTTGTCCGTTTACTATATATCGTATTTTTAATGTATTATTGATAATATTTCGTATTACTCTCCATCTAGTATTTGATTATTAATCTCAATTTGGTTTTTGATTAATTTTATAAAAATTTACTGTTAATTATATTTTAGTAATTCTATTTTACTTGCTTTGGCACTGAATGTATTGCTAAACATAAGTGTTATATTAATTCTCGTAATTTTCAATTTTCGCCTATGATATTTCTAACTTTGCTTTAAATAAATAAATAAATAAATATATATATATATATATATATATATATAATATACATACATATATACATATATATATATATATATTGTTTGAAATTAAAACTATAACTTTGACAGAAAAAGAAATAACATATTTGATTTCATCATTAATATTCCACACAATGAGTGAGCTTGTGACATGGTATATGTACAACTTTAGAACATTTTATTTCCTTTGAAGCCAAGATTCCTCTGACCTTGACCTTCACAATGTACGCCTTTACGATCACGCCTTATTTTTGAAAGAAGTTTCTCCGAGTTTGATGCCAGATTTATTGCTACTTTCAGAGGTTATACTCATCTAAAAGACAGTCACATGCATGCGAACATCTCAACAATTGCTTTTTTATTCCACCTATCTATTTCTAAGGTATTCAGAATGCTTTCTGAGAAAATTCTACTAAAACTAGAAATGGATTTCGAAAGTTTGGAACAACTGAAAAGACTTAAAATATTTTTATTTGTAGCTGAAATAAAAAAATGGATTATTATATATGTATATATATATATATATATATATATATATATGCAAGCTCCTTAAAGGACGCCAAAGAGGATGTCGATCATTTATTGAAAGTTTTCAATAGATCATTATATTATTGTTTTATTCATAAAGATTAGTGATTTGATGCATTAAGAATAGTGAATAATGTAGGCCAAAGTATATGTTTCCCTTCATCCTTTTGTTTGTGAAATCTTGATGAGATGCCAAGTATTGTTGTAGTAATAGAAACTTTGTGATCTATTGAAATTCCCCCTCTTTCGTGAAAAGAAAGTTTTCTGTAGAAGCTAAACCTGGTCAAATAAAACGCGTTCCTGTACTTCTTTTTATTGGTATTTTCGTTCATGGATACCATTTGCCCAGCAAAAAATTTCATACATTTAACCAAACAGGATGTTGTTGTTGTGGTTTGCCAGCTAAGCTGGCAATATGGGGTGCGCTGCTCCACTTTTTCAACTGAACCCTATTTTCGTGTGGAGTCCAACTTCCTCAGTACACACATGCCATAGGGACACGTTTATATGGTAGGTAACCATTCACACCTCATTCATACAAGGAAAGGACAAGATAGATAGAGAGAGAAGGTACATCCATGCCTGAGCCGGGATTCGAACCCAGGATCTTCCAATCTGTAGTCAGGACTCTGAACACTAGACAGGGCGGGCGGAAACCAAAAATGATAAACTGTTAAATAGGTAATGAAATGTGTAATCGTGATTTATTTTATTGAAATCAGGAGGTAATATGGGCTAAGATGTATGTTTAAATACAATATTTTTTTTAAAAAATTGACAGTTTATTGTTTTGTCAGGCATTTTTATTCTTCTGAATAATTTCTTCTTCTCATAATCTTATCCTTCGTCCATTATTTTGCACTGCTGATATCTTATCGTTCTATTAGTGATTTCTCATGACTATTGATACCATATTCGAAGAAACATCTAAAACTGGGGATGATTTGGTCAGAAATATAGACTCAAGTCACTCTTCAGTTATTTATGAATATAAAATTTTTGTAAGGCTGAGATATATATTTCAAGCATTTGACAGTAATCCATGTCTTTAAGAACTTCATAATAGTTACTTCTTACTATCTGCTTTTTATCCTAAAAGAATAGTCGGTTGTTGTTGTTGTCGTGTCCCAGCTAGGCTGGCAATATGGGGTGGGCTGCTCCACTTTTTCAACTGAACCCTATTTTGGTGTGGAGTCCGACTTCCTCAGTACACACATACCATAGGTACCCATTTATAGGGTAGGCAACCATTCACAACCCATTCATACAAAGTAAGGATGAAGACAGGATAGAGAGAGAAAGTACACCCATGCCCAAATTGGGATTCGAACCCAGGACCTGCTTATCCAGTAGTCAGGCACGCTGACCTCTAGACAAGTTGGGTGGCAGAATATTCGGTAATGTTACCATATTTTAGCGCTTTCGAAAAATATTCTTAATTGTCCCTTTTCTGCAGAACTTTTTGTAATTATTTGTATATAAATATTGTTTAACATATAAAATCCTTTGAGCGGTGAACCAAACCTGCGAAATGTCTGTAACGTATATGGGACATTGAAATCGTATCACATTTTAATTTCTTTAATTTTTACCCAGATCCCTTTTTCAGTTTCCATCTTTATCTCTGGTAGGTGGTGAATAATTTATGAACACCGAAAGAGTGAAGACGCCGTACAATATGTGGATCTCCTTCAAATGCCTTCAAAATGAGCGGCAGGGCAGGGAAAGGAGAGAAGTAGACGGCGGGAGTGAAAAAAACCCTCAAGGCGAAGAAATACGCCGAAGAATTACTAGAAAAGTACAGAGGGAGCGAGAGAAATTGACTTTACCACTTAAGAACACTAGTCGAGTATTAGGCCCTCAAGCGGGGAAGAAAAGTAAGACAATAATAAAAAAAAACTTTTATTTTCTAGTTAAGCAAGAAAATATAGAGACGAAAAGGAGTGTTTCATCTTTCTCTTCCTCTTATCACTTAAATGACAGTTGATTTTACCGTCAAAAACTATTAGATATGATGAGATTTCTACAAAATTGGAGACGAGCGATTGATTTTTATCTAAGAGGTGTTTCATGTATTTTGTTCATTTTCTATATTTGTAGATAGTTCACCTTTGTGTTGTTTTCATGAATAGCTGGAGCTTTTCAATTTCAACTGGAAATGAAAATACTTTTATAAGTGTTTGTTTAAAATAATCTAAAAATCATAAAAACGATTTGTTTTACGAAAAATTGTTGACTTTAAAATATTATATACATTTGTTGTTTTCTTTACTATCTACATTTTAAAAATTCGCTTATTTTCTACACTGCAGATTTACAACTTATTATTTATATTTTATTTCACAATAAATTTGTATAAAGGAGTTGTTGTTGTTTTCCTATGACACTTGGACAAGCCAAGCTCGCTTTTGCCTTTGGCAGTGCGAATTAAGTCAATAGTCTTTCGTTTGGATCAGAGCGCCACGAAGGTGAAAGTACGAATTTGCTCTTTTTAAGGTACCTCCTAATTTAGAACCACGGTCAGGTGACGAGGCCACACCTGAGCTGGCACCCTCCTCTTCACATCCACGCCACACCAGTGGAAGGACTTTAGACGTCACAGATTAACTAACGGGGACACGTCCCCAACCCACGGAATTCCAGCAACCCAGTGAAGGAGAGAGTACACCGTGGTCACCCTCCCAACCACTGCCCGCGGCAAATGATGCTTCACTTTGCTGAGCTTACGGGAAGCGGCGTGAAGCTACTGAGCCACTGGAGCTCCGTATAAAGGAGTCTTTTAATGAAATGAATGGATTTTAAATTCGTGTTTTTTGATATTTTATGTTTAATTTTTCAAACGAAATTTCATTTTTTAATTTTTTTAAGTAAAACAACTTATGAGCAAAATTTATAATTTTGTTTGCGTATCATTTGCATATTTTACTTCTTTTATATATTTTTTCCCTTACGTGTTATGTCAGATTACACAATTAACAACTTTTAATAAATAAAATTGTTAAAAATAAAGATGATTGTACATGCATTTGTATTTAAATTTTATTTGGTTTAATATTAGCGATTCATTCTTTTTTGTAGAAATAAACATCTAGTCAAAACTCTTGCTCAATAAATTTAGTCATATTCATGATTAAGAATATTTATTTTAGAGAGCAATTTTCCAAATTGTAATATTCTTGCAATTAAATTTTCTTCTTGAACAAAATAATTTCTTTCCAAAAGTCAAATACAAAACTACATTAAGAAAATGTGCTCTACTTCATAAAAATACTCATTTTTAAGTACACATGTATTTATAATATTTTTTTAATTAAAGTACTTACGACGAATATGAAACGAAAATAAAATGAGATGGAATTCCCTGTTCTGCAAAAGTAATATAATAAAGAAAGTTAGAAATTAAAATTTCAAAAATATTCATAATATTAATAGATCGTAAAATGTTATGTATTTCTAAAAATTTAATTAAAATGAAAAATATCCTATACAGACATGTAGTTTTGAGAAACATTAGAATTTATTATAATCATTTGTGGTTAAACACATATTAATTACTTAAAATTAGCATAGCATATTAGATGTAAAATGTATGAATTAATATCAGTTAGAAAAATAAAGTTTCATTTTATATATAGTAATAGTTCATGTATTAACTAATATATAACTTTTCACAGTAGACTTCATTTCTTTAATAAAGAAATATTTCAAATTATTAGAAAAATGCTGTTATCTAATTATAAGCCATGTAACACATCTAATACATGTATAAATATCATTCGTATGTACAGGTGTTACGACATTATATGTGCATATTACATGTAATGTTCATTACATATTATGTGCAGGGTCATGTTGCATTGTGATCACATCAAATATGGGTCTTTTAACTAAATAATTTATATAGACTTAGAGTCGAACAAGGTATACATAACTTTAGAGTATTAGCTTTTAAATTCGGTAAACGAAAAAAAATTTGAAAGTATTGAAGAACAATAAATGGAATCACATTAGTTACGGTATTTAAAACAAGGGTAATCATACTTATAAATTTGATTGATTTCGATTTACAGGTGGATGAGTCTAAAGCAAACAACCTATCTCTACAACCAAATAAACATTTCACTTTAAAATGTAAGCTCTTTTTTAGAAAAACCAATATCTGAAGCAAAAATTAGCTGACATTTAGTGGGGTACCTGCACCATTAAGTCTTCAATTCATTGCTGTCTAAAAAGGTTAAATCTAAGGGTAAAAGAATTTTCTTATTCGCAATTCGCGTAGAATACGCTCTACATGTAGTATCATCTATGACCATGGTAGCCTAGTGACAAGAGCATCTGCTTTTGGTCCGAAAGGGTGGGGTTCGATTCCCAATGCCACCAAAGACCCAATGAGTACATGCGATATACGTGCTCGTTAAATGAGCGGAATCGAAATTCCTGTGGTCGGTCGTTCAGCACTTACCATGGGGGTGTAATCGTCTGGAGAAAATTCCCTCTCATTCCAGATCAACGTCAAAATTGAGGGAGTGGACTCTGGTGGTGCCATCTATCGGAGGAGTTTAGAGCAAAGTCGTATTCTGGTTAAACGTGCTCTGGGAAAGACGCACCCTGCTGACTTAAATTTGCATAGCCAACGGCATGGGGAGCTTGGTTGGTCCAAGTGTCATAAGTAACAGCTTTATTTTTAAATTTGTTTATTGTATTATTTGTTATTCACCTGTTTTCAGTCTTATTAAAGGTTTATTATCAGTTTTCCTTCAGTAGGTTACAAAATTAATTTGATAAATTCAAAATCTTAACTAAAATTTGTAAAATAACTGATTGAACCTATTGCTGCATGGTAATCTTGCTAAATTTCAACACAATTTTGTTTCGGATGAATTTTTTCCCCAAAAAAGTAGTTTCTAAAAGGAGAATTCATTTTATTCGTGAAATAGATAAAAAGGATCATATTCTGAAAAATTAGATGTAATATTGTGTGCATTTGTGTGTGTGAAGTGATTTAATTAAATATATAACTCTACACAACAGCAGTTTCTGTACTAATATTCTGTGTCCCATTTCAGATTAAGTTATTCTTTTTGTGTAGCATACTTGGAAATTTAAAATTTATGCTAAGAAATAAAATATTCTATCTTCTAAAACTACAGGAACTACATATTAATAATAGGTGTGTAAAATGTTGTTAAAATTATGATGCAAGATGAAAGTGGAAAATCAAAAGTTGTAGAAAGATACATTATTTAGTTTTTGGCACATATTGTGTCATTTTTATTTGTAACTCACATATATGTGTGGTGATATCTGTACATTTGGATGTACAAATACGTAAAAAATTTTAAAAATTAAGGAAAAGGAATTAATTTTAAAAAATAAAATCTACTGAATTATACACTTAATATACGAGGATATAAATACTTATCGGAAAAAATTTGGAGTTATAAATTCTAAAATTCGAGTATGAACGGCTTAATGTTCAATTAGTCACATTACAAATTATCACTCGTGACATAGAAGTGTGAATTTGGACAATATTTCCGACAAAAGAATGGAAACATCATCTGATTTTTACTGTAGAAGATACATCTTCTTTGTTTTCATCTTTCATGTTTAATATTTTAAATTATCATAAATCATTAGTCATCATCATTGTTTTAAAAATTATAATTATGTATTTGAAAATAAACACAGGCCTCTAAAAGTTATCAAATAAAATGTTTTTCAAAAATTACCATAAATCTGACATTAACAATAATTTTGTTTTTAAATTTATATATATATGATAAAAAGAAACCTAAGTAAATTTGTATAAAAATGCTAGCTATCATTTTTTGACTAAAAAGAACTGGTATATGAGTGAGAAAATATACAGACTTCTGGCTTACGTAATTATGAGTGTAAAATTTGTTGATTTTCAGCTTTTGCTAGCAGATTCGTTGACAATAGTCGGTGGGGTCTCAACGAATCTACTGAATTCAACGAATCTCAATATCTGAGAGAAGCTGTTTGTCCTATTAGTTAAGAGGGCGAGTCGTTGGATTGATGAAAATGGGATTTCATAGGCTGATACTGACTCGTACATTAATGTGTCTTTAAGTGTCGTCCACTGTCTCTGTATTCAATATTAAATCGTAGCTTCTGTTTCCAGGAGATTAGTTCCAGGACGAACACCAGCTGTAGCATTGCTATTTCAGCCGGAAAGATTAAAAGTATTTTTCTGTCGTAACATGTCTGACTACTCTGTTCTATCAGGGAAAAACAAATCTGTTTATTCGCTGCGAAGGTGTCTTCATTATGCAGACTTCTTGCAAGTTGACCAGTTGTGTGCTTCCCTCTCACCAGGTGACAGAGAAGAGTCCGTTTGATTTGGGCAGCAGATCACGTTTTCTAGACTAGACTGCGATGGGCTTCTGTACCTCTTACAGACGCATCTAGATTGAAGAGGGAGAGGGATTCAGGACATATACTCATACTAGAAGGACAAAGCACCAGGAAATATCAATAGAACACTAGGGAAATATACACTTACCGTGATGATGGAATAATAGTTTGAGCAGAAATCTCAGTCGGTGTTCATATTGACCTGCATGTGATCCAGGAAAGAACTGTGACTGGTATGTGTTATCGGGATGAAATCCCTGATCCATAAGCCTTTACCATTAACAATGATTTCGTTCTGATGGATGATAACGAATGACCTCATCGAGCTGTAGTACTGAGGAATATCTTGAAGGTCTTGGTTTGGAGAAAAAGGCTCTATATCCACAAGTGAATCCCACACAGTATCTGTGAGATTATATTGATAGACAGAATACTACATTAAGTCATCCAAGAACGTTAGGGAAAAAAACTTATATCATGTCTGGTTTTAGCTTTCCATTTCGGTAACTGGCAACTTAACTGACAGCATGAAAAGTCAATGCTGCCAATACATTGAAGCTAGTGTGAACCTGTATCTTTTTAAAACTCTTTTTTTGTATGTTTCTATGACATTTTACCACATGAAACTGTGATTATTGTTTTTCCAAGAATATACTCTTCTAGCGAGATTGCTTTTTAATGTAGTTAACTTCTATGTTACAATCAATGAATACCTGTTGTGTGTATATGCCATCCAAAGCAGGTGTTTCAGCATCCATTCATTAGCAAATCAGGTACCAAAAACTGGTTGTTCCTTAAATTTAGGAAACCAGTTTACATTTCGTCACTACCTTAATGACTAAATAATTATCAGCGTAAGCAACTTGCATTTAAGTTTAACTTTGAACTACTTGTTATTTACATTCAGTATATTTGGGTACTTAGGTTTAAAACCTAATGAATAATTATTTAAGCATTTAAAATTATTATGAACCAAAATGCACAAAAGGGAATAGATTAATATAATTAAATAGAATCGGCCACATAAGTTATGTCTAAATAGTTATATTCACTTGCATTATTTAACTTCTTAAAGCATTTTATAAAATGTTAGCAATCTGAAAACAGGGAAAAACATTTAATTTACATTCCGTGTAAGTAATGTATAAGAGTACATAACAACTTTTCAAACATTTATGACAGAATTTATGAATGTTTGAAAAGTGAAATTACTAACATTTTCTCACTTTGGTTTTCTTCTGTAAAAAGTAGTAAATAGCACTACTTTTAACAAAAGAAAAATGTCCATTATATTCTGATAAGTTGAAAAGATAAAGAAAATATTTATGATAATAATGCGAATTCACTCTTTTTTCTTATTATTTTCAAAATTTTATTTTAATATATTATTTATTCTAATAAAAGGTCTTGACAGACAAAAGTATCAAACAGTAAGCTTTAATTTATTACAGTTTTCGTTATAAAAATATTTTTATTCTCTACTCTAATTATTTTGAAATAAAAATTTATTTTACGAGGAAAAAAGAACAAAATTAAGAGTTAATAAGAATTAATAATGATGTGTATTCTTAGAAATTTGAAATATATTTGGATTTTCAAATTACACCAATTATATATATATATATATATATATATATATATATATATATATATATATATATATATATATATATATATATATATATATATATATATATATATATATATATATATATATATATATATATATATATATATATATAATTACTGGATTAAATTTAATCAAGCAGGCATTAAATATTGTTTATTGTTTTATTTTTAACGGTTCCAGAAGAACGGTCAATATTTTAATATTGGGATTATTATTTCCACTTTTCTGAAATCTCTAAAAAGTAAATCTACTATGCTTACACTTAATTTAAATATTTAATGTAACACTGTTTCAATAAGAATGCGAGAAATATTAAGTTTTTGTTAAAGTCAATATTTGACATTCAAATCGGAAAATTTCTGCTATTATCTTAAATCTGTAATAAAAAATGAAAAGTAAGATCTTAGCTGAAAAAGATTTAAAGACAGCTTTTACGATCATCATTTACATTTATATCAAAATGTTATGATTTTATTATTTAAATATTTCAACATTTTATATTTTAACCAATCTTAATACCAAAATAAAAATGAATAATTGATAAGTTTTTTTTTTAAATTTGCAAACATTGTATTATGTTTGAATTTAAAATTATAAATGACAAAAATAAGAGGTAATTCCATTTCCATTAATAGATTATCAGTTATTTAAATTTTTATTTTAGTTTATATATATATATATATATATATATATATATATATATATATATATATATATATATATATATATATATATATATATATATATATATATATATATATTATATATATATATATATATATATATATATATATATATATATATATATATATATATATATATATATATATATATATATATATATATATATATATACACTACTAGCCATTAAATTTGCTACACCAAGAAGGAATGCAAATAACAGAACGATATTTATTGGACACATACAATATAGGAGAAGGAACAAGTGATTAGATTTAGAGGAATTTAGGATGTATAGATCTTGAAAAATCAGTATCCAGAGCAGCCACCTCTGGCTGTAAAAACAGCATTTATCCGCCTAGGCATGGAGTCAAACAGAGATTGCATGACATGTACGGAGATCTCAGTCCATGCAGCTTCAACACTATGCCACAGTTCAACGACAGTAGTGGATGGTGAGTGATGGCGGGCCAATCGCTCGGCAACCATTGACCACATGTTCTCAATTTGTGACAGATCAAGAGAACGTGCTGGCCAGGGTAACAATCGAACCTGTTCTGTACCAAGGAAGTTCAGAACAGCACGGGCAACATACGGTCGTGCATTATCCTGTTGAAACAAAGCATTAGGGAGGCCTCGAAGATAGGGCAAAACCACAGGCCTTAACACATCGGAAATGTAACGGTTGCTGTTCAAAGTGCCGGTAATGCGAACAAAAGGTGATCGAGACGTGTATCCAATGGCACTCCATACCATCACTCCAGCAGATGGACCAGTATGGTGATGTCCAATGCAAGCTGGCAATGCGCGTTCTCCACGATGCCTCCAAACACGGATGCGGCCATCATGGTCCTGTATACAGAACCGAGATTAATCTGTAAAGATAACGTGATGCCATTCCCGCGTCCAGGTTCGTCGCTGATCCCACCATTGGTGGCACTCCTTTCTGTGACGCATCGTCAATGGTAGCCGAAGCCATGGTCGCCGTGAAGACAATCCATGCTGCTGCAAACGTCGTTGAACTGTTCGAGGAGAAATTTGTTGCCTTGCAAATGACTCCATTTCTCGATTCAGGGTTCGTGATGTGGCTGTACGATCCCTTGTGACCATACGGAGAAGATGTCTGTCTTCTCTGCTGTTAGTGATGGGGGGTCGCTGAGATCCTGCATGACGTTCCGTATGATTGTCATGAATTCATCGATTCCATGTTCTGCTAACAGTCAATGGGTCTCGACCGACGCGAGCATCAATATTGCGGTACGATAAACCGCAATCCCGGTAGGCTATAATCCTTCCTCGATCAAAGTGCTGATAGGTGAAGTGCTCAATCAAAGTGCTGATACACGTGCTGATAGGCGCATTTCCTCTTCTTACAAGAGGTATTTCAACAACTTTCTTTGCCGAAAACAACGTTGAAACGAAAATTGAGTATGAGAAAACTGCTGTCAAATCTCTGGTTTTATACACATTGTAGATGTCGCTACTGTCGCCAGCTTTGTTTGAATGCGCTGAAAATCTAATCACTTGCATATCACAGCAAGCTCTACTTGTCATGCAAATTTCACGTGTGTGGTGTGCCGCTTTCCGGGTGCAGCAATTTTAATGGCCAGTAGTGTATATATATATATATATATATATATATATATATATATATATATATATATATATAT